>CM026404.1:57778103-57803129 GCA_014843695.1 Archivesica marissinica | reverse complement strand
CAAAACAAACGATATTAAAAAATATAACGTAAATATTCAAAGTCATTTGACCTTGACCTTCGACCCGGGGGACAGCACGGGTGGGGCGCAGAATGAAAATATGCATCATGATTAATAAGCTGGTGAAGTTGTTTCAAGTCAATCCTATACACGGTTGCAGAGATATAAAGAAAAATAGTTCGGACAGACGGACGGACAGACAAGACGCCGACTATTCTATATTTCGGGGCGCATAATAAGCACATTCTGGCGGATATACCATGTCGCATTGTATAGTAACGCATTGTATAGTATATGGTGATTATTAATAACAAGTATTTATTTATATTTCTTAAGACTTAGCCCAACTGTGCCTATATTACGGAGCCCCGGAGGGGACATGGAAACTTTTATTTTATTCCGTTCCCACGCATTAGTATTCCGTTCCCACGCTTTAATAATCCGTTCCCACGCTTTAAGTATTCCGTTCCCAGGGATGGGGTGGGGCAGGGATGGGGTGGGGCAGCGATGGGGTGTGGGGTGGGGGCATGGGGGGGATGTGGGGTGGGGGCATGTATGGAATGTGGGGTGGGGCAGCGATGGGGTGTGGGTGGGGGCATGGATGGGGTGGGGGCATAGATGGTGTGTGGGGTGGTGACAGGGATAGGATGACTGGTCAAAATTCCGCCTGGATTGTAGTTATTGCGGTACGGCGGCGCAATTGAATTCCATTCCTACTGCAATGTCACCGTCATTCGTTTCCCTTCATTTAGCGGTTTGTAAATGAAAGTTTCAAGAAGTACTTGCAATCAGTGCAGATCCTGTTGAGACGGCTCGACTATTACCGCTGCCCCACCCACACTACATATATGCCCCCACCCACACCCCAACCCTTCCTACGACACCACACCCCACCCCTGCCCCAGCCCGCACCCCATCCGTGCCCACACCCCATCCCTGCCCCCACCCCACACCACATCCATGCCCCCACCCCACACCACACCCTTGCCGCCACTCCACACCCCATCCCTGCCCCACCCCACACCTCATCCCTGCCCCATAGTAAAGCGTGGGAACGGATTACGTAAAGCGTGGGAACGGAATAATAAAGCGTGGGAACGGATTACTTAAAGCGTAGAAACGGAATAGTAAAGCGTGGCAACGGATTAGTAAAGCGTGGGAACGGAATACTAATGCGTGGGAACGGAATAATAATGCGAGGGAACGGAATACTAATGCGTGGGAACGGATTAGTAAAGCGTGGGAACGGAATACTAATGCGTGGGAACGGATTAGTAAAGCGTGGGAACGGATTACTTAAAGCGTGGGAACGGAATAGTAAAGCGTGGGAACGGAATACTAATGCGTGGGAACGGAATAAAATAAAAGTATCCATGTCCCCTCCGGGGCTCCGTACTATATTACTTTAGATACTAAAAATTCTTAAAACGCGATCTCGCGTTCATAATTAACTATTTTATCATGAATTATTATTAGTAGTCAGTACATGTATGTGTTTGGGGACGGTGCATGTGTTTGTCTGACTGTGTCCGAGTGTGGTAGTGTCTGAGTGTGGGAGTGTCTGAGTGCGGCAGTGTCGGAGTGTGGTAGTGTCTGAGTGTGGGAGTGTCTGAGTGCGGCAGTGTCGGAGTGTGGTAGTGTCTGAATGTGGTAGTGTCCGAGTGTGGGAGTGTCTGAGTATCGGTGTGTCGTTGGAGCGTGGCAGTGTCGTAGTTTGGTTTTGTCGGAGTATGCGAGTGTAAATTTAGGGGGCGTAATTAAAAATGCAATATTACATGTTCAGACTTGCTTTATATGGCAGGTGCGCCATGCTAATTGCTAAATGCTTTTAGCTAAATGCTAATCGTTAAATGCTTTATTTCTAGGGTCGGCCTGCCAGGAAATGCACCCCGTTTACTCTATATACATGCACGTATGCATGTACAGGGGTGTGGTAGAATTTCCATGGTCGGCCTGCCAGGAAATACTATCCTTATACCTACGTATAATTGTACAGGAGTGGGGTAGAATTTCCAGGGCCGGTCTGCTGGTTAATACACCCCTCCACGCTAAATACATACATGGTGGGGAGGGGCGGTGGGGGAGTGGGGGAGGGGTGTGTGGAATTTCCAGGTTTAGCCTGCTAGGTTTCTGGTTAACATTGGTCTAAATATTGAAATATATATATATATACAAAACGTCCACACACGTCCCGGCACAAGTACAAATTTAAATGTGAATTTGTGCTATTTCTTTTTATTTATTATATATATACATGTAGTATGAAAATGTTTGTGCACGTACAAGGAATATATATAATTAAAATAAAGTCCGATTCCACTTCACGATTTAATCATTATTTCATGTACCCAACCGGTATCACTGCTCACTGGCAGATCATCAGGGGATTTGTTTGGTACATGAAATAATGATTAAATCGTGAAGTGGAATCGGACTTTATTTTAATTATATATATATATATATATATATATATATATTTACATACAAAACGTCCACACACGTCCCGGCACAAGTACAAATATAAATAAAAAGAAATAACACAAACTCACATGAGTTTGTTACATTTTTAGTAGCCGACTTAGAATGTATTTGATCTGCCTGGTACTCCAACCACCTAGTATTCACTCTCTCTCTCTATATATATATATATATAAAAATATTATAAAGCCCTGACGAATTGAAACCGGTCGGCTACTAAAAATGTAAAGAACTCATGTGTCGTATATAGAGAGAGAGAGTGAATACTAGGTGGTTGGAGTACCAGGCAGATCAAATACATTCTACCCCTCCCACCCATGTACATGTATACGTGCATGTATATAGAGTATGTGGTGGGGATTTCCTAGCAGGCCGACCCCGGAAATTGTAGCAGGAGTGGTATTTACCAGCAGGCCTACCCTGGAAATTCTCCCACCCACCCATGTACCCACCCATGTACATAACATATCACGACATGTCGATATAACGTGAAACTATCTTGACATGTTGAGGTAAATTTTGTTAATTTGTTGCGATAATTATCTCAACATGTCTATCGCAACTTCTCAACAAGTCTACAGTATGTGCCCAGATATGCGATAAAAGTATGTTCTGTAAAAGTGTCACGTTATGACAACACGTTGAGATGAACTATCACGTTATGTCGACATGTTGTGATACTTTATCGCAACAAGTCGACATACCGTGATAGTTTAACACAATATGTCGGCATAACGTAATACGTTAAGACAACAAGTCGAGATATCGTGATAGTTTAACTCATTAAATGCCGACATAACCTAATAAGTTATCACAACATGTCGACATAACGCGATAGTTCATCTCACAACAATGTGTTGACATAACGTGATACTTTAACAGAACATAATGTTGTGGCATATTTGGGCACATAATGTCGACTTGTTCAGAACTTGTGTTAATATTTTTCACGGCTTATCAACATAAATATGTCAACATGTCGACATGTTGAGACAATTATCGCTTCAAATTGACAGCATGTCGACATAGTTTCACGTTATACCGACATGTCGTGATAGCTAAGTCGACATATTTCGATCAAGTATATGAACATCACGACATATCGATGGCAAATATATGCCACCATAGTCGTGGGTGTCCGCATAATGCGTCCTGTTCTGATGGCGTATACCAAGTGATCGAGACGATGGGAAAGCCCTTGAGAACGTTCGTTCCTTTTATTGACCGTATACGCACATGGGTGGCGGAACGGGGCGGGGGGAGCCTAGGCACCCCCCACCCCGTGTTGAAATATGCATATACGTAGAAGCAGGAAAAATGAGAGTAATATAATGTGTTCAGACTTTACTGATAACGCAGTAAATGGCGTTTTAGATCACTTAGATAAAACAATAATGACCGGAACCCCCTACTGGCCCTAGCGAATTCGATCCATTTGGCCGCTCGACTCTGCCCCCCCCCCCCCATCACCCCTCAAATAATAATGTTCCCATTCCCCCATGACACACATATATATATTACTCTTAATACATAAGTATGCACTGATATTTAAACTGAAACAAAAGTAAAAACAATACTTACTTTATCTATTTATCTAATTGGCACCACTTTGTTGTTCTGTACCCTGCAACGCATCTAATTAGAATGACTCGGACTTGCCGCCGAATTTAACCACGTGATAATGTGACTGCTTTCCAACAATGCGGCGTGTTTGATGTCTTCAGACAGTAACCATCAAAAGAAACAACTACGATTCAAAATGTCTTTGAAATAAAACAAATGCCGCAATTTACACAGGCGCGGATCCAGAGCGTGCTGCCAGAGATCCGGAACCACCCATGCTCCCCAGAAAACGCTCACATTTATATGACGATGTAACATGAGCCAAGACAACCATCACGTCGATAAAAGTGCATCTGGATTTTGCAGTCGTCAAAACGTCCATTTTTGATATTTATTTATAATATATACACCTGCTTAAAAAAAGGTCACTTGCAATATTTGCCTCCAAAGCACGACACTGAGACTAGGGGTTGCGCATTGTCACCTCCGCATAATAATGCTGTTTATTCTGTCAGAACAGACATTACAAAACACATCCAATGTAGGAACGTGCAGTATTTCAGTCCAAAAGTATGTATTGTGCGGTTTTCAAAATGGCCGCCAATGTGGATGTTTCTCTGGTTATCGCGGTCACTAAATGAGGTACAAACATAATTTCAGTAGCTATACCAACATTATTAGAGGTTGATGTTCTATGTTAATGTGTAAAAATGCGTATATATACGACCGTCATCATGAATTGTTAGATGGCGTTTCCAAAGATACATTTCTTTAACGATGGCAGTATTCAAGCATGTAATAACATAAGTTCAGGTCTTATTCCGTTTCTGAGCCATTGTGTGAGAAATGCGTTTATACCGAAAAGTGAAAAACAATGAGGTGACGTTTTCGGTTTGTGACGTTTGCGTTCGAATTCGGCCAAATTGTGTGAGTAATCCGCACGAATTCTTCACACGTGTGAGGAATTCGTTTATGTGACATATAGGGCTCAAATAGCTTTACGCTTTAAGCTTTCGATTAAATCCATTTTCATTATGTTTTTTTATATATATTTAGACGTATACATATAGTACATAGTCATAATTATATACATATTATACATACTATTTACACGTGATCAATGTCATACAAGCTAATTATACATGTATTGAGTAGAAATTTTAGAATATAATTAGAATAGATATATATTTGTTTTTAGAGAGGATAAACTTTAATATTACAAATTACTTATTTAGTATGTATGCAAATATACATGTGCATGTCTACTTGTTTATTCTGGGAAACAAGGTAAGTAGATTGTGTATACAATATATGTTTACTGTAATTATGAATGAATCAATATGCTTAACCCATTCAACACCAAGTAACTCACATGGACTGGTCCATGATATTCATAAACCAATAAATGAATCAGAAAATCACATTTGGACCAGTTCATTTATCAAAATGGGTAATTATGTCTAAAAATAGTCATATCACTGGCAAAAAGTGCAGATCCTGATGAGACGGCTCGTCACGAGCCGGCTCATCTGGATCTACACACTTTTTGTAAGCCTATTTAGAGGTATGTGGTGTTGAAAGGGTTAAACCAAACATAAATTATACGTGGTGTCTACTTTAAGTGCCAATCAACACCAATGTAAATTGTCACATTCCAATGACCGCATCACTTTATAGTAAATGCATACGTCATGGGTGCGTGTATGTCATTTTATTCATTTTTAAACTATATATGAACTGATGGTTATATAGATACAGTTGATTGCGTATATTATAGATCAAGGTATATAACATGTGAATGGGTGTACATTTATTGTATTATTATTTGACGTCTGTAAAAATGTTTTGGCAAAGGCACTAAAATAAAACAATTACTTACTTACTTACTTAATAAAAAATTTTTATTTCATTTATACATTTACTTACCCTGTCTGTCTGTCTGTCTGTCTGTCTGTCTGTCTGTCTGTCTGTCTGTCTGTCTGTCTGTCTGTCTGTCTGTCTGTCTGTCTGTCTGTCTGTCTGTCTGTCTGTCTGTCTGTCTGTCTGTCTGTCTGTCTGTCTGTCTGTCTGTCTTCTGTCTGTCTGTCTGTCTGTCTGTCTGTCTGTCTGTCTGTCTGTCTGTCTGTCTGTCTGTCTGTCTGTCTGTCTGTCTGTCTGTCTGTCTGTCTGTCTGTCTGTCTGTCTGTCTGTCTGTCTGTCTGTCTGTCTGTCTGTCTGTCTGTCTGTCGGTCTGTCTGTCTGTCTGTCTGTCTGTCTGTCTGTCTGTCTGTCTGTCTGTCTGTCTGTCTGTCTGTCTGTCTGTCTGTCTGTCTGTCTGTCTGTCTGTCTGTCTGTCTGTCTGTCTGTCTGTCTGTCTGTCTGTCTGTCTGTCTGTCTGTCTGTCTGTCTGTCTGTCTGTCTGTCTGTCTGTCTGTCTGTCTGTCTGTCTGTCTGTCTGTCTGTCTGTCTGTCTGTCTGTCTGTCTGTCTGTCTGTCTGTCTGTCTGTCTGTCTGTCTGTCTGTCTGTCTGTCTGTCTGTCTGTCTGTCTGTCTGTCTGTCTGTCTGTCTGTCTGTGTCTGTCTGTCTGTCTGTCTGTCTGTCTGTCTGTCTGTCTGTCTGTCTGTCTGTCTGTCTGTCTGTCTGTCTGTCTGTCTGTCTGTCTGTCTGTCTGTCTGTCTGTCTGTCTGTCTGTCTGTCTGTCTGTCTGTCTGTCTGTCTGTCTGTCTGTCTGTCTGTCTGTCTGTCTGTCTGTCTGTCTGTCTGTCTGTCTGTCTGTCTGTCTGTCTGTCTGTCTGTCTGTCTGTCTGTCTGTCTGTCTGTCTGTCTGTCTGTCTGTCTGTCTGTCTGTCTGTCTGTCTGTCTGTCTGTCGGTTGTCTGTCTGTCTGTCTGTCTGTCTGTCTGTCTGTCTGTCTGTCTGTTGTCTGTCTGTCTGTCGTCTGTCTGTCTTCTGTCTGTCTGTCTGTCTGTCTGTCTGTCTGTCTGGTCTGTCTGTCTGTCTGTTGTCTGTCTGTCTGTCTGTCTGTCTGTCTGTCTGTCTGTCTGTCTGTCTGTCTGTCTGTCTGTCTGTCTTCTGTCTGTCTGTCTGTCTGTCTGTCTGTCTGTCTGTCTGTCTGTCTGTCTGTCTGTCTGTTTTCCCGTCTTCGCTCGGTGTATATTTCGTTAAGACGGGCCAATTC
Source organism: Archivesica marissinica (assembly GCA_014843695.1). NCBI lineage: Eukaryota > Metazoa > Mollusca > Bivalvia > Venerida > Vesicomyidae > Archivesica > Archivesica marissinica. The sequence continues at coordinate 57,795,931 of CM026404.1, read as the reverse complement.
GTGATATATCCTATACATATACTTACTACTAACTTACCTACTTGGCGAGACAGCAATGCTCGGTGCTTGTGACGGCGGATAGCTGGTTTTTAGCCGGCTCCTGCAAGGGGACGGTACTCCTTCCAGGAAGACGGTGGGACGCTGACTTCTTGATGGCGCGAAGACCCCAGCGAAGAAATTATTGCTGCTGTGAGCTGACAAATCGTGGAGGATGTGGCCCTAAAAGGGACCCCTTCGAAATATGGATACAGGCCTATGAAGTTGCTATCTTTGTCGTCGTGACCTCGTAAGGCAACGTTTTGCTTTCCACACAGTACGATCGTGTCTATGTACAATAGCTTTGAGAATTTTGCGATTTTTTTCCACTAGCATGATGTGGAGATTGAATTCATGATATCCTTTTTGTCACCCGTCATTACATATTTGAAGTTTTCCGCAGCCTCCGTAGAGCTGATATGCATATCACTCTTTCCGTGGTTAGTAATCATTTTGCCGAGGTTGCTGGGGTCGGTCGCTGCTACCGATACGAAGGCTTTCTTCTCTACATGTGCGAAAATGAAATTTAAAGACTACTAGGCTATATACTATACCGGTTTGGGAACACAAATTGATGCACGCTATCCCATTTGCTGGTCAGGAGGCACATCCTGTCATTGTCATCTGTAATTTTCTTTACGAAAACGTCCGAATATGACGGATCGAAATCCCTGTTTATCTCCGGGGACGCCATATTTATAATTTCCCAAACGCTAAACTAAGGGAGTCTACTCTTAGAGAAAATGACGAATAGAATGATCTTATCAAACATAAACGTGAAGTCAAGTCCGGGTTATCTCTCTTTGTAAGCATGCTTTGGACGGCTCTAGATATCGAACAGTCGTGTCACATAATTGTAGATATATGTTATAACTGTTGAAGATAATAAACATTTGACCCCTCACCCCCCCTTAGGCTTCATTTTGTATTGCATATTTCGCATTTTCATTTTTCCGACCTGTCAAAATTTACGTACGCACGTACGTACGTGCGTACGCCCAGCTACGCGCCTACAGGATGTATCACCCTGAGAAGAACGGACAATGCCTTTCCAGTTGTCAACATAAGCAACGTAGATGACAATGTAAACTACTTAGAGAAACCAGTCGCCTAAATGCCTCGGCGGAGGCGACTATAAAGAAAACTATATCGTGCTTAGCTTTAATCATGGAAAATGAGATGTAAATGAGCGTAAAATGCATCAAAAGCATAAAAAGGTGAGAAAATAAATATCCATAGAGCCTCGTTCGTTGCACGCATATGCATCCCTCGTCTGGGATGTCCTTATCTGCAGCTCTTGAAGGTGCTAGATTCACTTTATATTTTGAGATTTTTAATCATCAATATCTGCAAAGAATTACATTGTATGGTCGCTTGATTAAAGTTTACGGATATGTTCGTGTTTATATAATAAGTGGAATATGGTTACTTGATTGTAATTGATTGTTGTCCTAGAATTACTTTGATGGTGGGATAGATGTTTATGTACGCTTTATTAGACAATAAGTACGTTCTATTTTTGGAAGAGTGTGAAGCAGTTTTCCACATGGAACTTATATATAGACAAAATTAATGTCTCACAAGAAATCGGTCAACACTGAATCAGATTACGCGTTAAGAACATAACAACCAATTCGATTGTGAAACAAGTTCTTACAACTTTTATTAATCAGCCGAGAGAGGGAGAGAGAGAGAGAGAGAGAGAGAGAGAGAGAGACCTCATTCCTGATGGAATCCATCGCCACGAGGGAGAGAGAAGTGGCAATGCAGAATTTAAATAGTTCTTGGCTATTTCTAGAACTAGGTATCCTATTTTAAATTGTACAAACTACGACAATTATTTTGATACCAACATATCTCCGTCAATGTACTTCATAAGACTTGTGTAGAAATAATGCTGGACGAAGTCTAGCCGTTATGAAATTAACTGATATACTTTGAAAACATTGCGAGTTCGTAACATTTGCGAGATGGAACATGGCATATACAAACCCTTAGAATAAAATATGTTGGCAACTACCTTACCTTTGTGGCTGTCCGATTAGCGCAGTGGTTAGCGTGCTCGCTTCTCACCAATGCAACCCGGGTTCGATCCTCTGACTGGGAAGTATGTGAGATGGTACGGTGGTCGCCAGATCGGACAGGTGGGTTTCCTCCAACACGAATGACCACATAAAAACAAGTATGCGCTTTCACCCGCGCCAACGAGAGTGATTAATATAAGTTGTTAGAACTTGCTTCATAATCGTTGTAAAATAAATAAAGTTTAAACTTGTTTTAACTACCTTACGGTTAATTATAATATGGTTGATAATCTTAGACTTTCTTGGAAACGTTTTTTTTTGGTGAAGCCATTATACTTCATTTATTAAGTTTCCTTGGCAACATATATACACACAATACAATACATACATAATTTCAAAATACATAATAGCAGGTCTTTCTGTTCTGATTTGTTTGATAAGAAAATAATTGATTCGCCATATTGTGAATGTGGAGCAATTGAAAATTCTCACCACTATTTCCTTGTTTGTTCACAATACACACATTTACGGACAGAAATGCTGAATTCAATCTCTTAAGTTTGTAGTCCTACAATGGATGTCATTCTGCAAGGAAATCCGATGCTTACATATGAATCGAACGCAGCATTGTTCAGTGTTATACATAATTATATTAGAGACACAAAACGGTTTTAGTTCAGTTAGTTTGTGAAATGAAGTAGGTATACAATGGTTTATAATACATTTTATTTCGAATGAGTAGATTTTCCTTTCCAACACTGACAATGTAGTGTAATTTCGTGTCGAAATTCTCGCCCTGTCGCTTCCAAGAATCATAGAGGAGTGTTGTTCATTCATTCTGTATACCTCTTTTCTCCTTCGCTATGTTCATTTACTTTTTGTTTCTCATCTTCTAATTGTTGTTTCTCTTTCATTTAATTTTCAAAACCTTTCATGTTCTGTGCTCTAAGTATTACATATTTACATAAATATTATGAAATAAGTTTAGTAATGTTATAAGTAAGTACATATATGTTATCATTCTAAATCATTACATTTTCCCTAAAGAAACATCATTGATTTATGAAATTGTAAATTATTATGCCATGAAATGTTTGTGTATATTATTTAGAAAGGAGAGGGCAATCATAAGCTATACAGCTTTCTGTCCAATTCCTTATATCAGTTAGTTTATACAAATTTATGTTAGCTCGATTGCGAAACAAGTTCTTATAACTTATATTAATCACTCTCGAGACCTCATTCCTGGTGGAATCCACCGCCACGAGGGAGAGAGAAGAGGCAACGTGGAATTTAAATGCCTTGCCTAAGGACACAATCGTAACGGCTCCAGCGGGGATCGAACTCCAGGCCTTTCGCACCTGAAGCGAACGCGCTACCATTGCGCTATCACGACTTCCACCTTATATCAGTTGTTGTAAATAATCATGTATTGACATAACATAAATATGTTTAAGCTATATTAGTATTAACAATGTCATATATTTAATTCATTATCAGTGCTTGGAAATGTTACAGAATGATGAAATAGGTTTTTACACCCGATCGGAAGTAGATCGATTTGTCCAACACATGACGAAATAGTCATCCAGGAAAATCTGAAGCGAATCACCCATGACATTTACAGTCACAAACGCAATAAAATACTCATGACATACACAAATATAAATCCTAGAGTTAATGAAAGTTACAGACTGCCCTAACGTATATAGAGAAATGAATGGAAAACGATGCCTGTCATCAGTCTAGCTTACATTTATATATCTAGGTACTATGAGCTTGGGGCACATACAAATATTTTATAATGGAGTCTTAGGATAAAGGTACATGTTTGTTGGTGCTTTATAGATTAAATCTCAAGTTCCTGTGAAAATAGCTAATATTCATTAACTTCCTTGGTGAGATTGTATGCAAACGGTCCTGCTAGCTAGGTTGGTAGAATGTGTTCCCTGTGAGAGATATTTCACGTTTTCGATCCCCATGTTGGCTTGACGTTTTTGTGCCTTTATTTCATTTTGCTCTCTATTTTCATAATAAACATTCCACAGACATAATCTTAACAAATACGAAGTTTATGAGACTATGTTCATTATAAAATAAACATATATTACTTCTTTTAATACATCTTGTTTCTCGTTATCTATTTCAACTTCCTAACTCAATTATATTGTGGAAGTCGTGATAGAGTGATAGAGTTCGAGCCCTGCTGGAGCCGTTACGATTGTGCCCTTAGGCAAGGCATTTAAATTCCACATTGCCTCTTCTCTCTCCCTCATGGCGATGGTTTCCATCAGGAATGAGGTCTCGAGAGTGATTAATATAAGTCGAAAGAACATGTTTCGCAATCGAGCTAAAATAAATGTGTATCAACTAAATTATATCAGTGGCATAGCACACTTTTATTTCTCAATGCTTTGCTTGATTTTGTCAACGCGAACGTTTTCAGACTCCAGCTGTCAGTGACATGATCTTGTCATTTTTGATCGTCTACACACGACGTTCTAGCGCCATTTAGCGAACGGTTGCATCATAAAAGCACGTGTCATTGTGTGTCGCCTTTAGCGGATGAAAACCCTTTTGTATGGTTAAACGGCATGTTAAATCAAACTTATAGTTATTTTGTTGAGATTGGACAGGCGGTGTGAGCGTAAAATGTACATGTCGTAATAATTTTCTACCGCGAACGTCTTTAAGTGAACGATCGAATAATAAATTCATTTATGACCATATAAAGCTATAGTGGCTAGCGTCACTCGTGATGCTTTCAATGTTCATTCCGTAAAACATAATTCCATCAAACAAAACTGATTCCGAAATATATTAAATGTCTTGTACCAATGAAAAGAAAGACAAGTGTTCATTTGACGATCTCCTCTAGTATACTGCACCTAAAAATCGAAAAATTCTCTATCTCAACAACAATAGTACTATAATGTTTCTTATTTGCAACATATCATGTCATTCAAGCCTCATAAATAGGTGTCATCGTAAGCCTCATTCTTTCATGTATGCAATAATGCCACGTGAAATTACTAGGGATGGCAACGAATAGCGATTTTGGTATTCGAATATTCGGTCGGAAAGATATTCGAATATTCGAATATTTGGTGTACGTCTGTGAAAAACTCAAAATATCTCAAAGTTTCAAACACATAAATTTTCACAATTAATCTACTTTCTGTTTTATGCCCTACGTCATATATTCTTCCTGTAAATTTGGCGACGACTCAATCAGTTATTGTTATCGTCCACTGTACACGCTACCATTCGCGATGAGACTTAAGTTAGTACACCAAATTAATACCTATGCTACTATATATAATAAATGAAGAATTCTATATAAGAACATTTCAAATGAGAGAATAAAATGTGTTTTGACTTGACTTGACTTGAACAAATATCCTCTTAATCGTCCTTAGATGTCAAACCCCTCGCGGGTATCGCGGGGCTGTAGTCATAATCGTTCTATAATGTATTTTTCAGTAAGTGATTTTGACTTGAATCCTGTATTGCCTATTTCATATTAATACATGTGTGTTTGTTTGTTTTGTTTGTTCAGGTTTTACGCCTGCATCATCGCCATTTTGGGCTATACAACCGATGGCCAGTATTTTTCATATAAATGAGACACGTCCTGAGCGGGGCTCGAATCCGTGACCACCAGTGATGATAGCTTACAATGGTATACAAGTCAGCGACATTAACAACTCGACCACGGAGGCGGACTATACATATATGCGCAGTGTCATGTCTTCGAAAATCCTAATGTGTACACATGAATTTGGTATTGACCATTTTACATATTCTTCGAGGGTCATGATTTCTTCACATGAATTTAACACGTTTCGTATCTACATGAGATATCCATTGTACATATGGATTAATCATTGGTCACTGTTTAATGACTCGTTTATTCTACGAGAATCACATCATCTGTTGATCCACTGCCAAATCCATCCACCAAGGTTGTTAGGATGAACTTGATTGCTTTCTTGTATATGTGTTCCATATTTGCCGTGTACCGATCACCAAGTGTATCACTGACAGCTCTCAGGAACGGTTCTTCAATTTTCTGCAAATAGTGTTAAAGCAGCATTACATCGTATGAAATAAAGATATTTGAAAAATTCAATTTTTACGTATGGGTAGCAATGCTGCTACACATTCTAACATTATACTTTGTATGCTTATGTTCATTTAGTAAACAGTGTTTTTTTGCGGTAAAACAATCTCGAAACCGAAAGTAGGACTTTCCGAGTCGATCGGTCACGCACTTGTTTACAACCGGAACGCATCGTCCGCACTTGTTTACATTCGGAATGCATCGTTCCCATTTGTCCCACGTTGTCTTTTTTAATTAAATTACTTGATATGTTGATTCATACCTCTGTTATCTAAGTCTTTTAGGGACAGTTCTACATCCCCGCGAGGGGTTCGACATTAGAGAAAGATAGATAGATAGTATTTCATGTTCAAAATATATACGTTGTTTTCTACATCCTATGTTGTTTCACGCATGCGCGCTGTGCGTGTTTTGATTTCGTGTGTTGATAAACAAATTCGCGTATACGACGGTTTAAATTTATTGGAATGTTATCGTTTCTGAGCGACTATTTCGATTTTTGTAAACACTACATTAGTATTTATATTTTACCCAAAACATCCTTTATTACAATGTAATGTGCTTTTAAGTAATTTGGTAGTATAATTTCAATATAATTATAATATAAGCTATAGTGAAAATGTTCATACATAGTTGACAAGTATGAGTCACAGGATAGATAACTTTATTTCCTCGTAAAATAACAGTCTTTATTATTATCATCATTCTTCTTCTTATTATTATATTACTACTATTATTATTATTATTAAATATGATTAGAGTGTGCTTTCATCATGTTGATTTTGTGCTCAAAACACGGACCAAACAACAGTTAGTTTAGACTGTATCTATTGAATCTCAGTCTCATTTTCCATGAATAAAGCTAAGAAATAATATTCCAATTTGCGTTATTTATTGATGAATGACACGTGGTTTGGAGATCGGACGGATAGGATTGAACCACGCAGGTAGTATGGCTAATTGATTAACCCCGACGCTCTTATCGACAATCTACGATTTATTCGACGATAACTAACGCAAATACAAATATAATTTCAATTCTAACATGACCAAAATATGAAAGAGGCGCAAAAATAGTTGGCGTTATTTTTTAGAAAGCGTAAAATTTAATGACGCTACAAAACTACCCCAAAAAAAAAGATAATAAAATGACGCCACGTTAGCCAATTATATTGCCGATTTAAACACGATCAATTTCTTCTTTGCGTATACAGACAAAATGCCGAGTCATGTTAGAATATATAGTACATTAGAGATAAGTATTAATTAGTAAGTATTAGAGCTGAATTAAATTAATCTGTAATTAATCAAACACTCGATCTTTAATTTAGTGACGTGTATCGTGTGGCGTGCGAGTACAGTGGGCTTTAACTCCACTTCTGACGGATTGTATCCTTACGTATGGCTAACTGAACTTGAATCTTATCGAAGGAATCGTAGATCACCACGGTATATCGGGATGCGAGGCACATGCTTCCACGATAATTAGAATTGAAATTAACCTGTGAAGTCCGTTAGATATAAGCGACAAGTGTATTTACCTTAGCATAGACAAAAACATAAAGGCTCTTACACAACTGGTGATTCCATGCCACTGGTGATTTCATACCATTTGTGTGTTTTACGTTTATTTACCGTCGCTACCGGTTGCCCATATGAGCGATTCCTCCTGAAGAGATTAATCATTTTAGATTTGTGGAGGATAGTGCAATGATACAGACAGAGACCCATTCCAGAGTCTCCTCTGGTTCTTTAACGTACACGGTGTAAAGCATCGACACGAGACCTCGGTTTAACGTCCCATCTGAAAGACTGTTAATTTTATTAGGTCAGACGGGGAGTCGAACCTGCGATCCCTGGATTACCAGTCCAGCGTGTTACCACTGGACTACAGATCCGTCTGTGTTTTGATTTCATATCACGAGTGTAAGGTCCTTTTTATCACATTACCACAGTAACAATAACGACAAATTTGAAGAATACATAACGTTTCTGTTTGCCATTATATTATTTAGCCGTGATCACATTAACGCATCCGTACGTCGTAGTAAATAGTCAGTGATATTCGTACAACGTCAAGCAAATAAACAGCAAAGTTAACTATAATATATCGTTTTCGAACAAGATAGATTGTTGGTGGAACAGCGCTGTAGCGTTGCATATTATCCAGAATGTGCATATGGAGTGCACATGTAACTCTAAATGTGGTCTTGAGATGGCATTTATCATTACGATTAAGATCAAAATGTTATTATTATTATTATTATTATTATTATGTTATATAGAATTATTGTCGCTGTAATAGGGAGAAAGTAGCAATGTGACATATGCACAGTTAGAAATGCGTATGTTTTCTATATGTTTGTGCTAGCATGCATACTATGTGTGCACAGTTAGAAATGCGTATGTTTTCTATATGTTTGTGCTAGCATGCATACTATGTGTGCACAGTTAGCAAAAGTATATGTAATATTATAGTTGGTCTCATGGGATTGGAAATATGAATTGAATTGAATTAATAAATCTATGTATATGTCATGTAATATTAATCTACAATGCCGCTCTATATTTCTATTGAACATCGCCGTTTTAAGATTAAATAAACAGATTAGTTCTATGTATTTCAAATATGACAACATGCAAAATTAAATTTATAATACATAACATTTAGCAATGAATATGGTTACGAAGGGTTTACTGATCGGCCATGTTATACAACTTTGCAACATTTACACAAGTGTATATTACATTTAATATATGCTACAACTTCAATTTTGTATGTTTGGTTTTGTGTTTTGTTGCGTCTTTTGACCTTCTCCGTGTTAGAAATAAAGAACTGTTTTGCTTTAATTATAAGACACATAGCAGATAAATATTACACGTATTTACACATAGAAATAAATATACCTGGCTATGATTGTGGGAGCTCACATTGATTTGTATATAACGCATGCATTATGTTTGCACTGTTCGCTAACTGTATATAATATGTTTGTATGTCCTCATGGGCTTGAAAGCCTATTGGAATTTAATAAACTATGTCTATGTATATAACGCATGCATTATGTTTGCACTGTTCGCTAACTGTATATAATATGTATGTATGTCCTCATGGGCTTGAAAGCCTAACTGGAATTTAATAAACTATGTCTATGTATATAACGCATGCATTATGTTTGCACTGTTCGCTAACTGTATATAATATGTATGTATGTCCTCATGGGCTTGAAAGCCTAACTGGAATTTAATAAACTATGTCTATGTATATAACGCATGCATTATGTTTGCACTGTTCGCTAACTGTATATAATATGTATGTATGTCCTCATGGGCTTGAAAGCCTACTGGAATTTAATAAAATATGTATATGTATATAACGCATGTATTATGTTTGCAATGTTCGCTAACTGTATATAATATGTATGTATGTCCTCATGGGCTTGAAAGCCTACTGGAATTTAATAAACTATGTATATGTATATATACACTATGCTTAATCACTGTCTATCGCTAAAGCATGAATACAAACAGCATAGATGTCGATTGAGTCTTGCAAGCTGTCAATGTCATACAGCGACCAGCCAGAATCATTCCAGGCTGCATTACACGTGCGCATGTGATAACTGTTTTACACTGAATACAAGCAACGTTATGTGATAAATCGTGTTCTAGCTACTTGTAAATGCTTCTTTCTTACTTAAGTTTATTTATCGTCGCTACCGGTTGCACATTTGAGCGACAGGCAGTTTTACCTAACAACACCTTTCCTGGGCAGACTCCAGCGGTTAACCAGTGCTTGGCACACAAACCCCCGTAAGAAACTGCCAACTTATTCATATAGCCCGAAACCGTGACCATCGGTGATGATCTACAAGTCAGCGAGCTTACAGTATATTGTTTAGCCTCCACGCAAGAGGACTTACAAAGGCTTCTCGCATTGTTGTTAGTTATAAAGCACCTTTTCTCACAGAATATGATAGAGTTTCTACTACTTATTCGGGTACTTTGTCTGTGTCACAATATGGCATTTACTTATGATGTTAGGACAATCGCAACTAGTTTATTAACAACAGTGAGGAGTTGGGCCTTAAGCCTATATAAGTGCCCGTTGGACAGATGAACATACCCACAGACGGATCTGTAGTCCAGTGGTAACACGCTGGACTGGTAATCGATGGATCGCAGGTTCGATCCCCCGTCTGACCCTAATAAAATTAACAGTCTTTCAGATGGGACTTTTAACCGAGGTCTCGTGTCGGTGCTTTACACCGTGCACGTAAAAGAACCAGAGGATACTCTGGAACGAGTCTCTGTCTATATCATTGCACTATAATAAAACAACATATTGGGAATCTGGAAACTGGCTGCTTAATACAGGTTGGCTGCTTAATGGGGGTGACCACTAACACAAGTTTGACTGTATACAGGATAATTAACATTTTACATATAAATTAACAGCAATAGAAAAACATACATATCGACCCCCCGTCTGACCCTAATAAAATTAACAGTCTTTCAGATGGGACGTTAAACCGAGGTCTCATATGGGTGTCTGGAATGGATCTCTGTCTGTATCACTGCACTATCCTCCAAAATCTAAAATGACTAATATCTTCAGGAGGCGTCGCTCATATGGGCGGCCGGTAGAGACGATAAATAAACGTAAAACACACACAATATACATAGTTCTTCTCCCCATCAAATGGTTGTTATACAATAGGCAGGAGGAAAATATATTTAACACTGAAAATGCGTGCAACCTATTCAAGATATAAGCTAAACACTTTCTATTTTAGAAAGCATCATCTTCTCAATACATTTCACTGTCAATAATGTATTCGTGTACAGCAAAGACAACTACGGTGTTGATTGCTAGATCCTTAGACGTGTCACAGAGATTGAGCGGGTTTAAGTTGACAGCCCAAATTGTGGATAACGTATTACTTCATACAAATTTATTTTAGCTCGATTGCTAAACAAGTTCTTATAACTTATATTAATCACCATCGAGACCTCATTCCTGATGGAATCCATCTCCACGAGTGAGAGAGAAGAGGCAACGTGGAAATTAAATGCCTTGCCTAAGGGCACAATCGTAACGGCTCCAGCGGGGCTCGAACTCCGGACCGTTCGCACCTGAAGCGAACGCGCATCCACAGCGCTATCACGACTTCCACATGGATAACGTATTGAAGAGGGTTATACAGAGTTGATCGTAGATATTACATAGATTTATTAAACTTCGATCATAGATATTACATTGATTTATTAAACTTCGATCATAGACATTAGATATTACATAGATTTATTAAAATTCGATCATAGATATTACATAGATTTATTAAAATTCGATCATAGATATTACATAGATTTATTAAAATTCGATCATAGACATTACATAGATTTATTTAAATTCGATCATAGATATTACATTGATGTATTAAAATTCGATCATAGACATTACATATATTTATTAAAATTCGATCATAGATATTACATAGATTTATTAAAATGTGTACGTACCATTTTATTTATCACATGAAACAGAGCTGCTAATTAGTTCATTCTCGATCTGACCGAGGTTGATAATTGATCCATTAAGATATTCTTAATAGGCACATTAGTGCCCTATTTCATTTCAGTGGTTTGAAACCTATCTATTGTAATTCTTATTTAATAAGAGAATTAGCAACTTGATCTTGGTTTTATGTTTTAAATACCTGATGAATTGTACAGTAACCTTGTGATAGACTTAATGTGATATAGTCTCTTGTAATTCTCTGATGAATTGTACAGTAACCATGTGATAGACTTAATGTGATATAGTCTCTTGTAATTATCTGATGAATTGTACAGTAACCATGTGATAGACTTAATGTGATATAGTCTCTTGTAATTCTCTGATGAATTGTACAGTAACCATGTGATAGACTTAATGTGATATAGTATCTTGTAATTATCTGATGAATTGTACTATAATCATGTGATAGACTTAATGTGATATAGTATCTTGTAATTATCTGATGAATTGTACAGTAACCATGTGATAGACTTAATGTGATATAGTCTCGTGTACTTATCTGATGAATTGTACTGTAACCATGTGATAGACTTAATGTGATATAGTCTATTGTAATTCTCTGGTTAATTGTACAGTAACCATGTGATAGTCTTAATGTGATATAGTCTCTTTTAATTCTCTGATGAATTGTACAGTAACCATGTGATAGACTTAATGTGATATAGTCTCTTGTAATTCTCTGGTGAATTGTACAGTAATCATGTGATAGACTTAATGTGATATAGTCTCTTGTAATTCTCTGATGAATTGTACAGTAATCATGTGATAGACTTAATGTGATATAGTCTCTTAGTAACATGTGATAGTCTTAATGTGATATATTCTCTTGTAATTCTCTGATGAATGGCCATGTACTGTTGTAAGTGTTTAAGTAAATATGTATGTATGTTATGTGATGTACATGGATGAGACTTTAATAAAGATTTAAAACTAGAAAGAAGAAATGGACATTGTCTTCTATAGAACCTCTCCCTTCTCACCAATGCAACCCGGGTTCGATCCTCGGATCGGGAAGTATGTGAGATGGTACGGTGGTCACAAGATAGGACATGTGGGTTTTCTCCGGGTACTCCGGTTTCATCCCACACGAATGACCACATATACGATTTCATTCGCGCCAATGAGAGTGATTAATATAAGTTGTTAGAACTTGCTTGGCAATCGTTGTAAAATAAATATAAAGCTTAAACTTTTATAGAACCACATCTGCATAATGGTGATTCTACACTGTTCTTTAGGAAAAGAGTGTTGTTCAGTTAACAATTTTTCGTTCTAAGCCGTGTATGTAGAATCTTGGGTCGACTATTCCCATAGTTTTCCAACAACTTTAACATTGTTAGTGTTAAGAAAGGCCTGGTTATCTCTAACCTCGTCAGGTAAACTGTTCCATTCACAAAGTACCGATGGAAGGAATTAATTTGAGTATATGGTAGTTCTAGCTGGTATAGTTAGCAGATTATCAGCTTTTCTAAGACTATACCGCATGGATTGGCCAACTTCTTTTGGATCAAGAGATGAATTATAAGATTATATTTCATTCTATAAAAGAGGATACGTTTGTTTTCCCGTCTTCTTGTTGTGTTGGGTGGTTTGGTTTGTTGTTTTTTGTTTTGTCAGGAAGTGTTTCCCAAACTTCATGTTGAAGGTCATGAACAGCGCCCCTGACGATCCTTGCAGCTTCATGTTGTATTTTATCTAGTTAATTGTTTTTCATATAGTGTACAATTATCACAAGTTACATCCGACTATTCTAGTAATAGTCGAATGAAGGAAATGTAGAAAACTTCTAATGATTTAATATCTAGTGTGAATTTCATTTTCATAACATTGATACGTGCCCATGTCTTTTTGTTCATTTGATCCATCACTGGAGAGAACAAAACACCAATGTGTTTATGATCAGAGACCAGCGGAGAGGAGGGTGTAACACATGGAGAGGAGGGTGTTGGGGGGGGTGTTGGGGGGGGGTTGGGGGGGGCGTAACACATGGAGAGGAGGGTGTTGATGGTTCGCTGCTTTTCTTTGACATGATAAGAGATTCAGATTTAGATGGGTTAATTGTTACTTACCATTTATCGGCCCACTCGGAGATCTTATCGATATCAGATTGGAGAGTACGAGAAGAGTTAGGATTATTGAAAATTAAATGTAGACTAGCAACATCAGCAAATAAGGTTGCTAACGTTTGAACCTATGTCCTCAGTAATGTCGTGATAGGGCAGTGGATGCGCGTTCGCTTCAGTTGCGAAAGGTTCGGAGTTCGAGCCTCGCTGGAGCCGTTCCGATTGTGCCCTTAGGCATGTCATTTAAATTCATCTTCTCTCTTCCTCGTGGCGATGGATTCCATCAGGAATGAGGTCTCGAGATTGATTAATATAAGTTGTAAGAACCTGTTTCGCAATAGAGCTAAAATAAACAAACTAACTAATGTCGTTTATGAATAGAAGAAAAAGTAACGGACCCAGTATAGAACCTTGAGGAACACCTGCGCCTAAATATGCTAAATCTGATTTTACACCTGGAACAACCACCCATTTGCGTCGATTAGAGAGATAGTCAGTGAACCATAAAGTAAGCTGTTCTTAAACCAGATGAGTGTAGCTTCAAGAACAATCCTTTATACCAAACTGCTTTACTTATATCAAAGAGTATACCCTCACATCTATTCCATTGTCCAGAACTTTACAAAACGTGTCATATAAATGTGTAAGTTGGTTGCTGTAGAATCGCCAGGCATAGCTCCGGACTGAGATTGGGAGAAGACGTTAGGCTCAACTGTAGCCGTTACGAGTGTGCCCTTCGGAAAGATACTTGTGTTCACATTGCTTCCCTCGTGGCAGTGGATTCAATCAGGAATGGGTTCTCGAGAGTGATTAATCTAATATTGTAAAATCTTGGTTCAGAATAAAGCCAAAATAAAACTGTATAGACTAAATGACTGTGTAGATACCGAGAGGCTCATAGATCAATAGTATGATGATTTACGTCAGTGTAACAAACATGGTAACCTTTTTAACACTACTGGTTCACAAGCTCTACAAGTCTTACCTTATATTTTAATACTAAACATACTATTTACACTTTCTCATCTTTCTTTATATTTTACACACATACCATTTAACATAAACATAATATGTTTATATATTATGTACTGTACAATATATGTAAATATATACTTTGTAAGTTTGTAACTCACACGCACATGCTATTATAATTAAGAAATGAAACATTTTATACAGCCAAGTACACCATCAAATGTATAACACCATTTGATAATTTCAATTTAATTTGCTGTACATAACATTGAATTAAAATAGAGATACTGAAATAATTCTGTCACAGGTTGTACTATAGGAGTACAATCGTGTTTTACCGTGAACGGCCTAGCTTAATATATAACACTACTTAAACATCGCGCATGCGTTTACCGCCTTTTAAATTCGTGTATCCTCGTTCTTTATGTCGTATGCAACGGAATTGAATCGGGGATATTCGACAATCTACGTCGGAGACGGAAATTAGAGATGTTTCCCGGGGCAATTTGCCGTGCACGTGTTTTGTCTTGTGAACACTTGTCAGTCTATGTTTGCACTGTGTCCAATCGTTTTGTTTGTTGTATTTGTATGAATGAAAGATTGTATGAACGTGGATGAGAGCTCTGCATGGATTGGTTACTAATATATTTCTTTCCACAACTATACCTCCGTGCTTGGTCACAACCCAGGAGAACTCTTACGAGTAACGTTGTTACATGTAAATTAATTATAGAGCAATTATATTACTATATAGTTCTACCAATATATATTGAGTAGTTTTGCATACAGACACTGTGGTAAGTTTTGTATTATATTAATATCGATTTTCTACAGGTATATGTCTGGTTTTATGCAATGATTGAAATGTTTTTATACTTTATTTTTATATGCTCTTGTATGTATTTACTTATGTTTTAGGCCTTTTTCCATATACGGAAACGGGAAATAAAGAAATAGATCGAACCTACGCCAGAGTGCCTTATATATTGGCCCCTGTTACAATTCCTATATAGTATCTCTTATAATACTCTCACATTGGAAACATTGTAATCAACATGTATATCTACCATCAGTTAAACACTCTTCATATATTTATGAATATTATTTTTCATTGCATGCAAATTGTATATGTATTATTATGATGATGAGCTATGTAATGCTTAAGTCTAAAAAACAATATGTTCTGTTCTGTTTACGTGTACTTTCAAACCCACAGTTTGTTGAATGCACGTGTTTGTGAACCATTTTAGCACTAAATGTTAATATATATTTCTATAGAAATAGGATGGATTATGTGATCTACCTGTCCAGTGTACTGATTGTTCTAGAGCTCGAATCTTACAAAAATGCACATGCCAATGGGCATTGTTGGCGATAGAGTGCGGTTGTTTGCAAATATATAGAATGGACTTTAACTTTATGCAGGTCTGTGAAGTTGGCTTGTAGATGGTAGTTGGTTATTCAGATGTTTATTGGCGAATACACAGCCGCGTGTTCTTGAACTATGAAGAATTAAACTTATGATTTAACTGTTTATAAAACACGACTTACATACATCTTTCAAATACGATATGGATTCAGTTGTCAAGCTTATACCAGTAAGCAACATTTACATGTGTGCATTCCATTTAAAGCGCCACTACATCGGTGAAAAAGCAATTTTTTTTCTACAGAATGTAATTTCTTTTATTATGGTATTTATTCCTCTAAGTATTTGGCACAAAATCTGAGTATTTTTAGCCAATAAACAAACGTCGTATACGATGTTTGTTGACATAACAAAATAATGTGACTAGCGTCAACATCCGGGTGTAATACAAAGCGAGTATCATGAATAACAATATGTATGGTACAGATTTACCGTTATATCTCACCTTTTATGCCCTGCACATATTTATTGTTAGACTAATCTGATCTAAATTCTCTCTAAATGATAGTAGTAATAAACACACGTCAATTCAAGAACGTAGCTAACCGTTATATAAAATCATACTTTCACTTTTGAGTTTGTAGCTCGCAAAAAACACGTTTTATTTATATAAGCTGAAAACGATCCAATATGTAAAATAGTGGACTGTGTGAGCGCCGAAGACATTACCAATATTTTACATATTGGATCCGTTTGAGGCTTATATCGTACTTAAAACACATACTTAAATAACAAGATCCTACTAATTAAAATTGTTCATTTCGTACATGTACGCGTAGGAATTAATATAATACTCTTAATAATAATGGACTGCAAGTACAAGGGTATGACGTCACGACAGTGTTTTAAATACAGGTTAGTGTTCGAATTACTTCGGAAGAATATGTAGCAATAATGCTATGTATACGTAATGTTAGTGTTATTTTCCGATGCAGTGGCCCTTTAACACCGCTTTATTCATGTCGGTACAATATGTATGTCACCGTCTCCGTAGACTGAAAACATATATACTAGAGGACATAGAAAACTCACACTTTGGATACGTGTGTTTTTACAGTGTTTTTACGTTTTATTTATCGTCGCTACCGGTTGCCCACATGAGCGACACCTCCTGAAGAGATTAGTCATTTTAGATTTTTTGAGGATAGTGCAATGATACAGACAGAGACCCATTCCAGAGTCTCCTCTGGGTCTTTTACATGCACGGTGTAAAGCACCGACAAGAGACCTCGGTTTAACGTCCCATCTGAAAGACTGTTCATTTTATTATGGTCAGACGGAGGATCGAACCTGCGATCCCTGGTGTATCAGTCCAGGGTGTACTGTAATCACGAAAAACAATAACTATATAAATACATAGTTTTAAACATTTTGGATTATGTTTAGTTGTTCAGTTTGTGTGTAATAAAAATGTGAAATCTTCGTATTTCGTTTTCGTGTAATAATACTCATATAAGGTTTCTATGTCCTCTAGTATATAATGTATGTGTGCGTTTTCTATGTCCTCTAGTATATAATGTATGTGTGCGTTTTCTATGTCCTCTAGTATATAATGTAGGTGTGCGTTTTCTATGTCCTCTAGTATATAATGTATGTGTGC
>CM026404.1:57685526-57777103 GCA_014843695.1 Archivesica marissinica | reverse complement strand
AATTCTCTGATGAATTGTACAGTAACCATGTGATAGTCTTAATGTGATATAGTCTCTTGTAATTCTCTGATGAATTGTACAGTAACCATGTGATAGTCTTAATGTGATATATTCTCTTGTAATTCTCTGATGAATTGTACTATACTCATGTGATAGTCTTAATGTGATATAGTCTCTTTTAATTCACGATGAATTATACAGTAACCATGTGATAGTCTTAATGTGATATATTCTCTTGTAATTCTCTGATGAATGGCCATGTACTGTTGTAAGTGTTTAAGTAAATATGTATGTATTTTATGTGATGTACATGGATGAGACTTTAATAAAGATTTAAAACTAGAAAGAAGAAATGGACATTGTCTTCTATAGAATCTCTCGCCTCTCCCCAATGCAACCCGGGTTCGACCCTCGGATCGGGAAGTATGTGAGATGGTACGGTGGTCACAAGATAGGACAGGTGGGTTTTCTCCGGGTACTCCGGTTTCATCCCACACGAATGACCACATATACATAGAACTTGCTTCGCAATCGTTGTAAAATAAATAAAGTTTAAACGTTTATAGAACCACATCTGCATACTGGTGATTCTACACTGTTTTCTAGGAAAAGATTGTTGTTCAGTTAACAATATTTCGTTCTACGCCGTGTATATAGAATCTTGGATCTACTTTTCCCATAGTTTCCCAACAACTTTAACATTGTTAGTGTTAAGAAAGGCCTGGTTATCTCTAACCTCGTCAGGTAAACTGTTTCATTTACAAAGTACCGATGGAAGGAATTAATTTGAGTATATGGTGGTTCTAGCTGGTATAGTTAGCAGATTATCAGCTTTTCTAAGACTATAGCGCATTGATTGGCCAACTTCTTTTGGATCAAGAGATGAATTATAAGATTATATTTCATTCTATAAAAGAGGATACGTGTGTGTTCCCGTCTTCCCAAACTTCACGTTGAATGTCATGAACAGCGCCCCTGACGATCCTTGCAGCTTCATGTTGTATTTTATGTCTTCTGTCAGGAAGTGTTTCCCAAACTTCATGTTGAAGGTCATGAACAGCGCCCCTGACGATCCTTGCAGCTTCATGTTGTATTTTATCTAGTTAATTGTTTTTCATATAGTGTACAATTATCACAAGTTACATCCGACTATTCTAGTAATAGTCGAATGAAGGAAATGTAGAACACTTCTAATGATCTAATATCGAGTGTGAATTTCATTTTCATAACATTGATACGTGCCCAAGTCTTTTTGTTCATTTGATCCATCACTGGAGAGAACAAAACACCCATGTGTTTATGATCAGAGACCAGCGGAGAGGAGGGTGTAACACATGGAGAGGAGGGTGTAACACATGGAGAGGAGGGTGTAACACATGGAGAGGAGGGCGTAACACATGGAGAGGAGGGCGTAACACATGGAGAGGAGGGTGTTGATGGTTCGCTGCTTTTCTTTGACATGATAAGAGATTCAGATTTAGATGGGTTAATTGTTACTTACCATTTATCGGCCCACTCGGAGATCTTATCGATATCAGATTGGAGAGTACGAGAAGAGTTAGGATTATTGAAAATTAAATGTAGACTAGCAACATCAGCAAATAAGGTTGCTAACGTTTGAACCTATGTCCTCAGTAATGTCGTGATAGGGCAGTGGATGCGCGTTCGCTTCAGTTGCGAAAGGTTCGGAGTTCGAGCTTCGCTGGAGCCGTTCCGATTGTGCCCTTAGGCATGGCATTTAAATTCATCTTCTCTCTTCCTCGTGGCGATGGATTCCACCAGGAATGAGGTCTCGAGATTGATTAATATAAGTTGTAAGAACCTGTTTCGCAATAGAGTTAAAATAAACAAACTAACTAATGTCGTTTATGAATAGAAGAAAAAGTAACGGGCTTAGTATAGAACCTTGCGGAACACCTGCGCCTAAATACGCTAAATCTGATTTTACACCTGGAACAACCACCCATTGGCGTCGATTAGAGAGATAGTCAGTGAACCATAGAAGTAAGCTGTTCTTAAACCAGATGAGTGTAGCTTCAAGAACAATCCTTTATACCAAACTGCTTTACTTATATCAAAGAGTATACCCTCACATCTATTCCATTGTCCAGAACTTTACAAAATGTGTCATATAAATGTGTCAGTTGGTTGCTGTAGAATCGCCAGGCATAGCTCCGGTCTGAGATTGGGAGAAGACGTTAGGCTCAACTGTAGCCGTTACGAGTGTGCCCTTCGGAAAGATACTTGTGTTCACATTGCTTCCCTCGTGGCAGTGGATTCAATCAGGAATGGGTTCTCGAGAGTGATTAATCTAATATTGTAAAATCTTGGTTCAGAATAAAGCCAAAATAAAACTGTATAGACTAAATGACTGTGTAGATACCGAGAGGCTCATAGATCAATAGTATGATGATTTACGTCAGTGTAACAAACATGGTAACCTTTTTAACACTACTGGTTCACAAGCTCTACAAGTCTTACCTTATATTTTAATACTAAACATACTATTTACACTTTCTCATCTTTCTTTATATTTTACACACATACCATTTAACATAAACATAATATGTTTATATATTATGTACTGTACAATATATGTAAATATATACTTTGTAAGTTTGTAACTCACACGCACATGCTATTATAATTAAGAAATGAAACATTTTATACAGCCAAGTACACCATCAAATGTATAACACCATTTGATAATTTCAATTTAATTTGCTGTACATAACATTGAATTAAAATAGAGATACTGAAATAATTCTGTCACAGGTTGTACTATAGGAGTACAATCGTGTTTTACCGTGAACGGCCTAGCTTAATATATAACACTACTTAAACATCGCGCATGCGTTTACCGCCTTTTAAATTCGTGTATCCTCGTTCTTTATGTCGTATGCAACGGAATTGAATCGGGGATATTCGACAATCTACGTCGGAGACGGAAATTAGAGATGTTTCCCGGGGCAATTTGCCGTGCACGTGTTTTGTCTTGTGAACACTTGTCAGTCTATGTTTGCACTGTGTCCAATCGTTTTGTTTGTTGTATTTGTATGAATGAAAGATTGTATGAACGTGGATGAGAGCTCTGCATGGATTGGTTACTAATATATTTCTTTCCACAACTATACCTCCGTGCTTGGTCACAACCCAGGAGAACTCTTACGAGTAACGTTGTTACATGTAAATTAATTATAGAGCAATTATATTACTATATAGTTCTACCAATATATATTGAGTAGTTTTGCATACAGACACTGTGGTAAGTTTTGTATTATATTAATATCGATTTTCTACAGGTATATGTCTGGTTTTATGCAATGATTGAAATGTTTTTATACTTTATTTTTATATGCTCTTGTATGTATTTACTTATGTTTTAGGCCTTTTTCCATATACGGAAACGGGAAATAAAGAAATAGATCGAACCTACGCCAGAGTGCCTTATATATTGGCCCCTGTTACAATTCCTATCTAGTATCTCTTATAACACTCTCACATTGGAAACATTTTAATCAACATGTATATCTACCATCAGTTAAACACTCTTCATATATTTATGACTATTATTTTTCATTGCATGCAAATTGTATATGTATTATTATGATGATGAGCTATGTAATGCTTAAGTCTAAAAAACAATATGTTCTGTTCTGTTTACGTGTACTTTCAAACCCACAGTTTGTTGAATGCACGTGTTTGTGAACCATTTTAGCACTAAATGTTAATATATATTTCTATAGAAATAGGATGGATTATGTGATCTACCTGTCCAGTGTACTGATTGTTCTAGAGCTCGAATCTTACAAAAATGCACATGCCAATGGGCATTGTTGGCGATAGAGTGCGGTTGTTTGCAAATATATAGAATGGACTTTAACTTTATGCAGGTCTGTGAAGTTGGCTTGTAGATGGTAGTTGGTTATTCAGATGTTTATTGGCGAATACACAGCCGCGTGTTCTTGAACTATGAAGAATTAAACTTATGATTTAACTGTTTATAAAACACGACTTACATACATCTTTCAAATACGATATGGATTCAGTTGTCAAGCTTATACCAGTAAGCAACATTTACATGTGTGCATTCCATTTAAAGCGCCACTACATCGGTGAAAAAGCAATTTTTTTTCTACAGAATGTAATTTCTTTTATTATGGTATTTATTCCTCTAAGTATTTGGCACAAAATCTGAGTATTTTTAGCCAATAAACAAACGTCGTATACGATGTTTGTTGACATAACAAAATAATGTGACTAGCGTCAACATCCGGGTGTAATACAAAGCGAGTATCATGAATAACAATATGTATGGTACAGATTTACCGTTATATCTCACCTTTTATGCCCTGCACATATTTATTGTTAGACTAATCTGATCTAAATTCTCTCTAAATGATAGTAGTAATAAACACACGTCAATTCAAGAACGTAGCTAACCGTTATATAAAATCATACTTTCACTTTTGAGTTTGTAGCTCGCAAAAAACACGTTTTATTTATATAAGCTGAAAACGATCCAATATGTAAAATAGTGGACTGTGTGAGCGCCGAAGACATTACCAATATTTTACATATTGGATCCGTTTGAGGCTTATATCGTACTTAAAACACATACTTAAATAACAAGATCCTACTAATTAAAATTGTTCATTTCGTACATGTACGCGTAGGAATTAATATAATACTCTTAATAATAATGGACTGCAAGTACAAGGGTATGACGTCACGACAGTGTTTTAAATACAGGTTAGTGTTCGAATTACTTCGGAAGAATATGTAGCAATAATGCTATGTATACGTAATGTTAGTGTTATTTTCCGATGCAGTGGCCCTTTAACACCGCTTTATTCATGTCGGTACAATATGTATGTCACCGTCTCCGTAGACTGAAAACATATATACTAGAGGACATAGAAAACTCACACTTTGGATACGTGTGTTTTTACAGTGTTTTTACGTTTTATTTATCGTCGCTACCGGTTGCCCACATGAGCGACACCTCCTGAAGAGATTAGTCATTTTAGATTTTTTGAGGATAGTGCAATGATACAGACAGAGACCCATTCCAGAGTCTCCTCTGGGTCTTTTACATGCACGGTGTAAAGCACCGACAAGAGACCTCGGTTTAACGTCCCATCTGAAAGACTGTTCATTTTATTATGGTCAGACGGAGGATCGAACCTGCGATCCCTGGTGTATCAGTCCAGGGTGTACTGTAATCACGAAAAACAATAACTATATAAATACATAGTTTTAAACATTTTGGATTATGTTTAGTTGTTCAGTTTGTGTGTAATAAAAATGTGAAATCTTCGTATTTCGTTTTCGTGTAATAATACTCATATAAGGTTTCTATGTCCTCTAGTATATAATGTATGTGTGCGTTTTCTATGTCCTCTAGTATATAATGTATGTGTGCGTTTTCTATGTCCTCTAGTATATAATGTAGGTGTGCGTTTTCTATGTCCTCTAGTATATAATGTATGTGTGCGTTTTCTATGTCCTCTAGTATATAATGTAGGTGTGCGTTTTCTATGTCCTCTAGTATATAATGTAGGTGTGCGTTTTCTATGTCCTCTAGTATATAATGTAGGTGTGCGTTTTCTATGTCCTCTAGTATATAATGTAGGTGTGCGTTTTCTATGTCCTCTAGTATATAATGTAGGTGTGCGTTTTCTATGTCCTCTAGTATATAATGTAGGTGTGCGTTTTCTATGTCCTCTAGTATATAATGTAGGTGTGCGTTTTCTATGTCCTCTAGTATATAGTGTAGGTGTGCGTTTTCTATGTCCTCTAGTATATAATGTAGGTGTGTGTTTTCTATGTCCTCTAGTATATAATGTAGGTGTGCGTTTTCTATGTCCTCTAGTATATAATGTATGTGTGCGTTTTCTATGTCCTCTAGTATATAATGTAGGTGTGCGTTTTCTATGACCTCTAGTATATAATGTAGGTGTGCGTTATCTATGTCCTCTTACATGTAATCTTACAACACATGAACACTTACCCAAAAAATAGTTGGATTGAATCCTTTAGTACTTAGACGCAAATGACTCTTTCCCACGGAATGTAGAAGCTGAATAACACCTTCAACATCGTCCATTGTTGATATTGCCTCATCCAATGTATACATCACCTGCCGCACGTGATTCTCAAGTTCTTTGCTCTCGCGTAATTGTGCGATGTCATACTTTCCGCCTTTTACAAGTTTCAGGAACATGGATCGAGTTGCCTCGTTAGTCTCAAACAGCCTACAATAACAATTATATTATAGTTGATAAAGCCAATACAAAACAAACAAAACAAACAAAACAAAATATATTTATTTTACAACGATTGCGAAGCAAGTTATAACAACTTATATTAATCACTCTCGTTGGTGCGGGTGAAAGCGTATATGTGGTCATTCGTGTGGGAGGAAACCGGAATACCCGGAGAAAACCCACCTGTCCGATCTGGCGACCACCGTACCATCTCACATACTTCCCGGTCCGAAGATCGAACCCGGGTTCAATTGGTGAGAAGCGAGCGCGCTAACCACTGCGCTAATCGGACAGCCTTGCATTTCCTTCTATGTGTATGTCCCTGTTTGTATAGTTTTTCTATGAATTTCCTCACTAATGATACATAGCTGGCATGAGTACTCGACGGTACGTGCATTCGCATTCACCGTGTTGCCTCGCGGGCCTGGCAAGAAAATGCGTGTCTTACAGATTACGCTGTGCCAAGAATGATCTATTAGACATTTAGATCAGATGCACGGCCAATACGAAATCTAGAATAAATACATTTTAAATGCGGAGTGTATATTATATTTTACGTGGCATGAACTACATTAGATGTGTTTAACATTAGCGTGGATGCCTTCGGCCCCCGTCAACTTAAAACAAGAAAAGTTTGTTCTGAGTATCGATAGATAGCGCAGTGTGAGTAATGCGGTCCGACTGTGCGCAGTGTGAGTAATGCGGTCCGAATGTGCGCAGTGTGAGTAATGCGGTCCGACTGTGCGCAGTGTGAGTAATGCGGTCCGAATGTGCGCAGTGTGAGTAATGCGGTCCGAATGTGCGCAGTGTGAGTAATGCGGTCCGACGGTGCGCAGTGTGAGTAATGCGGTCCGAATGTGCGCACTGTGAGTACTGCGGTCCGAATGTTGCGCAGTGTGCGTAATGCGATCCGAATGTGCGCAGTGTGCGTAATGCGATCCGAATGTGCGCAGTGTGAGTAATGCGGTCCGAATGTGCGCACTGTGAGTACTGCGGTCCGAATGTTGCGCAGTGTGAGTAATGCGATCCGAATGTGCGCAGTGTGAGTAATGCGGTCCGAATGTGCGCAGTGTGAGTAATGCGGTCCGAATGTGCGCACTGTGAGTACTGCGGTCCGAATGTTGCACAGTGTGAGTAATGCGGTCCGAATGTGCGCACTGTGAGTACTGCGGTCCGAATGTTGCGCAGTGTGAGTAATGCGATCCGAATGTGCGCAGTGTGAGTAATGTGATCCGAATGTGCGCAGTGTGAGTAATGCGGTCCGAATGTGCGCAGTGCGTGGTGGACCGATTCAGGAAAGCCATACTTTCATTTTCAGTTGTTATATTGCAAAAACACACTGCTTACTGACTTGACAATAGTTATTTATTTAGTTAGAATAAGGGCGTACTGCTAAGTCCAATAAGTAGAATTATATAAGGTTCCCTGTCCTCCTCCGTGGTCGATTGGTTAAGGTCGTTGACTTGTATACCACTGTAACCTATCGTTACTGATAGTCACGGGTTCGAGCCGCGCTCAGACCTGTGTCTCTTTATATGAAAACGTGTGTAGTTTCATACGGAGGTTGGTGCACCAAACAATGGTTAACCGCTGGAGCTTGCCCAGGAAAGCTGTTGTTAGGTAAACTGCCCGCTGGCGTTATAGCCCAAAATGATGCTGATGAAGGCACGAAACACAAACAAACAAATATAAAGTTGATGAGGAAGAGCATATTCTTGAGACAGATGGATATGTAGTCCAGTGGTAACACGCTGGACTGGTAATCCAGGGATCGCACGTTCGATCCCCCGTCTGATCCTAATAAAATTAACAGTCTTTCAGATGGGACGCTAAACCGTGGTCTCGTGGTCTCGTGTCGGTGCTGTACACCACCGTGCACGTAAAAGAACCAGAAGAGATTCTGGAATGGGTCTCTGTCTGTATCATGCACTATCCTCCAAAATCTAAAACGACTAATGTTTTCAGGAGGCGTTGCTCATATGGGTAACCGGTAGCGACGATAAATAAACGTAAAACACACACACACACACACAAAATAACACCAATGTAATAACATATTATAAACCAGTCTCACATGTGTACACATATGATGTAGTTTGTACAGGGATTGGACTGGTACATGTATATACTATGTTATATGTATACAGTATATGCATGGATATCCGGGTTTATACTATGTTATAAGCATGCAGTATATGCATGGATATCCGGGTTTATACTATGTTATAAGCATGCAGTATATGCATGGATATCCGGGTTTATACTATGTTATAAGCATGCAGTATATGCATGGATATCCGGGTTTATACTATGTTATAAACATGCAGTATATGCATGGATATCCGGGTTTATACTATGTTATAAACATGCAGTATATGCATGGATATCCGGGTTTATACTATGTTATAAACATGCAGTATATGCATGGATATCCGGGTTTATACTATGTTATAAACATGCAGTATATGCATGGATATCCGGGTTTATACTATGTTATAAACATGCAGTATATGCATGGATATCCGGGTTTATACTATGTTATAAACATGCAGTATATGCATGGATATCCGGGTTTATACTATGTTATAAACATGCAGTATATGCATGGATATCCGGGTTTATACTATGTTATAAACATGCAGTATATGCATGGATATCCGGTTTATACTATGTTATAAACATGCAGTATATGCATGGATATCCGGGTTTATACTATGTTATAAGCATGCAGTATATGCATGGATATCCGGGTTTATACTATGTTATAAGCATGCAGTATATGCATGGATATCCGGGTTTATACTATGTTATAAGCATGCAGTATATGCATGGATATCCGGGTTTATACTATGTTATAAGCATGCAGTATATGCATGGATATCCGGGTTTATACTATGTTATAAGCATGCAGTATATGCATGGATATCCGGGTTTATACTATGTTATAAGCATGCAGTATATGCATGGATATCCGGGTTTATACTATGTTATAAGCATGCAGTATATACATGGATATCCGGGTTTATACTATGTTATAAGCATGCAGTATATGCATGGATATCCGGGTTTATACTATGTTATAAGCATGCAGTATATGCATGGATATCCGGGTTTATACTATGTTATAAGCATGCAGTATATACATGGATATCCGGGTTTATACTACGTTATAAGCATGCAGTATATACATGGATATCCGGGTATATACTATGTTATAAGCATGCAGTATATGCATGGATATCCGGGTTTATACTATGTTATAAGCATGCAGTATATGCATGGATATCCGGGTTTATACTATGTTATAAGCATGCAGTATATACATGGATATCAACAGTAATTGTGTAACTAAACATATATAGGAGCTTTTATTGGAAAGATTATAAATACAGTATAATTCACATATGAATCGTATATAATGATCATATTTAAAATTACATAACATAGAGTTATATATAGTGGACAATTTTAGAATCAAGAAATGAAGCTTACCTAATGAACATCAGTGTTCCGGTCCCCTGCATGTTTCTCGCAATCCCCTTCCAAGAAATGAAGCGTACCTAATGAACATTAGTGTTCCGGTCCCCTGCATGTTTCTCGCAATCCCCTTCCAAGAAATGAAGCGTACCTAATGAACATTAGTGTTCCGGTCCCCTGCATGTTTCTCGCTATTCCCTTCCAAGAAATGAAGCTTACCTAATGAACATAAGTGTTCCGGTCCCCTGCATGTTTCTCGCAATCCCCTTCCAAGAAATGAAGCTTACCTAATGAACATAAGTGTTCCGGTCTCCTGCATGTTTCTCGCAATCCCCTTCCAAGATTTCATAATACTGAACTTTTGTCTAGCTGTCAATGGCAAACGTGGATCTAGCTCGACATCTTCACTGTACGTGTTGGAGTGACTTGTGGCCTTCTTTATCGTGGTGTCTGGCTTTCTTGGTGATTGGTCTACCTTCTTGGAAAGCTTATTACCCGGCAATCGTTTGTCCGACACACTAACAGTACACCCCATTTAATTAGTTACATGTATTGAGTTTTCTTCGATTATAGTTCGCAGAGTTAGTAACGTATGTGAGTATTATTTATTATTTATGCAGTTAGTATATGTGTCACGCATCGTTAGTACACAATTGCGAAAATTAATTACTATTTATAAAATTTACATCTTCAAATTTCATACTTTCAAAGCTCTGTCTACGAATAAACTTTGAATAAATTCGAACTTAGTTTCGAACTTAATTTGTAGCATAACATATATATATCCACAGTCGTGATCTACTTGGAGTGAATTAACAGTGTGCATGTATCCGGAGCCACGATCTATTACGAACAAGCACATCGTGATTACTTTATTTATTCACGCCAGTGACACGCCGTTGCTATGGCAATGCATTGGATATTAATCACTACAAAATCACTATCTAATACATTTATTGAGTAAAATAGTTTTTGAATGTGAGAAAAAGATATTAATTTCGATTGATATATTAAGATATGATGGTGTTTATGGTGTTAATTAGAGGAAGACCACAGTCACTAACCATCAAACTACACAACCACAATTGGTTAGGATAATATTGGATTGGAGATAGAAAACATAATAGAAACAATGGAGGAGAGCGTATCAGATGTAGATGTCACCGGCTCGTGCATGTACTGAAACTGAACAGGCGCTTAGTATGCCGATTTCTTGGTGTAATGTTATGCAAACAGGCGCTTAGTATGCCGATTTCTTGGTGTAATGTTATGCAAACAGGCGCTTAGTATGACGATTTCTTGGTGTAATGTTATGCAAACAGGCGCTTAGTATGCCGATTTCTTGGTGTAATGTTATGCAAACAGGCGCTTAGTATGACGATTGCTTGGTGTAATGTTATGCAAACAGGTGCTTAGTATGCCGATTGCTTGGTGTAATGTTATGCAAACAGGCGCTTAGTATGACGATTTCTTGGTGTAATGTTATGCAAACCGCTGTGTGCCTTTAATGTACTTGTGAACGTGAATGAAAAGTTGTATGTTTTGTTCAGAGCTGAGCTGTACATGTCCTAATATTCTGCTAAGTGTTGGTGCAGTAATGTTGCTGATCTCGTTAATGAGTATTGTCCTGTGAGTAAGATTACGAAAATTCACATTTCCACTGGCATATAAATAGTATTTTTGAATCCCAATAGTTGCTTTGCACGTGCGAGCAGATGCCACTTGTTAGTGTTCGCGAACCCGTCGGCTTGTTCCGCAAATCACGGACACTCCCGAATATCTTGCTGTGAACGACCACTACAATGAGAGACCACGATTGTTTTTCTATTACCTCCCTTGGTAGATAAAGTCCGATTTAGCGGTTCTTTCTGTTGGAATCCTTTGTTTTTACTGTTGTTCCTTAACCAGATGTTGCGTTATGATAAATGTGATTTTATCCAAATCATGTTAATTAATTGATAAAATAATGTTAAAAGGATATACCGTACGGTATCTGTCGAACTGTAATAATATAATAATTATAAAATGAGAAAGTGGAAGAAAATAGATAGCATGTTGTGCAAATGAAACAACGATAAAAACAAAGGAAGCAACTTAAGAGAACCTACATACTATTAGTGAGTAGTCAGGGGCAGTAACTCACCGATGTATCTCATTGTTCAAAGCGTCTAATTATTGTTGATCACTAAAAACAAGACGAAACCCGGATTGGTTAACATGCCAGAAGCAGATCTCCTGATGGAATCCATCGTCCATTGTATAAATTCCAACAATAAATAACGGTTGAATTTAATTGTGTGAAGAATGAAATATATCTCTAATTTTCTATTACCTCCCTTGGCAAATGAAGTCTGATTTATTCCAAAATGTGAATAGGTCCTTTTAGTTAGAATCCTTTGTTTTTACTGTTGTTCCCTAACCAGATGTTGCGGTATGATAAATGTGATTTTAAACATATCGTGTTAATTAACTGATAACATTGTTTTACAAATAAGTACCCATTGCATACACTGTATGAGATCTGTCGATATATAGTAATTTAATACTCGTAAGAAGCGATAGTAGAATAAAAATGTTAGCATGTTGTTAGTTCGATCCCTCGTCTGACCCTAATAAAATGAACAGTCTTTCAGATCTGACGTTAAACCGAGGTCTCGTCTCGGTGTTTTACACCATGCACGTAGGAGCACTGAGGAGACTCTGGAATAGGTCTCTTTCTGTATCATGCACTATCCTCAAAAATCTAAAATGACTAATCTCTTCAAGAGGCGTCACTCATATGGGCAACCGGTAGCGACGATAAATAAACGTAAAACGCACGAGCAAAGACAACAACGATACAAACAGAGGAAAACTCTTAATAGGACCTATCTACTTTTAGAGAGTATTCAGGGGCAGTAACTGATGTCTCTCATTAATGTGAATGGTATTTACGCTACCACATGCCACCACAACCCTTGTTCTAGCTCGGTTCTGACACTCAACCCAGCCTTGGTTGCAATACTCCTCATTTGACGTTTCGTCCGCCTCCGTGGTCGAGTGGTTAAGGTCGCTGACTTGAATACCACTGTAACAAGGTGTCACGGGTTCGAGCCCCGCACAGGCCATGTCTCATTTATATGAAAACGTTGGCCGTTTCTTACGGAGGTTGGTGCACCCAAGTACTGGTTAACAGCTGGAGCCTGCCCAGGAAAGGTGTTGCTAGGTAAACTGCCCGCCGGCGATATAGCCCAAAATGGTGCTGATGCAGGCGTAAAACCCGAAATATAACATAATCATTTGACCTTTCATACCACAAAGACATGTTTATTAGATTGATAAAACATGATTTTGTTTTACCTTTTACCATTTCCTTCATATAACTGATAAACACATCGGACCGGGGGAAGTATGTAATAATATTATGGTACGGTTGTCGCCAGATCAGACAGGTGGAGTTTCTCCGGGTACTCCGGTTTCCTCCCACATGAATGACCACATATACGCTATCATCCGAGCCAACGAGAGTGATTATTAATATAAGTTGTTAAAACGTTAAATCGTTGTAAAATAAATAAAGTTTAACCTTAAACCTCCACTAACACGAGCTGGATAATCGCCATATAACCTAAGCTAATCGGTATGAATCAACCCATAGAGTGAACAGCGACGCTTCCAGCTAACTTATACACTAATAAAGTAGAGAATAGCACTCGAAAAGATGTAAACACCGTACTGGTATTTGACACATGTACAATTGCTTGATTTCAAATGATCTTGAATTGACCTTGAAAACAAGTTCTTATAACTTATATTAATCACGTTCGAGACCTCATTCCTGATGGAATCCATCGCCACGAGGGAGAGAGAAGAGGCTACGTGGAATTTAAATGCCTTGCCTAAGGGCACAATCATAACAGCTCCAGCGGGGCTCGAACTCTGGACATTTCGCACCTGAAGCGAACGCACAACTACTGCGCTATCACGCCTTCCACTTCCACCTCCTGATTTTGAATCTCATCCTCCTAGACCAACTATCTGAACGTTTCATCAACATCCATCGACAACTTATTGAGTTATTCTGTCCACAAACACACAGACGGACATACTTATATCAAAACAATAATCTCCGTTCCAAACGGCGGTGGTTAATGAGAAAAGGTCAACTTATTAGCTTTCGATTAAATCAATTTTCGTTTTGTATACAATATATATATGTAATGTACATTATGAACGAATAAATATGTTTAAATCAAACCAACTTAGCATCGACAGACGGATCTGTAGTCTAGTGGTGAACCCGTTGGACTGGTAATCAATGGATCACAGGTTCGATCCCCCGTCAGACCCTAATACAATTAAATAAACAGTATTTCAGATGGGACGTTAAACCGAGGTCTCGTGTCGGTGCTTTACACCGTGCCCTTAAAAGAGCTAGAGGAGACTCTGGAATGGGTCTCTGTCTGTATCATTGCACTATCCTCCAACAATCTAAAATGACTTTTCTCTTCGGGAGGCGTCGCTCATATGGGCAACCGGTAGCGACGATAAATAAATGTAAAACACACACAACTTAGCATCTCGTTGCTCAGCAGTCTACATTTATACCAATCGATGTTCCTGTTGCGACAACTTGTATCGGGATGATCAATTGCGCACCTAGTTGCTCTAATTGGTTGTGCTGCTTATTAAAAGATACCATGGCATTTCTCTTAGCTTGAAACAAGATCTTTCAAATTAAACGGCATACAATCGTACGAAGCTTGCATAAATAACATTGGTACTGCACATTCGTCTGAAATAATTTCAACAATTAAATTCAAACAGTAAACAGTGGCTATGCGGTCAACGAACTCTCAAAAGTGAATATATGATTTCATAGTGTAAGGTGAGGGTGACACCCCCCCCCCACCTTTGGTACGCGGGATTCAGGGCCTATTTAGTCCGTATTCGGGACGCAAGAGCGTCGTACGCGGTACGCAATAAAAACATCTTTTGGTATTCAGTACGCAAGATTTCCAATATAAATTGTTTTCTTGGACAATAATCTACGTTCTATTACCAATTTAACGACAACACAACAATACCACGAAGCATGCTTCAAAGGCGAGTTTATGTGTATAAAACGTAAATTGTTGATGTACGGACCTATACGATCTATTCGGACTTTAGATAATGTGCAGGGTTACTTCCCTTATAAACAATTTTACCATTTGCACTACTGTAAATAGACAAAATGTTATTGGAGGCGTGCTGCCGATTAAACTTTCGGGACACCACACGAAGGTTTGAAGCGCGCAGTTTTGGATTGAACATGGATGATGATACGTTCGCAGATTTGTTCTTGCTAAAAACAAACCCTGATAAAAGAATATGGAATTCGGGCATGGGTGTCTTCGTTTAACGTTGGCGATTTCTCCATGAAAATCACCTTGAAACGCCTGTCCAAGGATGAAGAGTAACCAGGGGGACGCTTCCTGGTGGCAGAAACGCAAACCGAGTGGAACAACATCAAGTCGTTTGTATCAAACGCTCCTAAAACACATAGTTTCTGTGGTAAATTTCCTTTATCTTTTTAAGTTAAAAATCACACCAATACTAGATGGATTTGGCTGTATTTAGAATTTGTTTTGAAAATGATTTAAAAACAGAACTGTGTTTATAAATTGAATTACCCTTTTGTTTAGAATTGAATGGATCATACTCAATTAACCTATGTGTCACGGGGTGACAGCCAGTCCGGGCCTCGAACTCAGGACCTCCTGCTAACAAGACGAATGCTCGACCAAATGAGCTATCCGGACAACTTACACAGCTTTCCCACATTCATGGTCATTCATTGATATACTTATGCTGTAACAATACTAATGATGTACCACCTCGATAGCTCAGTGGTACAGCGTGTGCTTTGAGTACGGGGGTCGCGGGTTCAGTCCGTAGCCGCGTCATACCAGAAACGAAATACAAATGATACAGGTAATTTGTCCTTGCAATATGCTTAGCGTAGAAAGAAAGCTGGCTTCTCTCATAGTCTCGTGGCGATAGGTAGCATTAGAAATAAGGTGTCGAGAAGGATTAATATAAGTTGTAAAAGCTTTTTTATTATAAACAGGTGTTTTCAATGTGTTAAAGTGGTTAAAAAGTATTTGGGATTCAGCGAAAAAATAAAGTGGTATTCGGGACTCACTGAAAAAATAAGAAGTATTCGGGATTCAGGGGGGAGGGGGTGTCACCCTCTTAAGATCACATAACCATAGCGCGCTCGTTTTAATAAATAGCGTTGCTACTTTAATTTTGGCGCCAAATTTCAGCGCAAATTGTCATGACGTAACTACGCAAAGCAGCTTTATATTTAGTGACGTCATGACGATTTACACTGGCACCAACATGAAAGTAGCAATATTATTTATTAAAACGATAGGGTTATGGTAATTTGATAAAAAGGATCTTACACGCGTGATGATTTCATACCATAGTTTATGAACCTCGTTTTGGAATGTTGATATTAAGCCCACTATATATATATAGCTACAAAATTGTACTGAGAAAATCATAGGCCTACAGACGGATCTGTAGTCCAGTGGTAACACGATGGACTGGTAATCCAGGGATCGCATATTCGAACCCCTGTCCGACCCTAATAAAATTAACAGTCTTTCAGATGGGACTTTAAACCGAGGTCTCGTGTCGGTGCTGTACGCCGTGCACGTAAAAGAACCAGAGGAGACTCTGGAGTGGGTCTCTGACTGTATTATTGCACTATCCTCCAAAAATCTAAAATGATTAATCTCTTCAAGAGGCGTCGCTCATATGGGCAACCGGTAGCGACGATAAATAACCGTAAAACACAAATGAGAAAATCATTCCATGCGTTTTCATATTTCAGCCCGCTCATGCAGAGCTAGTATTAGTAATAGCCAAAATAGTGCACGTTCAAACGTTATGTCAATAGCATAATTATATTTATAATATGTATAATGACGGCATTACCCTACAAAGTACAAAATAAATGTTACAATGAAAAATGAAAAATTAGACACACAATAATCTCTATGACATCAATCAAACATCAATGTTCGTGTTCAATTATATTAACTGTTCAGACTAAAGGTTATTTATAGTAACGAGTTGATCTACAGCATCCATTAATAATTAGTTGTGCCGTGTCAAGACGTAGTAGACTAGACGAGCGTTCTGCTATCAGCATTACGAGGTTGATATAATAGTAGAGGACTATATATAGTCCCATCTGAAAGACTGTTAATTTTATTACGGTCAGACGGGGGATCGAACCTGTGATATATATATATATATAGGCGGTAACAAAGTAGCATTCCCGATAATCGTTTATGGTTAGGTGACGTTCAGGCTATACGAAATGTTCAACATTACCCGGTCATGTGTGTGTTTTACGTTTATTTATCGTCGCTACCGGTTGCCCATATGAGCGACGCCTCTTGAAGACATTAGTCATTTTAGATTTTTGGAAGATAATGCAATGATACAGACAGAGACCCATTCCAGAGTCGCCTCTGGTTCTTTTAAGTGCACGGTGTACAGCACCGACACGAGACATCTGGTTAA
Organism: Archivesica marissinica; assembly: GCA_014843695.1. NCBI lineage: Eukaryota > Metazoa > Mollusca > Bivalvia > Venerida > Vesicomyidae > Archivesica > Archivesica marissinica. The sequence goes on along the minus strand of CM026404.1, from coordinate 57,759,794 downwards.
TGTCCCATCTGAAAGACTGTTAATTTTATTAGGGTCAGACGGGGGCTCGAACCTGCGATCCCTGGATTACCAGTCCAGCGTGTTACCACTGGACTACAGATCCGTCTGTACCATACCCTGTCAGCTAACAAAACGATTTATATAACTGTTTGTAAATGTCTGAAGTTTGTTACACGCTTAGCTCTGTCCACATCTCTATCAAACAATTTACATTTATTTACATATATGGATTTACGATTTCATTTGTTACTATGAACATTACATTTAAGCCAATTACGTTCAGATATACACAAGTCAGACCACAATTCTGTCAATCCATCATTCCACCATGGTTTACCAGTACGTCTCTTCATATTAATATTAAATGATTTCGGTCATTTCTTATGTGGAATGTGCTTAGAAATAGTACTGGTTAAAATACAAAACCACTCATTATATACTGCATCTATATCAGATTGGGTACGAGTACAATATTCCAGCTTATGGATTTTATCATTGACGGACATAATATTTTCTGATGACGTCATCAATGAGTCTGGTATATGGTTCAGTTCAAACTTGTCAAAATACCCCTCGCTACTATTAGTATCAGCACTATGCATCACAGTAACGCCATCGATATTCCACATAAGTATGCCGTGATCTAGTACACCAGCAGACGTAAATTGAGGTAATTGGTAACTAGCCTCTATCATATCATATACATTTACTACGTTAAGCTTTCAAAAACATGATAGAGAGTCATGAGGCATGATACAATAATCTACAACAGTGGATCCCTTTACAGACACAGACGTAAAAACATCATGGTCAGTATCAAAACGCCCATTTATCATGCACCTATTAGTGTTTATCAAGAAGTCAATTAGTAACTCTCCATACTGGTTACATTTAGAATCTACTATGCATCGAGGACGTATATCATCGACTCCAGCAATGTAATCATCGTCCATTAAAATCACCACATATAAACACCAGCCCATCATTTTGGTATAGATAGCAAACTATCATAAAAGGCGTGAACATCAAAGGGACGGGATGAGTTTTCTGGTGGAAGGTAACACACACATGGCAGAATCGTTATACAAAACAACTTATGCACGAGCTTAAGCCACAGAATACCTTCCACAGTCATTCAGGATCGATATATGGAATTGGTTACATAGTTCGTTTTTAATAAAATTAAAAAAACAACGCCACCTGAAACACACCTACCTTGCCTATGAATTAGCTGGCGGTTGTGACCAAACCATTGGTACCCAGGTACATGAAGCTGTTCTTTCTGTGTACGGTTGGTCTCGGCAATGCCAATGATGTCGAGATCCAAGTGTTCGATACAAGCAGTTCTATAAATAAAAGTGTCACTTTCCAAAACCCGGCAACGACCTAGCTATGGTATCTGCTGTTACGACCAGAGGAACGATTGTTGTTACCACCCTGGGCTCTGTGTAAGGTGGGTCTCGGCAATGCCAATAATGTCGAGATCCAAGTGTTCGATACAAGCAGTTCTAAAAATAAAAGTGTCACTATCACTAGCCGCCTTCCAACCGTGAACGTTCCAAAACCCGGCAACAACCTAGCTATGGTATCTGCTGTTACGACCAGAGGAACGATTGTTGTTACCACCCTGGGCCCTGGTCCAGTTGTTGGACGACTGTCTACCTCTATTATCCATTGTCACTAGAGTTAGTATACCCGGTACTGGAGTTACCGTTGTGATCATTAGAGCTTCTAGCAACACGAGAGCCCCGTATGCTCAAATTAGAGTCCTGGTGTTTCAGCGCTGTGAGAATAGCTCTAACGTTATAGGTCATGATGTTGTCACTCGTCGATTGATCATGATCAATGTAGATAGTGGCATACTGCTGATGACGTTTCAATTGGCTTTTGGCACTCATTACCTCACTCTTATCATCGCTTGACTGAGATGTAGCTACAATAACACCGGGCCTATTATTACCCGCGCGCTTACGTTCAGCACTTGTATGGTACTGATCTTCAATCCATCACGTATTAGAGAGTTAACCTTGTTACGCGTGTTTTCATTATCATGCTGTGGCATATTTCGAATAACACTGTTGCAGGAAATGTCACTATGTGCAGCCACAGAGGAATCACACACGATGGACGACAGCTTAGCGTTACTATCATCAATGGCTGATGCTACATCAGAGACAACATCGTTTTTGATGCTGTCAATCCGGGCGTCAACATCCTTGCGCATTTTATTTATCTCACAGTTGACCCGCTTGTCCAGTATTTTGGGTGACATTGGCTGAGATGCGTTGCTCTAACCCAGACTCGAGCTTATCCATCCTGCTACTCAAGTTGTCAAACATGTTGTGCACATCCAACGAGAGCTTCATGATAAGAGTTTCTACCGAGGAGACCGGTTTCATCTGAGTGGTCGATGGTAGCTATCTGTTTGATGGTGATATAGTGAATTCTGAGTTCACGATAATGAAAATAATATTCTACCGTTTAATGATCACATATCTGTGATATAAATTAATATAAAATAAAATAAAATAAAAAATAAAATAAAATTAAAATAAATTTGTATAAACTAAATTAATATATAATACGGTTGTTGTTATTCGAAATGTGGTAAAGCAGTAGGTGCAGATACTATTCATGAATAAGTTTTGATGATACTGAAATGCTGTCCGATTAGCGCAGCGGTTAGAACGCTCGCTTCTCACCAATGCAACCCGGGTTCGATCCTCGGACCGGGAAGTATGTGAGATGGTTCGGTGGTCGCCAGATCGGACAGGTGGGTTTTCTCCAGATACTCCGATTTCCTCCCACACGAATGACCACATTTACGCTTTCATCCGCGCCAATAATATAATATAAGTTGTTAAAACTTGCTTCGCAGTCGTTGTATTAATAAAACTTTTAAAAAAGATGATACTACTGTCCTTTTACTGCATACCTTGTTTAACCCATTCAACACCAAATAACTGACCTGGACTGGTCCATGATATTATTAGACCAATACATTAATCAGAAAGTTACATTACGGCTAGTTCATTTATATGAAAATGGGTCTTTTTTACTCAGTATAGTAAAATGACTAGCAAAAAGTATAGATCCTGATGAGCCGGCTCATCTGGATCTACACTTTTTGCGCTAACCTATTTAGAGGTATGCAGTTTTAAAAGGTTAATATATTATGTTTTGAAAATGGTACAGATTCGGGTATATATACAATATATATGATACCTAGCATAACATTTAGGTTAGACATGTTTAGCTTTAGATTAGATCCCGTGGATTATCGTTCCTACACAGACATATTTAGCTTTACCAACCGCTGTATAAGGTGTAATTGTTATGCAATAACTGAGCGGATAAGTGTCTGGGTTGACAATAACGACAAGCTGGCAGATGGGTAGCATTAGAAATAAACGTAGGAATGTTGATCAAATTTCTTCTCTTACCAATCTCATAGACATGAGGAATATCTTTAATCAGTCTGCCATTCACGGCCTTCATCGAACTTGGAAAAGCCTATGACTGTATTGACAGAGTTACATTTCCTTGCCTTGTAATGTATTGAAAGCTGCTAGTAGTATGTCTGTAACGTATTGTCAAGCCCTTTAAAGCCGATTGATTACATGTCAAGTCTGGATTGAGACAATGCTGCAGCATGTCTCCTATGGAGTACACCCATTATATAAATGACTTTGATGTGAATCTAAATTTCACCAGTTCTCTCCCTTCCCCCCCCCACGACGCGCAGGACAATGATCAAGGACTTCGCTGACGGAAGCCGCGCTATCGAATTCACTAGAAGCCACGTGACTCAGTATGAGTGTCAACATACTAACTTACTTACTTGGCGAGACAGCAATGCTCGGTGCTGGTGACGGCGGATAGCTGGCGATTGTTTTTAGCCGGTTCCTTCAATGAGACGGTGGGACGCGACTTCTAGAGAGCGACGAGGACCCCAGCGAAGATACCGAAACCAGTATTGCTGCTGTGAGCTGACAAATGGTGGAGGATGTGGCCCTAAAAGAGACCGCCTTCGATAGAAATGATACAGGACTTGTCACCCTGGGAAGAACGAAGATGCCTCTTCAGATGTCTACATAAGCATCATAGCAGTCAACATAAACTACTTAGAGAAACCAGTCGCCCAAATGCATCGGCGAAGGCTACTATAAAGAAAGCTACATCATCCGAAAGTGGTATTCTCCCTCTAAATCTTACCCATGTATCGTTGCAGGAAGTTCACTCTTCAGGTCGCAGTTCTTTAAAGTTATAGCATTATAACTGGAAGAAAAACTGGTTTTTCTTTACCCTATTGTGCAGATGGGAATGTCAAAGAAAATTGATAACTGCTGTAAAATGCCTGTACTTGCTGACATAATAAATATGTTACTCGTGCAATGTACACGTCTTTCTGCAGAAGAGCAATAAACCCAAATAAGAGTGTTGAGCACGTGCGTTTATAATGCATACGTCATATACCATGAACACGTGCATTTATTATGCATACGTCATATACCATGAACACGTGCGTTTATTATACATACGTCATATACCATGAACACGTGCGTTTATTATGCATACGTCATATACCATGGACACGTGCGTTTATTATGCATACGTCATGTACCATGAACACGTGCGTTTATTATGCATACGTCATATACCATGAACACGTGCGTTTATTATGCATACGTCATATACCATGAACACGTGCGTTTATTATGCATACGTCATATACCATGAACACGTGCGTTTATTATGCATACGTAATATACCATGGACACGTGCGTTTATTATGCATACGTCATATACCATGAACACGTGCGTTTATTATGCATACGTAATATACCATGGACACGTGCGTTTATTATGCATACGTAATATACCATGGACACGTGCGTTTATTATGCATACGTCATATACCATGAACACGTGCGTTTATTATGCATACGTCAGTGCATGCGTACTAATTGTGTCTAGCTATTCGTACTCCTATACAAGCAGTGTGTCTTTTACACGTGGCTTATTCGCTAATGTTATGGAACAAGCTTCAATGATGTGACGTGAAGGTTTTGCCTGATTCCATCGTTTGACACTCTCCTTAAATGGTGAATTGAATTTCGGTAAGATTCAATCAAATTTACGTTATATGCTTATCGCTGATATCGGACAGGTTTTTTCCGGGTACTCCGGTTTCCTCCCACACGAATTTAGATTTTATTCTTTATTTACGTCTCATCAACGTACAACAAGCAACATTCAATATAATAAAAACATATCGATGTACAGTGCCACTCAATAATGAATTATAAGAGACAGTAACAGTAACACTTCACAATATAACACGAGTCAACATATAAGTTTCTTAAAACTAGAGGTTATAGAGGTTGATCCAGACCGATACTCTCACAAACTGAAGACAATCGTCAAAATGGTGACGGGCACATTGCCACCATTACACCACAGCCGCAAAACGTGGCGTGAGGGACCATATATGTGAAAATCCCATCATTCCCTCACACCCGGTGTAATGCCAGCCATGTCACCACCATCACCATGTGCAACCGCTATCAGTGAGATTCTCGGTCCAAAACAAGACCTACTCTTAGATATAAATTTGTTAAATCTAAATTGCCTACGCTAATCTTATCTAAGAAGTGCTTAAAATATTTATTAAAACACTGATATTGAAAAAGAGCACTAACGCGCTTATTAATTAAAAAATGGTATAAAAAAACAATTATCACCTTTGATCAGATCAGTGATGAACTGATTAGCATAGACTATTTAGTTGGCAATAAAAAAATTATTCATAGTATTAAGAAACAATTGAGATACATTATTTACATGCTGATTACGCGATCATCCTTGCCAACGAGAGTGATTAATATAAGTTGTTTAGGACTTGCTTCGCAATCGTTGTAAAATAAATAACGTTTAAATAATACCGGTACCACGAATATCTCGTGCATATATATATGTATTTGTTCTACATTTCAATGTAAATATCATTTGTAACTATAACTTAAAATTCTTATACGAGTGATGTATCAAAGAATTGATGGGCCTGAACTCACTGGATCGCCTCTTGTTTAGCATAAGTGATACCCGGAAAGAGGGATGTATCACAATTGCTCCAGGCTAAACAATAACCTACAGACGGAACTGTAGTTCAGTGGTAACACGCTGGACTGGTAATCCAGGGATCGCAGGTCCGATCCCCCGTCTGACCCTAATAAAATTAACAGTCTTTCAGATGGGACATTAAACCGAGGTATCGTGTCAGTGCTTTACACCTTGCACGTAAAAGAACCAGAGGAGACTCTGGAATGGGTCGCTCTCTCTGTATCATTGCACTATCCTCCAAAAATCTAACATGACAAATCTCTTAATAAGGAGGCGTCGCTCATATAGGCAACCGGTAGTACGATAAATAAACGTAAAACACACACACACCTACGCGTGTATATATAGACATGATTGTCATAGTCAGTACACACGACACATGCTCAATGACCTGGCCTACGAACATTGTTTACAGGTAAGAAATGTTTCTGTGTTTCGTATAAATATTCATTATTTCCTGTCAATATCCCATATTACATTTAATGTGAATTTGAAATGTTAATATATGACTTAGTTCAGTGATTTAAATGATGATTTATAAACACTTAGATTAAACACTTAGAAACGTATTACGTTCAAACTAACTATCGCTATACAGAGTGCATGATTTGATTCACATGGAGCGAATATTAATGTAATAAGCAGTACTTGTTGTTTACATCTCGTCATTGTAAGTCCGCCTCCGTGGTCGAGTGGTTAAGGTCGCTGACTTGTATACCACTGTAACCTATCATCACTGATTATACAAATATATTTTAACTCGATTGTGAAACAAGTTATTACAACTTATATTTATCACTCTCGAGACCTCATTCCTGATGGAATCCATCGCCACGAGGGAGAGAGAAGAGGCAATGTGGAATTTAAATGCCTTGCCTAAGGGCACAATCGTAACGGCTCCAGCGGGGCTCAAACTCCAAACCTGAAGCGAACGCGCATCCACTGCGCTATCACGACCTCCACACTGATGGTCAAGGGTTCGAGCCCCGCTCAGACCGTGTTTCATTTATATGAAAAAGTTCGCAGTTTCTTACGGAGGTTGGTGTACCCAAGTACTGGTTAACCGCTGGAGACTGTCCAGGAAAGTTGTTGTTAGGTAAACTGCCCGCCGGCGATATAGCCCAAAAATGGTGATGATGCAGGCGTAAAACCCGAAATATAACATAACATCTCATCATTAGTTTAAACATATTTATTTTCTGTCAATACATGATTATTTACAACAACTGATATAAGGAATACGACAGAAAGCTGTATAGCTTATGATTGTCCTCTCCTTTGTACAAACAGTATTCACATACCATTGCATATATATTCTACAGCATAAAAGTACAATGCCACTCCAACATGGAGTTATACGATTTATGAATAGCGCCATAGTTTTCAATGTATTAATCTAATGATCAGATCGCTTCTGTTCATACTATATATATATCGGCTATGTTGATATGAAACGTTGTTTTGATTCTATTTATAGAAATGGTCTGTGGTTAAAGTTATATAATATTGGTATTCAAGGTAAACTGTTATGGGTCACTAGAGACATGTATCAAAAGGTGAAATCTTGTGTACGCCATTGTGGTAATTATTCAGAATATTTTCAATATGCAATTGGGTTAAGACAAGGGGAGATAATGTCGCCTGTCCTGTTCTCTCTGTTCGTGGAGGATTTGGAGTTGTTTATGAAGAACGATATTAACGCAGGGATATGTATTGAGGATATCGTACTTATTTTATTATTATTTGCAGATGACATGGTCATTCTCGGTAAAACCGCACAAGAGCTTCAACATAGTTTTAATTTATTACATGATTATTGTAGTAAGTGGGGATTAGAAGTCAATACTAGTAAAACTAAAGTAATGGTCTTTAGAAATAGGGGTAAAGTATTTTTAAGCGAAAACTGGTCCTACAATGACGAAATTATTGAAGTTGTTAACGATTTTAATTATCTTGGCACAGTTTTAAATTACACGGGCAATTTTAACCTAAATCAACAATATATATCCGGCAAAGCTTTGAAAGCACTGAATTATTTGACTTCTAATTGTAAGAAATACAAACTTAAACTGAAAACGTTATGTCAGCTATTCGATGCTTTTGTTGGTTCAATATTAAACTATTCATCGGAAATTTGGGGCTTTACAAAATCTAAAGAAATAGAGCGAATACATTTACGTTTTGTAAACAAATACTAAATGTTAGAACCACTACTTGTAATGCAGCTGTTTATGGTGAGCTTGGGCGATATCCTCTATACATATCACGCTACATACGTATATTATAAACCCGATACCAAAACCCTCAATGACGGATTCAAGAGATCCCCTGTCTTATAGGGGCATAGCACTGGCCTCAGCCATGTACAAGATTTATTGTAATATTTTAAACGCCAGGCTAAGTTGTTGGGCTGAACATAACGATAAGATCGCAGATGAGCAAAACGGTTTCAGAAAGAAGCGTAGTACCATAGATCACTTATCCACTTTGACCTCTATTATTGATACAAGAAAACAAGTTAAAAAAGCCACATTCTGTGCCTTTATTGATTTTAGTAAGGCGTACGATTTTATTAACAGAGATAAATTGTGGAAAAGACTCAATGAAATTGGAGTTGCCGGTAATATGTGGCGAGCTGTTAAGTCTATCTACTCATCTGTGTCGTCATGTATTAGGGTAAACTCTTTTAAGACTGATTGGTTTGATGTTAATTGTGGCTTAAGACAGGGGTGCATTCTATCGCCGCTTTTATTTAATTTGTACATTAATGATTTAACGATATTTTTGAAATCATTAAATATCGGTGTTAATGTCGATAATGACTGTATAGGTATTCTATTGTACGCGGATGACATTGTCCTACTAGCAGAAAACCAACTTGATTTGCAGAGATTATTGAATGCTTTACATGACTGGTGCAATATAAACGATATGTTTATAAACAGGGATAAAAGTAGAGTTGTCCATTTTCGTCCTGCTTCTATGCCAAGATCTGATGTTATTTTTAAATGTGGTGTTAATGTTCTGGAAACTATAGGTATATATACTTATTTAGGAATTGTTTTGAGTGAATACCTTGACTTCAATGTTACTGCAAAATGTGTTGCTCAAAGTGCAAGTCGTGCATTGGGACTGCTCATTGCTAAATGTAAGTTAGTTGGGGGTGTACCATATAATGTTTTCTCCAAATTGTATGACTCTGTTGTCTGGCCTGTGATTGCTTATGGCGCCCCGGTTTGGGGATATAAAGCGTTTTCATGCATTAATGCAATCCACAATCGTGCCATGCGTTTCTTTCTTGGTATTGGGAAATATTCTCCCAGTGCAGCTGTCTCCGGGGAAATGGGTTGGCAGCCGCCAGTTGTGCGACAATGGAAGCACATATCTGGGTTTTGGGCACGCTTAGCTAATACCGACAATTCCAGATTAAATAAGCGAGTTGCACTATGGGCGAATGCTAAATCTACAAGTTATAAAAACTGGTTTTATTATGTCAAGAGACAGTTTGCAGACATTACTTTGATGGATTACTGTAACCTATCTATACCTATACATAAGCACAATTTAGTAGATAGTGTGGAAAATGCGGTAATGGAGAAATATGTTACTGACTGGTCCACCTCTATTAACAGTGTGATAGGTGTTTCTGGACGTGGTCGCAATAAGCTTAGAACCTACTGTACATTTAAATTTAAATTTCAAACAGAAGTATATTGTAAAATGATTTTACCCACACGTCACAGATCAGCATTATGTAAATTTAGATGTGGAGTTGCTCCATTACGTATAGAAACCGGAAGGTATGAGAATTTACCACTTGATGAACGTAAGTGCCCTTTCTGTAATGTATTAGAAGACGAAAGTCATGTATTATTAGAATGTTCACTGTATGATGATTTGAGAGCTGTTCTCTTAGAGAAAGCCTCATTATATGAAAATGACTTTCGGAACAAACCTGTATCCGACCAGCTTAGAATTATTTTTACTACTATACCTCTGATTAGAATTGTTGCCAAAACCTGTTTTTATATTCTTCAAAGACGATCCTTTTATTTATGTAAATAATGTATCCATTTGATTTATTGATTGTGTGTCTCTTATCCATTCCGAGAAACAGCTGCTAATTAGTTCAACCGCGATCTGATCGAGGTTGATAACTGATATTTTAAAACATTTCTTAATTGCGCATTAGTGCTTTTTTTCCATTTCAGTATTTCAAAATTTCCGGTTTTAGTAAGTATTTAATTTTCAATTAGCGACTGTTCCCCGGTTTTAATATGTAAATATAATAATATGTCGATAGACTGTGATAGTTTGATTATCTGTGATTACATTAGTCTCTTATAATTCTTTTATAATGAATGGTGTTGTACTATGCCACGATAATTTGTTGTGTATATTTTATGTATTGTACAACGATGAGACTGAAATAAAGAATAAATCTATAATTAAATATTGGCTTAAAGTTTTCAACTCGGAAAATATTATACTTCAACGATTATATGCACAATTATTGTCTGATTGTAATAATGGTTATGATAATTGGTTGACACATGTTAAACAATTACTAGACAAATATGGTTTTTCACATATCTGGAATAACCCATGTAATATCAATGTTAATCATTTCCTATGTATATTTAAGCAACGGGTTATTGATTGTTTCATACAAACTTGGATTACTAATAAGGCATCTAGTAATGTACTCGAATTGTATAATAATTGTAAACATGATTTTAGCTATGAAACATACTTGGATATATTACCTTCCAACTTGAGATTATTTATAACCCGAATAAGGACTTCTGCCCATTCACTTAGAATCCATACTGGTAGATTCTCTAACAATAGAATACAGAGAAATGAGCGTTATTGTCAATGTTGTAATGTTAGAGATATTGAAGATGAGTATCACTTTATTTTAATTTGTCCGTGTTACTCATATTTGAGGAAAGTACTTATTAAAAAATACTACTACACGAGACCAATTATGTATAAATTGTGTTCATTAATGAACAGTGATAATAGAAAGGTTTTATTAAGCTTGGCTCGATTTATTAAGAATGCTTTAAACCATAGGAACTCAATATTGAAGTCTTTGTCTTCTTAATTACACAAAACAACTAACTAGAATGTTCATCCTCTATTTTAAATTATATTACAGTAGCTATACGATAGCTTTATTGATCACTTGTTTATTTATATGTAATTATATGTATATATTTTGACTATGTACTTATGTATACGTCATGAATAAACTTATGTTCTGTTCTGTTCTGTTCTATATAATTATTATTGAATGCAGAGTATTAGGTGACTTATAGGCCCACGGGGCCGGTGCGTCTTCTTGTTGTTTAATATTTGCTATATATATTTGTTGAAATGTGCACATTCATGGCCCACGGGGCCGGTGCGGTGCGTCTTCTTGTTGTTTAATATTTGCTATGTATAGTTGTTGAAACGTGCACAGTCATGGCCCACGGGGTCGGTGCGTCTTCTTGTTGTTTAATATTTGCTATGTATAGTTGTTGAAATGTGCACATTCATGGCCCACGGGGCCGGTGCGTCTCCTTGTTGTTTAATATTTGCTATATATATTTGGTTTAAACATATTTTATTTATCAAGATAAACATGACATATAACATCTGTACATATAACATCCATACAATGCAATTATCAAGACAAGTGGATTGCATTGAACGCTACAGGAGCTTATGGTAATTATCTCCACATATATATTTGTTGAAATGTGCACATTCATGGCCCACGGGGCCGGGTACGTCTTATGGCTGTTTAATATTTGCTATATATATTTGTTGAAATGTGCACATGACACTTTAATAAAAACTTACTTACTTTACTAACTTACTATAAGAGATGAACATATATATATATCACAATCATTAATTACAGTATATATGGGATAAAGCTGCAAAACCACTGCTAATCCGATGTTAGAAACTGCTCTAAAACAATGATAAAACAATGAAAGACAAATCTGTACTAATGCACACTGATTAAGAATTGGTGGTTATTTGACGTCGTAGATCATTTGTCAATATATAAACAGACCTATTGTTTTCAATGATTAATACTCAATTCATGTTTTTGTTATTGTTTTTGTTTATAAGAATGTATGTCTCTCCTATAATTGTTGGTTGAGATTAGTGTCCGTCACCATATTAGCATACAATAAGTTTTACAATAAGTTTATTGCATAAAACAGACACATGTTTATAGCAATTAAACAGTAGAAACAGGCAGTGACATGGAATTTTACAAAAGAGCATAATTATAGGTTATTAGTATTCAAATACATGTATATGATATAAAAAGGTGTTAGGTTCGTTGTTTATTTCCAAAATATATACATTTGGAAAGATCGATAGTGATTTTTTGGGATTTGCATGACAAGAGATTAATACATTTCTGTATAGTCGGCCAGGTATGGTAATATCTTTTAATAAATTTCGATCTTAAAGTTGCATAATGTGGGCAGATTAGTATGAAATGATATTCATTTTCCAAAATTCTCGAATTACAATAAATACATAATCTTTCGTTTCGTGGCAGGTGTAGGTAACGACCACGCTCAATAGCTAAATCATGCGATGATGTTTTAAATCGTGTAAGGGCAATTCTGTATTTGTTTTCTTTAATAAAATCAAGGTAAGTTTCAAAGATAAATTCATTTTTAAACAAACTGTATGTCTCTAGACGTGCAGAGTTATTGATAGCAGTATACCAGCGTTGATAATATATGTCTAATATGCGTGATTTTATAGTATTGTAATTAATAAGCATTCTTGACTGGTTTTGCCACAAATAGGACAGTCCGCATGTATCGATACTATTTTTTAACTGATAAGCCCAGTTCATTTTGTTGTGATAATTTTTGTTTTCAACATCAGTTTTCAACAGTTGGTAAGTTTTATAAAGTAAGGAATCTTCTGGTAAAGTCAATAATTTTAACCAATATTTTACCATTAGTAGTTGTCTGCGTATCGACATGGGAAGACAACCAAGTTCTCCATATAGTGCATTTAGGTTTGTTTGAGCGCCTTACGCATAATATTTGTCTGCAAAATTTTGAAAGTATTAATTCAACATCGGGTGCATCATGGTAGCCCCATAATTCTGCTGAATAGTTTAAAATTGGTGCGACAAGAGAATCAAACAAGCTTAACTTTCTCGATGATGGGAAGTCTACTTGATTAAAAGCAATAAATAATTTATGTAAAGAAAAAGAGGCGTGCTTAGCTACAAGTGTTTGTGTTCGATTCCAATTACCGTTCTTGTATAGATGAACACCTAAATATTTAAACGATTCTACAATATCATGTAAAAATCATGTCGAGAATGTCGACCATTTTCAAAAATCATAATTTTTGTTTTATTAGTATTAAGGCGTAAGCCCCATGTATTACAATAAGTCTCAATATCGTTCAACATAGATTGTAATGCTTCAGGATCTTGCGCAAACACAACAGCATCGTCAGCAAATAATAGTAAGACTATTTGTAGGTCACCAATGTTCATTATTCCATTCAGATCTGCATTAATATTATTTAATATATCATTCAAAAAAAATAAACACAAAATGCTACTGGACGGGTCTCCATGCTTTACGCCAATATTCGATGTGATACAATCAGACGTGTTTGACCCATAGCGAATATACGATCGTACTACTGTATACATAGATTTTAGAGCAGTTATAAATCTAGTGCTAACATTTGAATTAAGCAGTTTCCCCCATAAGTAAACCCTATCAATTTTATCAAACATCATTTGCCAGTCCAAGTAGGCTACATAGAGTTTTTTCTTGGCAGCAAGAGTTTTACATATAAGGGCATGCAAAATAAAAATACAGTCACTAGTGGATTTATTCTTCTGAAAACCAAATTGATTATCAATAAGTGTGTCATGTTTATCAGTCCATTTGATTAATCTATTGACCAATAGTTTTGAATATATTTTTGAAATTATATTATTAAGTGTGATTCCTCGAAAGTTTTTGGCTTCACGATTACCACCCTTGAATATCGGTATAATGATACCTTCTCCCCAGCTTTGTGGGAAAACCCCAGCGCTAAATATAGTATTGTATAGTTTAGTCAGGTAAGGCGCGATTATATCGAACGAATACTTAAAAACTTCGGCAATTAATTGATCTGTTCCCGGGCTTTTCGAGTTATTTTGCGCGAATACAGCATTTCTTACCTCCGACTCAGTAAACTCAGTATCTAGGTCATTATCATAAATAAGAGTGTCCGTGTTTTCAAAATTATCTTGATCATGTTCTGGTTGCGAGCCGTACAGGTTAGTAAAATGAGTAAACATATCTTCAATTGAAACGTTATCTATATTTGAACCTTTTGTTTTATATTGAGCTTTTACATTTTTCCAAAATGCTTTTGGATTTGATTTAGCTAAGTTATTTATACGTTCGCTTTCCTTACGATTAAACTGCCGTTTGTGCAAACGCTTTAAATTAACATAATCACGCCTTTTACTTAGAAATATTAATTTACTTTCTTGTGTTTTGTTTCTTAAAAATGCATTTCTTGCTATATTAAATTGCTTTCTAGCAGCAATACAATCATTATTAAACCACCTCTTTCTATTTTTACTTATATTATTGCTCGCCAGATTATGAACCCGTTTGCGAACTTTTCTGAATACACTAAAAGCTTTATCCTGCATGTATTGTGTGAACTGCTGTACTGATTCATTTATTGTATTGTTATTTAAATCTGATGACAGTCGCTGAAGTAGGTCATTACTGTCCAATAATTGTGTACGGAATGTATCGGTCAGCGTATCGTCCCACTCTAAGTAATCCCCATTGGTTGTATTATTATCACGTGATTCGCATTCCTTACTGTGTTTACGTTGTATACAAATATTCAATGCGCAATGGTCCGATAGATCATTGGGCGGTTGTACGCAAAAGTTATTAATGTAAATAAAGTCATTCTTATTCAATAAACAATAATCAACAACACTTGAACCATTATTATTAATGAATGTAGGCTCGCCAGTTTGATCATTACATAGACGACCGTTACATATAAGTAAGTCAGTAGATTGACACAGTTGTATAAGACGTTTACCATGTGCGTCTAACACGTAATCTGTGTTTACTCTCTGACTGTAAACATTAGATTGTACATCAATATTGTTGTCTAAAAACCTGTCAAAAACGATATAATCTGGTTCATTCGAAGTTCTACAATTTAGATCACCGATTAAGAGGTCCTTACCTTGAACATGATATTTTTCTATATCAGTTTCAATTTGTTCAAATACATCAAAATCATTGTTAAGGTTTCTGAGTACATTTGATTGTTGTGGTGGTATATAAATACCGCATAAATAAACATCAGTTTCAAAATGAAATAGGCTTTTACAAAGCTTTAACCACATACTGCCACTTTGGTGTGTTTCCACTAGTGTTATCGTTTCTTGCAAATACGATTTACAATATATAGTGATGCCGCCACTGAAACGTCCTTTCTTAGTATGGGGCGATTTATTACCAAATAGGTGATAGGCAAAATATCCATGAATGTCTAAATTATAATGAGAATTTCGTGACAGCCATGTTTCAGTCAGTATTATTATATCATGATTATAAATAATGTCAAGAAAATCTGGATCCGATAATTTACGTATTAGTCCATTTATATTCCACGAAATAATGTTCAACTGCTCTTCATGACTTCCCTAGTGCGCCGAGGATACCGGCCTCATGTACTGCTGCCCATTGATGTAAAGTTTGCCTGCAACGAGCTTAACTGTATGTCCTTTGCGCTTTTCGGTTTGCATGACTGGGTACAGATCTCGACGGGCTTCTCTCCATTCCTTCGGAAGCTGGATTCCCACACCATGGTTGGTTTTCTTCAAGTCGTCTTTGACTGTGTAGGATGTGGTTCGAACGTTTCACTTTGTAATGTTTTGTATTGATGCTTTGTTGAGATTAGTATCCGTCACCATATTACCATACATGTTTCACTTTGTAATGTTTTGTATTGATGCTTCGTTGAGATTAGTGTCCGTCACCATATTACCATACATGTTTCACTTTGTAATGTTTTGTATTGATGCTTTGTTGAGATTAGTGTCCGTCACCATATTACCATACATGTTTCACTTTATAATGTTTTGTATTGATGCTTCGTTGAGATTAGTGTCCGTCACCATATTACCATACATGTTTCACTTTGTAATGTTTTGTATAGATGCTTTGTTGAGATTAGTGTCCGTCACCATATTAGCATACATGTTTCACTTTGTAATGTTTTGTATTGATGCTTCGTTGAGATTAGTGTCCGTCACCATATTACCATACCTGTTTCACTTTGTAATGTTTTGTATTGATGCTTTGTTGAGATTAGTGTCCATCACCATATTACCATACATGTTTCCCTTTGTAATGTTTTGTATTGATGCTTTGTTCATGGGCCAGAAATGGTTTATTACGAAATAAAGAGATATCATATGAAATCTAAATTCGCTTTGATCAGATCACAGCGTATGTGATTAGCAGAGATGTTACAAAATACTTCGACATAACCGAAGTTTGACTTAACGAAATTCGATATAAACAGAGCCAGTTATATGTAAAATGATAGTGTCTGAATCGGGACTTTGATCCAACTTTGAGATAACCGGATAATTCGACATAACTGACTTTGACATAACAGATGTAGAATGTATGTGTTGTCAATACATGTACATGTATGACGGAATACACATATAGCATACACATACAATATAATACCCGAGAAAATCATGAACAAGTAGAAACAAAGTGCCATATAACGAGACATGGAATGTATATGTAGCTTGTGCTTTGGGGTGTGGTATATACAGGGCACTGGTTAAAGCGACACTACATTAGTGAAAAATCACATTTCTACAGAATTTATTTTCCTAGTACATGGTATAATTTTCCCCCAAATATTTACCTCAAATACTGAGTATTTAAACTAATAAGCAAACGTCGTAACAAACTAATGTAAATAGGGTCGACATTAATGCGTAATACAACTCGTGTATCCTGAATAATACGAATTATGGTACATATTTACCATTATATCTCACATGTGTGCCTATGTATATTTATTTATATACAAGTCTTAGTCAAATTATCTTTAAACGTCATTACCTCGTATTTAGTATTACGGATGATCGTTAAAAGAAACCCTACTTTCATTTTTGAAAGTTTGTAGATCACAAAAACACTGTTTATTGATTCAATGTTAGTGTTCGGAAGAATTTGTAGTAGCAATGCATTTATACGTGCAAACATGCATTTTGTTTGCTTTTTGCGATGTATTGTCGCTTTAAATAAAGGCAGTTATTATTATTATTATTATGACCTAGCATAAAGTAACACCGTAATGTCGCTTTAAGTCTCTTTCAACCAGTTTTATTTTCGATACATACTAAACCATACACATGTGTAAATATATACTAAATGCATACACTATACAAGTATTATGTACCAAACAATACTTATTCTTAATAAGCTATATACGATAATTATTATACTATATTAATATTATAAATGTAATATATTTACAATAAGATATAATAGTTTATTTTTAGTTTAGTTTAGTTTATTTTTATTAAATTCCAATAGGCTGTCAAGCCCATGAGGACATACATACATATTATATACAGTTAGCGAACAGTGCAAACATAAAGCATACATTTTATACAAATGAGCTCCCACAGCCATTTATATTTATATCTATGTGTAAATACCTGTAATATTTATCTGATATGTGTCTTATAATTAAAGCAAAATAGTTCTTTATTTCCAACAAGGAGAAGGTCAAAAGACACAACAAAACACAAAACCAAACATACAAAATTGAAGTTGTTGCAAAGTTGTATAACATGGCCGATTAGTAAACCCTTCGTAACCATATTCATTGCTAAATGTTAAATAAAATAAATTTAACATGTGGTCTTATTTGTAAATCAGAACGCATCCATTTATTTAATTCAGAGCGGCTTTGTAGATTAATATTACATGACATATACATAGATTAATTAATTAAATTCCATTCAACTTTCCAATCACATGAGAACACACCTAATACAACATAAATAGTATGTAAGCTAGCACAAACATATAGAAAACATACGCATTTATAACTGTTCTTAATTGCTATTTTCTCCAAATCATAGCGAAAATAATTCTCCATTTGTATCTTAATCGTAATGATAAATGCCATCTCAGGATCAAAATGTTGCACTCCATATGCACATTCTGAATACTATGCAACGCTACAACGCTGTTCCACCATCAGTCTATCTTGTTCGAAAGCGAAGATAACAAGATTCGGCCAGTGGATAACAAGTATACATATACAGCATTATTATATGTATTACATACCTCGGCTATATAACAAATTATTAAATACATTTTTCAATAGTATATAACATCACAAGTATACCTGTACAACATTATCATATATAGTATACACCTATATAACGTTTTAAATATGTATAATACATAGCATCATTTGTACTCAAAGCAAAAGCATAATTGTAATTCAACTAACTTCTACACATGACTGTATTTCTAATTATGAATGCCTTATAAATATACAGACCTAAATTTCGTATTTCCTGCTTATTTACTGAGTTCATGAGTTCAGAAAATTTTAACATATTCGGTCTGATCCAGTATTTTCTAGATATATACAAGTTTCTAATATTAGCATACATATTACACTCAATGATAAAATGGTACTCATCTTCAATTATATTACAGGTTAAACATTTTCTTTCGGACACAGGTGTCCGTACAGGCATAGACCACCTGCCGGCCTCTATTTGTAACCTATGTGACGACATTCTTAAACGGGATAATGATTGACACAATTTATTAACATTAAAACACTCTAAATATGGTTGGAATCTAAAACATGATATATTCCTATTAAACAATGCTCTACTAGAATTAGCCAATCTTGCATTCCAGTTCTGTATAAATTGGTCATTTAGTCTTTGTTTTACACTAGTAAGGAACATATCCACATTTCCAACGCCTTGGTATAACCAAGCATCCACAAAACCAAGTGAACATAGTAAATCTTTCAAAAGCGTACACCAATTACTTTTATTCGGATATGACTCCATATCATTTCTCAGTAATTGATATACTATAAATACATATTTATTGTCCCTTAGTTGCAAAATTCTTAACCAATATTTTATTATTTGAAACATTTGTATAGTTTTGTATGATGTACGCCCTAGTTCACCATATACAAAATCATTTTGCGTAGTCTTTTTAACTCCTAACAACTTTTTGCAAAACTGCATATGTACCTTTTCAATTGACAAATCATTAGCAAAACCTACTACTTCACAACAATAATTCAGAATAGGCGACACTAATTTATCAAACAATTCTATCCTGTCTTTAGGCGGTATGTAGGTAAACTTATACAAATACTTGTTTAATTGAAACATGGCCTTCTGTGCTTGGCCTGATAAAGTGTTATGTGCATTGCTAAGACTCCCACCAGTCGTAAATACTATGCCTACATAACAAAATTGATTGACTATATCAATTTGCTGACCATCATAATAAAACACAGTATTTCTTGGGATTGAACCACCTTTCTTAAAGACCATTACCTTTGTTTTGGCTACATTAACCTTCAGTTTCCAAATACTACAATATTCATACAGTAAATCAATACTCCGTTGTAGTTCTTCCGCTGAATTTGCAAATATAACAATGTCATCAGCATATAGAAGCATAAATATCTTAAACATGTTAACATCTATTCCACCAGTAGTATTATGAATGTATACATCTTCTAAATCATTAATAAACATAGAAAATAAAAATGGGGATAAACACTCTCCTTGTCGGACACCGAGTAAGCACGTGTACTCTTCACTTAATGTATTACATTGCTTAACTCTAGACTTAACTGATGCATACATCGATTTAACTATATCTAATATATTTCCCCTAAGTCCTAGTTGTATCAACTTATACCATAAATGTTCACGAACTACATAATCAAATGCCTTTGTGTAATCAACAAACAGTGTATATAAATGTCTTCCCTGGTTTAGAACATGTGATATTAAACCATTTAATACAAATACATTATCTACGGTACTCATGTTTGATCTAACCCTGCCTGGGCCTCAATGTATACACTGTAATTCTCAGCCCAACATTTCAACCTATTGTTAACAATACGAGTAAAAAGTTTTCCTAAGCTGCTTAATAACGTAATACCACGGTAATTATCCACATTATTAATACTACCTTTCTTATGTAACGGTATGACATATCCATCAGACCATCTATCTGGGAAATAACCCATTTCAAATATTTTATTGAACAAAGAATGCAATACAGGTACCAATACATCTTTACCTGTAACAAAAAATTCATTTAACAGTAAATCTGGTCCACCTGATCTATTGCATTTTAATTGTTTTATTGCTAAATTAATTTCTTCAGCCGATATCTGAATATTCAATTCTTGGAACATAACATTAAATTCATTATTTTCATATCTGTCGATAAAATGTAATATATCTTCATTCGGAGTAAAAAATCTACCTTCTGGATTATTAATAGCTCTAAAATACGTTTCAAATGTTGACAATGGTATATTTGATTGTTTAATACCGACAGTTTCCTTTAACATCTTCCAATACACACGTGCGTTTTTATGTCTAGTATTTAACAGTTTCTTAGTTTTCTCTTTATCATAATCATATCTGCACTTTCTAATTGTGGATTTATAGTCAGACCTCGCTTTCACCATCTTAATTCTATTAATGTCATTTTTACATGCTCTATATGTATTTAAACATTTAAAAAATACATGTTTCTTTTCAAAACAATTCTCGTTAAACCACGGTTGTGTATTTTCAAAATATGTAGTATCTGTATAATGTTTGTTTATATTTTTAAGAAAAGGAGCCGCAACATTGCTAAGAACATTTTCAAATTTCAATATACATCTGTCAATATCTTGACACGTAATACCCGAGTTAATATTATTTATTAACTCATTCAGGGGAACTAAACAGTCCCTATTATTTAAATTGTCAATAAAATCATGTTTTAGTTCTGGCTTCCATACATACTTATAATCTATATAATCAGACTCATTTTGTACCGGTTCATCACTAACATTTGCTGAACTGTTGTGAAATACAAATGAAACGGTCATCAGACAATGGTCAGATACAATATTCGGATCGTCAACGTGAAAAATGTCAATATTTTGAAACATTTCACCTTTGCACAATAAATAATCTACAACACTACAGCCCCTACTAGTTACACACGTGTATTTTCCTAAATTCATATCACTCCCCTTCCTCCCGTTTACAATTCTGAAACCTGTTTGTTTACAAAAATCCAATAACAAGCGTCCATTATTATTTACATGACCCTGATCTTCCGAAATTCTATTCATTTCATTATCTGTCTGGTACCCATCGGGCAATATATCTGCACTACCAATATTAAAATTATCATATTCTACAAAATCTGACAGCGTCGATGTTCGAGAATTAAAATCGCCAAAAATCGAAAAATAACCTTCATTGTTTGACACAGTTTCTGTATATATAACCGAGTCTACCAGCCTATCAAAAATATTATTTTCTGTCAATGAATGCCTACTACTGCCGTCCGGCACAACATAACAAAGACCGATATAAACGTCTTTTTTCAAAGCCAACTTATTTGCAGCTAACTTTATCCAAATAATATCATCTTCTGAAGTGGAAATCAAATTACCTTCTGAAACAAATACATTTTTTATATATATAATAATGCCACCGGGATTTCGTTTTGATGAACTTTTTACTATAGTTCTGTGTAATACATAGCACTCAAAACCATCTACGTGTAAATTTGACAATGTATCTGTCCATGTTTCAGTGAATAAAACAACGTCGTGTTTATGAAAAATGTCCTTTACAAAGTCTGATTTTAGTTTATTAGTTCTTTTACTGCACAAACCATTAATGTTCAAATATGCACAGCGTAAGGTGACCTTCTCCTCTGCGTCCTATCTGTTACCCTCATTCCCACGATCCTGTGGATTACGCCGGTCACGGCTTGTGTTTCTCACATGGTTACTATTATTAGAATCAGGGGAAACCCTGTTTCTGTTTGTTGACATATGTCGTCTATATGGACTCGCTGACTGACCTCTGCGCATGCTGCGTTCCCTAGCACGTGATACATGTGAAACTGTGTTAGGCATACTATTGTCATCTATCACTTTAGGCAATATTTGATTCTGTGAAAACGTTTGGACGTTACTATTTAATTGACCCGGAATTACGTTAGTTTGTGTCAGATGAGTATGTGAGCTGTCAGAAGTACTTTCTAATATCGAGGATGAGTCTCTGATCAAGGTAGGAATTTCTCCGAAATAGCTTTTACCAATATGTGGTTGATCCTCTGAATATTCAGACTGGACAGGATGTGCATCCGACATAGGTAACCTGTTTTCTTGTGTTGACATCCTTCCCTGCAGATTAAGGTCACTAGGCGTATTTACTGCATTAGCTGCAGTACACGTGTTCACTGACATGTTATTTATGTTTGGTGTACACGGATTATTCCTTTGTTCACCACACGGTTGACTATCCATATTGATTAGTTCTGCCTGACCAGATAACATATGTATGAAAGAAGTATTTTGATTTAATATTTCATGGGCGTATCCAACTGGGAAACCCGGAGGGGGAGTTGTCCTCTGTTCTGTAGGGGGTACTGAATGGTTTTTCGCCGTGTTAATGTTTACGTTCGGGGACGGGGTGGGAACACTTTGATTACATAATTGCTGGGGTATACCATGTTCAGTTAGCATACCAATGTTTGATAGCCTGTTATAGTTCACATAATAATTCCAGTTGGGAAATTCATCGTGAATGACACGTCTGTCTGCTATAACCTTAGCTGGATATGCAATGGTTACTTTAGTTTTGGGATTTTTTGCGCGACATTCCTTTAATAATGGCCATGCACGTGACCTTGCAGCTTGTATTTCTTTGGGATAGTCGCTGTCAATAGAGAATCCAGGATGTTCTTTCAATCGATATACATTTCTCAATATATAGTCAACATCACCGTAATCTCTAAAATTCACAACAATAGGTCTCTTGTAGAAGTTCTTCCCTGGTGCCCGGGCTCCTAGCCTGTGTGCACGTGTCATGTAAATTTCTCTTGGGTCAATATTAAGCTTCAATTCAAGAAAATCACTAATTAGCGCAAAACACCTTTCATCTTTAGCTTCGACTATCCCCCTAAATATCAAGTTGTTTCGTCTGGATCTTGCCTCTAAATCTATAGACGTATACGCCAATGCTCGCAACAGTTCGGTTTGAGCATTTGTCACGTTAGCTACCTGTCCTAATGTTTGGTCCACCTGCACTAAAGAATTTTGAAAATTGACAAGACCTTTGCTACAGTTTACTTGCTCATTCCTAATGTATCTTGATTCATCAAGGATATGGATGAGCTTATTGTCTACTGAACTGGTAATGAATTCGTGCCTGGTGTATTCAGAACTTGGCATATTTCGTTGGCTAGTGTTTTGGTCGTCCATTTCTCGCGCCAAATTTTCGAATCTGTTTTGAGTTGTTAACACAAAATTCGACATACGTTCCATCAATAACTTCCAAAACCGCACAACAACGTCACAATCTCAAGAACAATATATCCGTATCCTTTTAAAATCACAAGTTTATACTAGCCATTCAATATATCTCTAAAATCCAGAAAATTCGATCAGGGAAAAATTATATGTTTGCACCGTCCGCCATCTTTGTTATTATAATATAATAACACTAACTAACCTACCAGTTAACTGGTTGTAATTAAAAAGTCTACCATTGAGTGGTAATCAACTGGTGCGGGCCGTTGTCTAATGTTGTTAAAACTTGTGGCCCAAACCATTTGTATATTATTATTATATTATATCTTTATTTCTGTCTCATCTATGTACAGTACATACATTGCAATTAATATAAACACATACATTGCACATAGCCATTCTACAAATGAGAATTATAAGAGACAATAACATTTTACAATACATGGAACATGTCTTACTTTCTAAAAACTATGTGAAAGTCGCTAATCATGACATTAAAAAATATTTAAAATACTGATTTTTAAGATTCTGACAGGGAAAAGGTGCACTATCGCGCAAATTAGAATATGTTTTAAGAAATCAGAACCACCTCTGATCAGATCAGGGATGGATGGATTAGCAGCCTTTACATAGTTCACATAAAAAATTGTTCACTAGTAAAATAATGTACACATTATTTACACAGATAAAAACTACGACGCTGTAAAATATTAAAACTGGTTTTGGCACATATACGTATTAATGCCGGATTAGTGAATAACGTAATCAATTTATTTGTTTTAGACAGTGTAAGAAAATTATCAGAGATAATGGAAGCTTTTCCAAATAATATAGCCCTGATATCCTCATACATATAACAATCTATAATGGCATGCATTTCATCCTCAACTGCATTGCAGAATGGACAAGTACGATTCTGTACAGTTAGATGTTCATATCGTCCAGTTTCAATGCGCAAAGGAGCAACACCACAACGGAACTTACTAAATGCTGAACGATGGCTTATTGGCATAATAATCTTACAGTATTGTTCAACATCGAAATCCAGTTTGAAAAGTTGGTAGGTTCGTAGTTTGTTACGGACGGCCGTTTCCAGATATACTATCTAGTCTTTGTACTGACTCAAGCCAATCAATAATGAATACATCCATGCACTTTGTTTCAACAAGGGATACACATGGGTGTTTGCTAATATTTTCACTAATGTCAGAATAATCGTCTAAACCAAATTCAAACATATGCCTTTTTACAACAAAGAACCAATTCTTGCATGATCTACTCGATTTTGCCTGTGCCCAGAGTGCAACACGTTTATTCAATCGGGTATGATTTATAAATGAAATGCGGCACCAGAAATTCGCAATGCTTTTCCACTGACGGACAGAAGTTGGTTGCCATGCCATTTCACCAATTACAGCCGAGTTTGGAGTATATTTTCCAACCCCGAGAAAAAATCTCATGGCTCGGTTGTGAATAGCATTAATGCATGAAAACGATGAGGTTCCCCATACAGCGGCCCCGTAGTTAATGACTGGCCAAACAATAGAGTCATATAACTTAGTAAAAACGTCATAAGGAACCCCACCAATTAACTTACATCTAGCAATGAGAAGACCAAGGGCACGGTTTGCACTTCTGGCTACATGTTTAACAGTAATATTGAAATCTAGATGTTCATGTAAGAGAAATCCAAGGTACGTGTAAGTATTTACATAATCAATAATGTTTTCACCACACCTAAATATGAATCGAGATCGTGTCACAGAATTTGGCCGAAAATGAATAACATTACTTTTAGTAGTATTGATATGCATATCATTAAGAGAACACCAGTCATTCAAAGCATTTAACAATATCTGTAAATCTTGTTCATTTTCAGCTAATAAGACGATGTCATCAGCATATAAAAGAATACATATACGCTCATTATCCAACCATACACCAATATCTAGGGACTTGAGATAAACTGCCAGGTCATTGATAAAGAAATTAAATAGAATAGGAGACAAATTACAACCTTGTCTCAACCCACACTTAACATCAAACCATTCAGTATTGAGTGAGTTAACCCTTACACTTGAAGATACAGATGAGTATAGCGATTTAATAGCAAGAAACATTTTACCAGAAATTCCTGTATCAATGAGCCTGTTCCAAAGTTTATCTCTATTAATAGAATCATATGCCTTGCTGAAATCAATAAAAGCGGAGAAAGTAGATTTCTTTATTTTCTTCCTGGTTTCAATAATACTAGTCAGAGTTGAGATATGATCTAATGTACTTCGTTTCTTTCTAAAACCGTTCTGCTCATCTGCAATTTTATTATTTTCCTCAGCCCATGTACTAAGGCGGCTATTAAGAACACTACAATATATCTTATACATAGCTGATGCCAAAGAGATACCTCTGTAAGAGAGAGGATCTCTAGGATCCGTAGTTGATGACTTAGGTATTGGGTTAATGATACATTTTCCCCACAGTGTAGGAATCGTTCCTGAATTAAAACATACATTAAATAAGGAGTGAAGGAACACAACTGACAAATCATTTTGCAGTACCTCACTGGGAATATCATCAATACCACTTGCCCTTCCCTTCTTACAATCATCTACTGCTTTTTTAACTTCCAAAATAGTTATACTTTCGCTAAAAGGCGAATAATCAGAATTACTATTAACAACAGCGGCATAAGGTACAGTATCAGAATTAACATGGTTTAATAGTACACTAAAATCTGATTTCCATTTATGTAGAACGTCTTCTGTTTGTGTAGAGGTCGACCCATTTTCTAAAATTACTTCCATCGGAATTTGCTTATTTTTACAGAAACCGATTCCTATTTTCCCGAAGGATTTCCAAAAATTAGTTTGGTCTACATTACACTCGGTTAGCAGTTGATTCTGCAGCGAATACCAATGAAGACGTTTCGACCTCTGCACTTGACGATCAAATTCTTTTCGGGCTTTTATATATTCAAGTTTTAATTTTTTCTTATCACTACTTGTAACACTGTTGATCCAGTTTCTTTCAGCATCACAAACTGCTGACCATAGGTCAGACAATATTTCAGACCACCATGCCTTACCCGGTCTACATTTGTTATTGCTCACACCAGGATATATGGTTTTGTATGGTAGCGACGAATACATAGTTGTCTTTAACAGGTTACACCAATCACTGTAAGCAACATCTATCTGGTTTTGAGTCCTTATACCTTGCTCTAACCTATTAATAACAACATTTACTTCATAAATAACCCCTTCGCTAGTTAAGAACGAATGAGTAACATTTCTAACATCAAATTTATCATACGAACTGCAACAATTTGTATGTTCATGCTATGTATTGTATCTTTACGTGTATGACATGTGTACTAGTGATAAACCGATTATCGCTAAGTCGCCGACAATCGTTCGCCGGCATGGACATCGGCGATATTCGATTGTGAAAATGTGTAATCGATTATAATCAACGAGTCTTTTTTTCCCCCTCGTCATAGGTGACCTGTGGGTCGAGGGCATCCCACAAGCACCTTACAATAATGTACATTTTTTAACGAGTAGAATAAACAAACGGCATGAATAATAGTGTATATAAATATATCAAGTCATTATCATGTTGGCCTTTAAGTGGTGAAAAAATGTTCAGTTACACTTAGAAAAAAAAAGAAAAAGAAAAGTGGTCTGCAGCCTACATTCTACCAAGTGATTGATGACAATTATTTTCAATATAATTTTAAATTAAAACTTTTTAGCATATTGCTTCCATATTTCGTCAAATTCAAATAATTTGTTCTGTATTGAAGCTGTCTCAAGTTCAGTATCATATAATAGATTTAATCGACACATCAGATGTTGAACGGATGGTTTTATGTCTTTATTTTTGTCTCTTACTTTTATGTTGTTTATACCTCAAATAAAACTACGATTTACTATTGGCTGTATTTTATTAGCATTGCACGTTTGCAACAACAATTCTAACTGTATCTAGTACTAGACTTTTCACTAGTATGTCACTAAGTGTTCTGTCCTCTATTAACTTAAAAACTAATTTTATATCAGGTGGCAGTCCAGTAACTTAAAGTCTAGTACTCAGATGTAACTGAGTAACTAATTTGTCGAAACTAGTAACTTGTAAGTAATTTATTAGTACTAAATAGATTGTTAAACTCACAAATTAGATGGAATGATTTTGATTTATAACTATATCAATTGCCCGATTAATAATCAATTATCTAATCGGTTTACCCGTCCGATTATTCCGATTAATCGATTATGGATTTTGAAACCGATGCACATCACTAATATGTACTAGTGATTTGCAATAAAATATGGTTAAAAAAAATCAAATCAACTTGCGTTGGTCTAATATGGACAGCTACTAATTTGACTCTGGGGTAAGGAGATATTCATTTTTTCGCTATTTGTAAACTGTTTGAGCTGAAGCTACAAGTCATTATTGCAATTATAATAACAAATATATAGTTCCCGTAATGTTAAAAACATATGTAACCACGTGTTTATAGTATTGGTTTAGTCTTAAGCTAAACGTGTTCTCTTATAGTGTTTTTGGCTCAGTCTATTCACAAATAAGACATGACTCCCACGTTATGTACATCAACAATGTAGCACTACACACACCCTAGCGTAACCACACACACATGACACGCACCAGTGTGCGGTGGACAAGACTTGTTGTTTACTTGGACGGAAAGGCAGGCGCATAAATCATGTACGAAAAATAACAATATTACCGCTAATAAAATGCGATAAATCAATTGTCATGTAAAACAAAGTATCATTGTTAATAACAATGTATATATCCACGCATGTTCGTTATGCATGTCATAAAATAACTGCGTTGAAAAAGCTATGTGGTAAAATACTATTGCGACCATATGTCAAATAACTTGTTTTGTATTTCGGGATCTTGTGGTTGTCGACCTTGCAACATGGGACGCCGCACGCTACAGTATCGCTGTTGTACAGAAGTGGTGGAGGTATGTGCTAAATTCTACGTTGTAAAATACGATTGCGACAAAATGTGAAATAACTTGTTTTGTATTTCGGGATCTTGTGGTTGTCGACCTTGCAACATAGGACGCCGCACGCTACAGTATCGCTGTTGTACAGAAGTGGTGGAGGTATGTGCTAAATGCTACGTTGTAAAATACGATTGCGACAATATGTGAAATAACTTGTTTTGTATTTCGGGATCTTGTGGTTGTCGACCTTGCAACATGGGAGGCATGCTACAGTATCGCTGTTGTACAGAAGTGGTGGAGGTATGTGCTAAATGCTACGCAGTAAAATACGATTGCGACCATATGTCAAATAACTTGTTTTGTATTTCGGGATCTTGTGGTTGTCGACCTTGCAACATGGGACGCCGCACGCTACAGTATCGCTGTTGTACAGAAGTGGTGGAGGTATGTGCTAAATGCTACGCGGTAAAATACGATTGCGACCATATGTCAAATAACTTGTTTTGTATTTCGGGATCTTGTGGTTGTCGACCTTGCAACATGGGAGGCATGCTACAGTATCGTTTTGTACAGAAGTAGTGGAGGGATGGCTGACTCTTGGGGTGTGTGTTTTACGTTTATTTATCGTCGCTACCGGTTGCCCATACGAGCGACGCTTCCTGAAGAGATAAGTCATTTTAGATTTTTGGAGGATAGTGCAATGATACAGACAGAGACCCATTCCAGAGTCTCCTCTGGTTCTTTTACGTGCACGGTGTAAAGCACCGACACGAGGCATTGGTTTAACGTCCCATCTGAAAGACTGTTAATTGGGGCGACATAGAAGACAAGATGGTTAACAGTTGGATCCGTTCTCGTGTTGCTGTGAGATTACCATCAATGAGCAGTCTATGTCACCTGCTAGAGGAAGACAGAACCACTCATGAATGTCACAGAACCGACGTAGGCAACATAATTATCTTAGACGATATACACAGTCGTCCATGTGCCTCGGATGAGACGTCGGACGATGTACACAGTCGTCCATGTGCCTCGGATGAAACGTCTGACGATGTACACAATCGTCCATGTGCCTCGGATGAAACGTCTGACGATGTACACAGTCGCCCATGTGCCTCGGATGAAACGTCTGACGATGTACACAGTCGTCCATGTGCCTCGGATGAAACGTCTGACGATGTACACAGTCGTCCATGTGCCTCGGATGAGACGTCTGACGATGTACACAGTCGTCCATGTGCCTCGGATGAGACGTCTGACGATGTACACAGTCGTCCATGTGCCTCGGATGAGACGTCTGACGATGTACACAGTCGCCCATGTGCCTCGGATGAGACGTCTTATGATACAACTACAACAACGGTAAAATATCCTGTAAACGGTCGGAGCTAATTCGGCAATGAAAACCATCCTTGCGAGCCACATCTGCAGTGTGTCACTATTCAAACCCTGGAACGTGTCCATATGTGAGAGTGTGTGACAGTTTGCGCCATTAAACATGACGAGAATACCGCGAGATATAATTAAATCGAAGTAACACTCGCGCGTCACGTGCTGATATTTCTAAGAGACGATGAACATGAAATTGGAAAGATATTAACAATATGAGACACGGGATAGTACAAAGTGACTCCAGCTGCGAAACTTTACATTGTAGGCTAATATATGTTGGAGCATCAATTATTCAACCAATATTCCCCATTCATTTACCGCAATCACCGCGGTATATAAAATATTAGCCTCCGTTGTGTAAACGATACGGTGTCCGCCTTCTAAGCGAAATGTTGCGAGTTCGAGCCCCGTTAGATCCACGGTGGCGGTGTGCATGACACGACACTTAAATCCACATTGCCTCTCCCCTCTCCGGCATGGCGATGTATTCCACAAGGAATGATGTCCAGAGAGCGTTTAATCTAATGCTGCATAAACTTGTTAACGTGGTAACACGCTGGACTGGTAATCTATAGATCGCTGGTTCGATCCCCTGCCTGACCCTAATCAATTTAACAGTCTTTCAGATGGGACATTAAACCGATGTTTCGTGTCGGTGCTTTACATCGTGCACGTAAAAGAACCAGAGGAGACTCTAGAATGGGTCTCTGTCTGTATCATTACACTATCCTCCAACAATCTAAAATGACTAATCTCTTCAGGAGGCGTCGCTCATATGGGCAACCGGTAGCGACGATAAACAAACGTAAAACACACACACGCTCGTCTATATTGTTCGCTGATGGGGAGATTAATAAGCTCAAACATCGTTATCGTAGAATATCGGATGATAACTGTTATAATAAACCGTGTGAGAAGTGAACACGGGAGCGCAGATGGTGAATATTATCATTTGAAATGGAAATTATATAGGTCAGTGACGCAATGACACTTAGTGGAACATTGTTCAGTGATTCGACTTCTCTTGTGCTCAATGAATTGTACTCCGAAAGAAATAATACGTCGTGAATTTTACAGTGAATTAGATTCATGCATTTGTCAGGATGTTATTTATGAACTTTCAAACGTGGATAACAAAATAAACATACAGAAATTAATTGACAGACGATGTTTGTCACAAGCGTTTGTCACAAGACATCCTTTCTATAGCTATGGCATGCCAATATTTTATGGCACAATTCTAGTCAGTTTGTATGGATTTTTATCTTCAACCATGATACCGTTCAATAGTACATTAAGAAACAATATTTGCCTTTCCGTTATTTATTGGAGAACAAAATATGGTTTGGAGTTCTGACGTGTAGGAATTAACCACACAGGCCGTAGGCCTAAGTAGTTAATTCCGGCGCTCAGAACGACACGCCATGTTTAACTCTCGAGCATAACTAACGCAAATACAAATATTATTTCGACACTAACATGACCAATATATCAAAAGAGCGCAAGCATAATTGGTGTTATTTCTTAGAGTGCGTAAGTGACCTCGCAACACTACAGACATGCTAGTAACATGACGTCACGTTTGACAATGTTTTATTGGAGATTTAAACACGGTAAATGCCTTCTTTGCGTATATAGATGCAATACCGAATCACGTTAGAATTCACATTTAAGGAATGATTCGCAGGTTAATAGTTTCCATCGGGGTATGAACTACATTCGGCGTGTTTAAAGTTAGCGTGGATACCGAAGAACTACATTGGGCGTGGTTAAAGTGTGCGGAGACAGAATGTATCCAAATTAACCGTAAACACGCCCAATGTAGTTCATACCACGATGGAAACTATTAACCCGCGATTCAGTACTTATATTTACATTAATGATATTAGTCATTTTAATATGGCATAGCGGAAGATCGAACCTGCTGTTCTGTTTGCCGTACTTGTTGGTTGGTCACGTAATGTAGCCGTATGGTTTATTTAATGATGACGGTGCTGCGATCAGGTAAATGAAATATGTGTGTGTTTTACGTTTATTTATCGTCGCTACCGGTGGCCCATATGAGCGACGCCTCCTGAAGAGATTAGTCATTTTAGATTGTTGGAGGATAGTGCAATGATACAGAGAGAGACCCAATCCAGAGTCTCCTCTGGTTCTTTTACGTGCACTGTGTAAAGCACCGACACAAGACCTCGGTTTAACGTCCCATCTGAAAGACTTAATTTTATTATGGTCAGACGGGGGATCGAACCTGCGATCCCTGGATTACCAGTCCAGCGTGTTACCACTGGACTACATATCTGTCTGAAATGAAATCATTCGTTCGTGATTGTTTATATGTAAATATAGCAATTATATAATTTTATTTTTTTATTTATTTATACAAATTTATGTTAGTTCGAATGCGAAACAAGTTCTTACAACTTATATTAACCACCCTCGATACCTCATTCCTGATGGAATCCATCGCCACGTAATTTAATACTTACTAATAATATGTTTAATTACTCTTTGCAGAAAGCCATGCAGGAACTCTAGGCAGAGAGAAAAGGAGCATATGATGGACAATATGTTCACCATGGCATGATATTCGTTGTGACTAAATGAAGTGTCTATGATTTTCTTGGTCATTCAGATATTTGAAGGAATGTCCTGAAACGAAATTTGGTCGAATTAGCAACGTACTTCAGAAATAATTGGTCTTAAAAACTGTCGACCTGCTCATGTGTACAATATTCGTAGGAGGAGGATAGTTGATATGATATCAATAATCATGATATGTTACTATCTCAAGTACTGTGTGATTGTCACGTGCGTGTTAATTAAAACTGTACTATGTGCGAATACAACGATAG
The DNA here is from genome assembly GCA_014843695.1 of Archivesica marissinica. Taxonomy (NCBI): domain Eukaryota; kingdom Metazoa; phylum Mollusca; class Bivalvia; order Venerida; family Vesicomyidae; genus Archivesica; species Archivesica marissinica. Next base: position 57,726,761 of record CM026404.1, on the reverse strand, counting down.
AGGAGCAAGTGTGCTACTGTCTTGTGGAAGAAATCTCTGAACTCAGAAATCCCGTACATCTAGAAGCTACGGTACTTGATGGACAAGACGTGTACTTCATTGCGGAGCAACTCGGAGTGATACATGAGTACAAGCCTGACGCTATCGGAAATAAATTGACAGCATATGTGGATATTTCATCACGTGTTGTGTGTAACCCGGAACTGTTTGAAGAAAGGGGTTTGCTAGGCTTTACTCTACATCCTAAGTTCGCGACAAACAAGAAATTATACACCTACTCCATTAGATCTATAAATAGCAAAGATCACGTGGTAATCAGTGAAATTATAGACAAGAACGTGGACAACGAGACACTTCTAATTGCGGTTGAGCAACCGGGAACTAGGCGAAATGGTGGACAGGTAAGCTTTACAAACAATGTGTTCATTCAATATATCATCAGCTCACGTATTATTGAATCTTCAACATTCCGTTCACACTATGGTACCAGGCGAGCAATCGCGAAGAAATGTGTGATCCGCCTCAGATTGCGTCAATGCCCCCATGATGTTTCTGGTGAAGTGTAATGTCAGATTGCTACGCCGCATTTGCTCCAGATTATAATTGCTGAATCTTTGGATGACATACTCTATAGTGATCTTCCTCTGCGCATGGTCATGTTGGTGATGACACTACCCTGTATTCCTTGTACATCTGCGCATTCAGCTTGTTGGGCTCTGACCCGAGTCTCGCCATCGGCACTTGCTATATCCGATTTAGAAGATGATACGAATCGTCCCAATAGTTTGGCTGTCCGATTAAGGCAGTGGTTAGCACGCTCGCTTCTCACCAATGCATCCCGGGTTCGAACCTCGGACCGGGAAGTATGTGAGATGGTACGGTGGTCGCCAGATCGGATATGTGTGTTTTCTCCGGGTACTCCGGTTTCCTCCCACACCAATGACCACATTTACGCTTTCATCCTGCGCCAACAAGAGTGATTAATATAAGTTGTTAGAACTTGCTTCGCAATCGTGGTAAAATAAATCAAGTTTTAATCGTAGCTCACATTTGCAACACGTACTGTTGTTGGTTGTGCTCTGATTATTCTCTGCCTGTTCACTGCCGGCTACTTCACACTGGGGGCTGATATCCATTGTGCTCTCGCTATGCTCTGTCTGTTCATTGCTGGCTACTTCACACTGGGGGCTGATATCCATTGTGCTCTGTCTATGCTCTGTCTGTTCATTGCCGGCTACTTCACACTGGGGGCTGATATCCATTGTGCTCTCGCTATGCTCTGTCTGTTCACTGCCGGCTACTTCACACTGGGGGCTGATATCCATTGTGCTCTCGCCATGCTATGTATGTTCATTGCCGGCTTCTTCACACTGGGGGGCTGATATCCATTGTGCTCTTGCTGTGCTCTGCCTGTTCATTGCCGGCTACTTCACACTGGGGGCTGATATCCATTAGATGACAACTTTGCGGCTAGCGCTTAGCTGTTGTAATGCATTAGCTAGTTGTAGGGTTTTATTGTTAATCCTCAACAAACTCAACAAATTCTTCGTCCAATTCGCATAGCTTCCAGTCGGATGATACAGTTCCGTGTGCACTGTGTCTTGTGTGGTTTTGTTGTTAATCCTCTACAAACTCAACCAATTCTTCGTCCAATTCGCATCGGATGACACAGTTCCGTGTGTACTGTGTGTTAACATTGCTCATATTACTATATCTCAAGGAGCAATATAAAGTAGGTTTCCACGTTTTATGTCACGTTGACGTCATAGTATTTAATGCTGATAAATGGTCTAATGCGTTTTTTCAAACTTGTTTCAGCTGCTGTTCGGGGATGACGGGTTCCTCTACATATTTGTAGGAGATGGGGGTCCTACTGAGGACAAATACAGCCAAGCTCAGAACGGGTATTGCTATCGCTTTTCTATACACCCTTTTAATAGTTTTAGGAACCTTATATGGAAATACATAGACGCAATGCCACTGTATGGTGTTAATGGGGGACAGCTCAGTTTTGAATAGTTTAAAGGCAGTTACTTACACGAACACTAAATGACATTTGTGATGTTTCTACTCCGTTTAAATCTACACATGCATATATATATACATATATATATATCCACTAGTGCATATCACACACCACGAGTAGTGTCATTGTCATGAAACATGTCACAATATTTCATTTGCATGGGTATTTTGGGAAGGAGGTAATGTCACACTGACAATTTATGTCATGTGTTGACTCTCCAACTAGTATTGTGGACGAAGAATTGTCGGATCTGTAGTCCATTGGTAACACGCTGGACTGGTAACCCAGGGATCGCAGATTCGATCCCCCGTCTGACCCTAATAAAATTAACAGTCTTTCAGATGCGACTTTAAACCGAGGTCTGGTGTCGGTGCTGTACGCCGTGTACGTAAAAGAACCAGAAGAGACTCTGGAATGGGTCTCTGTCTGTATCATTGCACTATCCTCCAAAAATCTAAAATGACTGATTTCCTCAGGAGGCGTCGCTCATATGGGCAACCGGTAGCGACGATAAATAAACGTAAAACACACAGGACGAAGACGCCGGGTAGATCAAAAGAAACGGTAACAGTATGTGCTATTGGACGTATACTGCTATTTCAAGAACGTTTTATATATTGGTTTTTGACTGTATTTACTGTACACATGTTTTTAATTAATTTAATTATCATGACATTTCCATTAGTATAACTTACTGTTCCAGTATGCGCATCAGTTTAAAGCAGCATTACATCGTATGAAATAAAAGATATTTGAAAAATTAAATTTTTACGTATGGGTAGCAATGCTGCTACACATTCTAACATTATATTTTGTATGCTTATGTTCATTCAGTGTTTTTTGCGATAAAACAAACTCGAAACCGAAAGTAGGACATTCCGCACTTGTTTACATTCGGAATGCATCGTCCCCATTTGTCCCACGTTGTCTTTTTTAATTAAATTACTTTATATTTTGATTCATACCTCTGTTAGCTAAGTCTTTTAGGGACATTTCTACATCCCCGCGAGGGGTTCGACATTAGAGGAAGATAGATAGATAGATTTTCATGTTCAAAATATATACGTTGTTTTCTACATCCTCTGTTGTTTCACGCATGCGCGCTGTGCGTGTTGACATTTCGTATGTTGATAAACAAATTCGCGTATACGACGGTTTAAATTTATTGGAATTTTATCGTTTCTGGGCGACTCTTTCGATTTTTGTAAACACACACACATTAGTATTTATATTTTACCCAAAACACCCGTTATTGGGATGTAATGCTGCTTTAACGTCATGCAGTGTGAATGTTACCTATATTTCAATTGGTAGTATATGTTAAAGGGCAACAGTGTTCAGCTGTAGACAGATGCGCATTGGCTGAGCGTTAGGGTTATTTACGTCAAAGCACTTGCCTTTCACAGTTGTAGGTTCGAATGGGGGTGTCGTTCATGAGTGCTTATAACTGACAATGGTATGGCCATTGTAACCTAGAAGAATTCCAAGATGAAAAAGAGATTACGTTTTGAAGACAATGTCCATCGGCCCATTAAAACGAGGTCAGGTATTTCATATAAATATTATCTATTTTAGAAGCAACTTTCTCGGAAAGATTCTGCGCATTGATGTTGACAAAACCATTATTGTCGACAATCGGTACCGATACTACGATATTCCTAGTGATAATCCAAAGCGAGGTTGGAGACCGGAAGTGTATGCGATAGGCGCGAGGAACATGTGGAGATGTAGTATCGACAGCGGAGACGAACAAGGTTAGACGAACCATTTCATTGTTCTGTGTGTGTGTCTTTCTTATCTTATTATAATTAGATTATGATTTCTAGCACAGCCATTATATATGGTGTATCTCTTCAAATGCTCCTTATGGTTGTAAAACAACAAATAACCAAAACATATTGGAAATCCTAAAAGAAATAGAACATTTGTGTTTATTGGTGTATTTATTAGTCTTCCTCGTGATCATCGACATGTATGAATACACATGTCAGTGTATGACTCGATGAAATAAAGTCCTATCTTACACTAATACAGGTTGTAATATAACATATAAATTGCCTATTAAATACATAGTAAAAAGTAAAAACATACAGTCTGTTCATTTATATTTCCAATCTTTCATTTCTTCTGATACCACATCCACTGTGCAGAGGTATTCAAATCAGCCTGAAACACACCAAGATTATTTCAAATTTAATGTTTGAAATAGCCAGTGCTCACCTGTGAATAACGTCACTGTGTTTACACACTGTATTCCTCTGCCAAATAATACAGTATACCAACCTTCACTTTGCAATGGCCTGAATGCTTACATCACATCTTTCCTACACATCAACTAGTCTGAAGTCTTCTCAAGTCACATAATTTCTCAAAAAACACAAAAACTGCCTGTCATGAAAATGCATTTTTACCAAAATGAAAAACTATATTAGTTATTGGGACTACTTTCGACCGCGGATGTACTTCTGCCTATTTACGTATATACAACATAAAGGTGTCATCGCATGCGGCCATTAGAGTTCAACTGTCAAGAGACATGTTGTGAACTTAACTCAGTTGAGAAATGTTACTATCTCTCGAATATCCGTTTTAAACGGCGATTTGCCAAGCAAATATGTGACAGTTCTTGTGAATATGGGGACCAAATGCAAAATTCCAACTGGACATTTTTAATAATTTCAAGATGTATAGAATGTATTCTGATAATAATTACTGACGTTAGATAGCGGAGCACTATTATCCCCCAGCAGTAATATTGTTTGGGACCATAGAAAGAGGATGGTCTATTTATGTTTGTGAGATTTGTGTTGGCATTTTACTGCAACTTTTCTTTTTAATCTTCTTACATTTTTTACTGTTTATATATATGGTTCCTACAGGTATGTCAAATTACAGACGGATATATAGTCCAGTGGTAACACGCTGGACTGGTAATCCAGGGATCGCAGGTTCGATCCCCCGTCTGACCCTAATAAAATTAACAGTCTTTCAGATGGGACGTTAAACCGAGGTCTCGTGTCGGTGCCTTACACCGTGCACGTAAAAGAACCAGAGGAGATTCTGGAATGGGTCTCTGTCTGTATCATGCACTATCCTCCAAAATCTAAAATAACTAATCACTTCAGGAGGCGTCGCTCATATGGGCAACCGGTAGCGACGATAAATAAACGTAAAACACACGTATGTCAAATTATTTCATGTGAAGAAGCAAACCAGTTGGCTTACTGAAGCATGGTGATTCTATCCGAGTACCGATCCATGATTGAAATACTGCCCGTAGAGGCTGTTGGCAAAACTATAAATGATCCAATTATATGCTACAAGAATCCACATTATTGTGTTTTTTCTCAAAGGAGGTTCCATATCATTTCATGTTGGCAGTAACCATGAATACATAAGATATGGAATATCACAAATTGATTGCGGAAAATACTATTCAACTATTTCAATGCCATTCGGGGAGCAGTCAAAGCTAGTGTCCCTCGATGCTGTGGACGATCCGATGAACTATTGTCCAAAGCCATACGCATTTTGATTGTTCCCCGAAATGACAATGAAATAGTTGTTTAATTACCCAAATAAGGTTGTAAAACTCTACTGGACATCTGTCCGCGTTCCCTGAAACGGAAGTGACGATTCCCGCGCTCAAACGCGTTTTCATTGGCTCGATTGATCACGTGATTCGATCAAAAGCAAAGCAAGTCACATGACCAGTCAATAATAGCGTGAAGAAAATTAAAGTACTATTATACAGAAGGGATATGTAGTCCAGTGGTAACACGCTGTACTAGTAATCCAGAGATCGCAGGTTCGATCCCCCGTCTGACCCTAATAAAATTAACAGTCTTTCGGGTGGGACTTTAAACCGAAGTCTCGTGTCGGTGCTGTACACCGTGCACGTAAAAGAACCAGAGGAGATTCTGGAATGGGTCTCTGTCTGTATCATTGCGCTATCCTCCAAAAATCTAAAATGACTAATATCTTCAGGAGGCGTCGCTCATATGGGCAACCGGTAGCGACGATAAATAAACGTAAAACACACACAGGTACTATTGTCTGTGAGTGAAACTGTTTCATAGTAAAGTGATCGAATGTAAAAGAATAAAGATCTCGGGTCAAAACTAACGAATTCAAGTCTAGATTGGAGATTGGGTAAATAATTACGGCTATCATTATATGGAAGCCGGTGTATATAACTTGTTGACTGCATTTTGCCGTTTACACGTTCGCCCATATGGTTCGCCGGAGGCGAGGGTAAATAAGCTCAATCATCATCATTGCCGTTTACATAATAAGGAAAGTTACGCCGCTGACGCCATTTACATTGATTGGTTTCTCCTTATTAAATGAATTCATTTGCCACCTTATCAGTGAGTTATTGAGTACTCCTAATAGGATTGTCTGCTAGCGGTTCCTTATCTGCAACAATAGCAAGGTCATTGGAAGTGAAATTGATCAAAACATGTAAATCCTTGTACACAGTCGGATTGATACGCTTTCGTGGTAATCACGTGGGCAATCAAACAATCGTAGATAATCACGTGTTAACAGCACCAGAGAGAACCTAACCCTATATGGATGGTGTTGTAAAATAATGTGTATTTGTTGATACTGTAATGTCTGTCAGCAATCGTGTAATTTGGAGTATATTAAGTGCAGATTAACCGTATTTTTATGGGTTATGCGAATGTTCATTAAGGAATTGCTTCTTATTGACCCCAAGTAACTTGAGTAAAGCAAACTTCTTCCACACTTTCAACCGTACACGTGGCTGTCCGATTAGCGCAGTGGTTAGCGCGCTCGCTTCTCACCAATGCAACCTGGGTTCGATCCTCGGACCGAGAAGTCTGTGGAATAGTTGTAAAATAAGTAAAGTTTCGTTTTATTGGGAAAGTACCATGGGCGCACCCACAGGCACCAGACACAAACAAAATGTGTTTGGACTATGGTCATATAGTAAGTAATATATAATAAAGGCAACCAACGAAATTGAAACATGCATGCAGAAACATCGACGAGAAACTAGGTAAAAACGACCAGATCACTGATATGCCCTCGTGGTCCTGACCGGAAGACCTTTTTATTTCATCGAGATCGCTCAAATAACACCTGAATGGCGCTTTGTTTCATCGTGAACAGCAGGAAATGAAAAGTTGTCGTTTTGGCTGGACGTTCGGTTTTTGATTTGGCGGTATGTTTTCTCGGCGTTTTACCCAGTGTAATACTCATAACATCTAAAAATCACTCCTACTTCGTTAAATGGAATCTTTCTCTCGCGAATCATGTTGTTTGCAGCCTCGGCGTGCAGATCCAACAGAGCAATACAGGAATCAAATACTAAACAAAAGTAAAATTCAATAATTGTTCCATTTTGGATAAGATCCGCGGTGAATATACAGCGGAATTTCATTGGCTGCTGTTTATATATGTATTTACATGTTTCATTTTTGACCAATGAGAAAAAAGCAGTCATTCACATCGTATGTTGTCAACAACCGAACGTCCAGCCAAAACGACAACTTTTCATTTCCTGCTGTTCACGATGAAACAACGCGCCATTCAGGTGTTATTTGAGCGATCTCGATGAAATAAAAAGTATTTGTTGACAGAATAAGGTCTTACGGTCAGGACCACGAGGGCATATCAGTGATCTGGTCGTTTTTACCTAGTTTCTCGTCGATGTTTCTGCATGCATGTTTCAATTTCGTTGGTTGCCTTTATTATATATTACTTACTATATGACCATAAGTGTCTGGTGCCTGTGGGTGCATCGGTATTCGGTAACCTAAGATTTGAATGTGAATAACGTCTAGTCACTCTCTGTTATAGCACATGAAATTATAGTACTAAGTAAAGTGATAATTCCTGCATTTAATACGCTTGACTAAACTCAGATTACATTAAAAGACGTTCGCGGTAGAAAATTATTCGCAATCGTTGTAAAATAAATAGAGTTTAAACTTTTAAACCCTACGCTTTGGTGTATATTCATACTTTGTATTACGCTTTAATGAAGTGTCCAGCATTTCATTGGATAACCTTGCCGTAAATATATAGTTATAGTTCCTGGCTAGCCGGGGTATATACGTATTAAAATGCATACCTAGGCAAGGCATTTAAATTCCACGTTGCCTCTTCTCTCTCCCTCGTGGCGATGGATTCCATCAGGAATGAGGTCTCGAGAATGATTAATACAAGTAAGAACTTATTTCGCAATCGAGCTAAAATAAATTTGTATAAACTAATGCATACCTCGCGATTCTTAAAATAAGAACGAAAGCTGCGGGCCGGGGAATATTAACCCAGGGCGGCATTATATACGCATATACCCTGTCAACAAAACAAATAACATACGAATACCCACACCAATAAAGTAATGTATCTATTATTGCAAATACTAGTGTAATATAAACAGTTGGAGAAATTGTAAAGATAAGAACATTTGTAATATAATTAATAATACGACGGCTAGCAGGTTAGGCAAACTAACGTCATAATTAAGATATATAGTTGCTAATAGATCTCTCCCCCCCCCCCCGAGTATTATCAAATAAATTATTGTGGACTAATCTGTGTTCATATACAGTGATTCCTGATTGTGCACTAATCTATGTTCATTTACAGTGATTCCTGATTGTGCACTAATATGTGTTCATTTACAGTGCTTCCTGAGTGTGCACTAATCTGTGTTCATTTACAGTGATTCCTGAATGTGGACTAATCTATGTTCATTTACAGTGATTCCTGATTGTGTACTAATCTATGTTCATGTACAGTGATTCCTGAGTGTGGACTAATCTATGTTCATTTACAGTGATTCCTGATTGTGCACTAATCTGTGTTCATTTACAGTGCTTCCTGAGTGTGGACTAATCTGTGTTCATTTACAGTGATTCCTGAGTGTGGACTAATCTATGTTCATTTACAGTGATTCCTGATTGTGCACTAATCTGTGTTCATTTATCGTGATTCCTGATTGTTCACTAATCTGTGTTCATTTACAGTGATTCCTGATTATGCACTAATCTGTGTTCATTTACAGTGATTCCTGATTGTGCACTAATCTGTGTTCATTTACAGTGATTCCTGATTGTGCACTAATCTATGTTCATTTACAGTGATTCCTGAGTGTGCACTAATCTATTTTCACTTTTCCGCTTCTATGAATAATCAATACATAATGTCCCTATTTCATATTATTGTATTCCCACCAGTCTGTCCCACCTAATATATAAACCTCAGATATGTTTAAGTGTTTCATATATTCTACTAATTTACAATGAAATAAGGTCATGAGATCATTATCTCCAGGCCTGTTTTTCACTTTTTGATCGGGTGCCTATTGACGTCATAATTCAACTTTGTTTCATTTTCCCCATTGCCTCTAAGTGTATTTTGGCATCGTTCATGTTCTCGAGCAGATCAAACAACGTCACACAGGGGGCACCGTTGGTGTTTGCGAGTGGTATGGGACAGACGTTAGTGTTTGATACAATACACAGGGGGCACAGTTGGGGTTTGCGAGTGGTATGGGACAGACGTTAGTGTTTGATACAATACACAGGGGGCACAGTTGGGGTTTGCGAGTGGGATGGGACAGACGTTAGTGTTTGATACAATACACAGGGGGCACAGTTGGGGTTTGCGAGTGGGATGGGACAGGCGTTAGTGTTTGATACAATACACAGGGGGCACAGTTGGGGTTTGCGAGTGGGATGGGACAGGCGTTAGTGTTTGATACAATACACAGGGGGCACAGTTGGGGTTTGCGAGTGGGATGGGACAGACGTTAGTGTTTTGATACAATACACAGGGGGCACAGTTGGGTTTGCGAGTGGGATGGGACAGACGTTAGTGTTTGATACAATACACAGGGGGCACAGTTGGGGTTTGCGAGTGGGATGGGACAGGCGAGTGTTTGATACAATACACAGGGGGCACAGTTGGGGTTTGCGAGTGGGATGGGACAGGCGTTAGTGTTTGATACAATACACATGGGGGGCACAGTTGGGGTTTGCGAGTGGGATGGGACAGGCGTTAGTGTTTGATACAATACACATGGGGGGCACAGTTGGGGTTTGCGAGTGGGATGGGACAGGCGTTAGTGTTTGATACTAGGCTTATGGGTATGCACATAGCTAATGGACCTGCACATTGACCCTTGGGTGGTATACCACACGTTTGTCAGGCTTCACTAACTTGTGATTTCTTTCTTCTCATATCGCCTTTCAATTAATTTTCTCCATCATTTAGAATCAATATAAAGTCCTATTCAGATCTCTGACAATGTTGCAAAGCCTTAGGAATCTGATTCAATTTACTGTCTGCGAACATTCTTATCTCATCGTGTTTAATGCCTTCCGTGACTACTTTTCTACTAACAAACTTTCCATTAAATATCTTGTACAGTTACTCCAAACCACATCTGCACACGTAAGGATTCGTTTATACACATTTATTTACTCGATTGCGAAACAAGCTCATGCAAAACTAGCTCTCGAGACCTCATTCCACCAATGCAACCCGGGTTCGATCCTCGGACCTGGAGGTATGTGAGATGGTACGGTGGTCGCCAGATCAGACAGGTGGGTTTTCTCCGGGTACTCCGGTTTCCTGCCACACGAATGACCACATATACGCTTTCATCCGCGCCAACGAGAGTGATTAATATAAGTTGTTAAAACTTGCTTCGCAATCGTTGTAAAATAAATAAAGTTTTTAAAATACCGTTTGTAATTAAGAAATAATAAGTATCAACCGTGGTATATCGCAGAATAACCCGAGTTTGAAGTTCTTATGCGTAAAAATATATCACGACGGCCGAAGGTCTGAGTGATATATTTATACGCATAAGAACGACAAACGAGGGTTATTCTGCGATATACCACGGTTGATACTTATTATTTCGATTCTAACACGACTTACTTCAAATAATTTTAAAGGAGTATTTTCTTCAAACGCCGCTGCATTTGGCTTTCGAAATTTCCTCCCGCATATGGGGTGATGACGTTATTTTTTATGGAAAATATCAATCTAGTGCACAAATGAACAAAAGTTGTAACTGATCAATAATTTATTTATTTTGTCAAATAAAACTGTACAGAATAATAACTGAAACGTTACTAACAGAAAAACAAGACGGACAAGAGATTATCTGATTCTAAAAATAGCTTACTTCCGCGAATTCCCACGGTATTTTTTACAAACATCACGTGACTTTCATTCATAAAACTTTACCCGCATTGTATAAATGGAATAGCCAAAACACGGTGCGCGCGCAGCATAGTTCAAGGTAGGTATATCGCAGAATAACCCGAGGTAGATTTTACTCTACAAGTATGTATGTTATTAGCTGGGTCGTGTTAGAATACTTAATAGCCTGTTAGAATTATGTTCAATTATGTTAATAGCTGAGTTGATAGCATGTAGAAAACATATACATTTAGTATCAATATTATTTTACACGGAATCAGGCGGATCTGTAGTACAGTGGTAAACACGTTGGACTGGTAATCCAGGGATCGCAGGTTCGACACCCCCGCCCCCGTCTGACTCTAATAATATTAACAGTCTTTCGGATGGGACTTTAACCCGATGTCTCGTGTCGGTGCTGTACACCGTGCACGTAAACAAACCAGAGGAGACTCTGGAATGGGTCTCTGTCTGTATCATTGCACTATCCTCCAAAAATCTAAAATGACTAATCTCTTCAGGAGGCGTCGCTTATATAGGTAATAAATGGAATTTTACTTTTTTGTAGCATTATGGTTTTTGGCAAGGGACTATATATCCTGGGTTCCAGTCTGCCGATTTATCACTGTTTTACTGTTGGCAAATGACGATGGCACTGGTTTTGTAATGGATGCCGCCGGGTCAGTGGGTTTTAGATCGATTCATATTGCTGCTGTCGATACTCAATTCTTTCAAGTTGAGTTAGTTTGCAGTAGTAGTCTATTTTGAAACAGTGAAAGATGGAATTTTCTCTGTCACTGCATGCTTGAGTTTCGTATTCCTCTGCGGTTGGATGTACGTTTGTATTGACAATTTATTTTCTGACAACTATCAACACTTAATTATTAAGTAATATATTCTAATGAATTTCTTTTGTCTGTAGCTTTTAATTTTCACAGCAAACAGACATGCGGTTGTGTATTGTAGTGCAATGAGGCACCAGGCAGGGGCAGCTAAAATGAATAAAATTTGAAAACAAATATTATATTAACCAAAATGATTGGAAATCATAAAAGAAGAAGATTTGTATTTATTAGTGTAAGATATAGAGGATATTTGTTTGTTTTGAGTGAATATGGAATATATCTCACTTCTCAGTTTGTTTTGAGTGAATATGGAATATATCTCACTTCTCAGTAAGATATATTCCATATTCACTCAAAACAAACAAATTTTCTTTTTAGTTTATGATAATTGGTGAAAAACAAACACAAAATGAAGAAATTAAAATAGCTGGCCGCCGTGTTTTAGCGCGGATGAATACATTAACGACTATACGTCGTGAGTCGAAACACAAATCTGCCGCCATCTTGAATTTAAAGTTGAATCGAGGAAAAATACATGAACATATGGCCCTATTTCGCCAATCGCCAGCCTCGCCAATGGCTACAATATTGCAAAATTGGCTAATAAAAACTCAGTTTGGCGAAAAATTATAAAAACGGCGAAAATCTGTAAAATATCCGAAAATTGGAAATTCCCCCGAGACTATTTGTGGAAAATTACTCGGGTCAAGGTGAAATCGTGTCGCGCGTGACTAATATCTCGGACTGGAGAATCATACAAGCGTGTTGTTTGTTTATTTAATGGGGCATAATGTTTGATTAGTGTGCAAACACGGGACACACTATGAATGCTTATTATATTGAGCAGGTGATAATTAAGAGCAGGGCGGCATTACATTGTTGCACAGACGGATCTGTAGTCCAGTGGATAACACGCTGGACTGGTAATCCTGGGATCGCAGGTTCGATCCCCCGTCTGACCCTAATACAATTAACAGTCTTTCAGATGGGACGTTAAACCGAGGTCTCGTGTCGGTGATTTACACCGTGCACGTAAAAGAACCAGAGGAGATTCTGGAATGGGTCTCTGTCTGTATCATGCACTATCCTCCAAAATCTAAAATAACTAATCTCTTCAGGAGGCGTCGCTCATATGGGCAACCGGTAGCGACGATAAATAAACGTAAACAAACAAAAACAAAAAAATTACATTGTAGACGAAAATTATGCTACCAAATCGAAAAGCTTTACACGACTGTTAGACGCACACTTTTGTTGGTGTCTGGTGCCTGTGGTTAGACGTAAGTGTGTCGGCAACTTTTGTTTTGTTTTTGTTGTCGTTAATTGTGTAAGTTAATTTGAATATCTCAAAGGAAAGCAGTATGTAACCCTTACCTCAGTTGTAGTTTATGGGCATACAGCACTTAGGTGGTGCAATTGCAAGATACATATAATAAATTAATATACTATAAATACTCTGGGGAAAATGGCGCGCGTCGGAATTGGAAAAAGGAAACGCAGATTTGGATACAAAAAATTAAGCATACCCAGCTTTCACGCCAATTTAGCTGGCTTATTGATGCGGCTTATCTCCCTTGAAAATGACTCGAAAACCAATCTTGATTGTCTTATCGGCAAATTTTTGAGCAATAGTTTATATAGGGAAATTATTTTCAATCGTTTATTTAGAAGAGACCTTTCAGTGAAATGTCAAATCGTTAATATTGTGATTTTTAGAGGCACATAATTCATCTTTCCAGCACATAATTCATCTTTCCCATAAAATGAGAACTTTTTAACTCCTATCATGGTAAAGTATATGTTACTGACAATATTGTGTAGTTTTCATATTTAACATTAAATAATATCTTTTTACTTCCCTGTGATGCAAGTTAAAGAAATCACATATTTTGTTCATCCTTAATTAAATTACATTACATCAGGAACCTAGATAGATACGTCAATCAAAAAGATCCTGATTGCATTTACTTTTACTCTAATGTTTTTGATAATTAAATGTACTTATACTAATTTGATGTCAGTTGTTTAAACAAGACATGATTATAACAATTAAAGGTTAATATAGCATGTTGTTAATTATAATATTATCTCGCGTTCTTTCATCTTTCTTTTAAGGTTTGTTTTCATTAATAATCATTATGCTAAATGCCTTTGTTGATTAGCTTTGTGTGAGAAGTTTACAAGTTTTTATTTTTTAATTCATCTTGGCTAAAAAGCCCACGAGGACAATATATGCATGATATAGACGAACATTGATTAAACTCAATAGAGAAGCTTACAGAATTAACTTGAAGTGTCTTAATGTACACTGAGTATAAATTCATGCACTATGACTTTGAGAAACATGCATACATAAAGAATGAGTTTAATTTGACATGTTACTTTGTACATTGATGTCACTTTCATGCAAATTGACAATGTTTTAATGATGTATATTAAAATTTCACAAGTGTTGGTCGATATTTCCGGGGGGCTTAGGGTCCCGCCACTATATTTTTTGTTTAATGTGCTTGATATTTGCATATATGGTTATAACATGTACATTGAAGAATCTACTGTTGATCAATAGTTCTTTTATTTAAAAATGAACTATATTCTCAGAAATAATGAAGTTCGTACGTCTCCTATTCCGTGGTTACACTTTGGGCAAATGCGTAAATGCGTAGATTTACCGGGACTCTGGTCCAATTTCTCAAATGGGAATCTCTAATTCCTACTTTTAAATTTAATAATATATTTTAAATAATTAGGAGGCATATATTTTATGTAATTTCAAAATTCAAAATTGTGTTTAAATAATCAACAGTTCTGGCAATTACTATAATTGTCAATGCCATGTTTTATTTCGTGAGTTTCCCAACTGTAACTAATTGCATATCATGTTATTTATATTTCTATTGTGTACACAAATTGTCATTTATTCCACTTCTACTTACCTATAATTGATAGTTTATATAAAGTGCACAGTACTGTTGAACATTTTTATTACTGGTCATTAAATAATATGACCCAGGCTGTGCGATGCATCATATCTTAATGGTTTTTATTGCATGTGTATTACAACTTTGCAATATACAACGACAATACATTTATCGCATTAAACAACATACCATTATTACTTGGGCACCAATGTTTTACCACTGACTGGTTGATCAAACTTACATGTACATGTAAATCAAGCCTGATAAATACATACATATTCGCAATACTTACCTGTTTTAATTTTAAGTAGTGAAAGACGATACAGTCCTAATAAATCTATTTAAAGTGTTTTATTTTTTATTTTAAGAGTAATTCCTAAATTAAATAATAACAGTAAGAACGTGTGTCTTTATAACCATTTAGATACTCTCCCTTCATGGTGATGGATTCTACCGGGAATGAGGTCTCGAGTGTTTGTTTCGCAATCGAGCAAAAACAAGTCGTATTAACTAACACTGAATGATATAATATTTAAACATGTACATTGAATAGTTCATTGCATTGGTAATTTCAATTGATTATAAATCAATGGCAATAAACAGAGTGTGACTGAATTCGGCCGAATAAATTAATACCAGTGTTATAATTGCATTGGTAAATCCAACTGATTATAAATCATGGTAATAAACAGATTGTGCATAGAACATGAGGCATGTTGTGCAACTCGTTTTGGAAGAGATCAGTATTATGTACTATTTATGTTATATTCATATGTGTGCTTTGTTGATGTTAATAACATGCAAAAATAGTTATTCTAGTTTTGCCCTATTTAACTACATCTGCGAATATCTATATTTCAGAGAATTTGTTTTTACAAATCCACAAAAACAATTAACGGTATGCGTTAGATATGCTTAATGTATTTGCCAGAGGGCAGCAATTGTCCCTCATTACAATGTTTATACGTCACGCCTCAAAATACTGCATAAACTTGTATATATTTTTTTTTTGTATGACCATTCCCGTCTTCAGTTACAGTTGACTGATTTCAATGTCAGCAATTATCAGGGAAAGGCAGCCCAATCTAAGAGAGATAATCGAGATAATCAAATCAAGCGCAAATTGGACTGATAAACAAGGGAGATAAAACCCGATATTTATCCATAAAAGCTGGACATGAGCCAGAGCAGGCCTTAATTTAATTTGGATTTATTGTTTCAATTTACAGTGACAAAATTCGAGACATTGTCAGTTGTATTTCGCTTTTGATTTGTTTCATAACAAAAACAATAATACAGGTAAATAGTGTCATTGAAGCCAGGTAAACGGTGACAATTAAATGACACGGTGCAAGTTTGTGGAAAAAAACAACATCGGATGATAACATTATTTTTACATTCCAGGTACATATCCTCAATATTGTTAAATTCCATTTTTTATTTATTTAAATTTTGTTAGAGCTATTAATTGTTTATATATTTATTTTATATTTAGCAGACGGTTGATTTGTTGTTTTTTGTTGTTGTTGTTGTTGTTGTTGTTGTTGTTGTTGTTGTTGTTGTTGTTGTTGTTGTCTAAGCATTTAAAGGGAGAGTAATAGTGCAAGAATAGTGTATTGGGAAGGGAGATAATAAAAAATAGTCCGGCAGTGAGATATGGATTATATCTCACCGATGAGATATGGATTATATCTCACTGATAGAACACTGTATTTCATCAATTAGCATAAAATAAAGGATTTTATTTCATCTCGTGCTCACAAAAGTATGTAAATACAAATTTCCGTGATTACTCGATGAAATAAAATCCTATCTTACACTAATAAAAATACACTGATACACACAAATATACTCTATGTATGTTTAAAGCTTCCAGTCTTTGTTTGGATTAGAGAACATAATTTAGGATAGTATTTTGTTCACCGTGTTTCCGAAAGAAACTATCAATATATTGACACTACTAGCTGTAGCGATATATGTGCCGACCGACTTTCTTTTCATGCCCTTCCTTATACGCATGTTCAGTTTGTAGTGTAGCAGTTTGTGGGGAACTCGCTTGCTATGCGGTACCGGGGTGGGTCGGGCTATAATTAAAAGATCCATTTCACAATTTAAATTTTACGAAAAGATGAAGCACAATGCATCCAGAATCTTGGGGGGGGGGGGGGGATTTCAACTAGTGCTGGGTGGATCTGCGCGTGCGCAGTTCGAACGCACACCTTCCCAGATTGGGCAGCCAATGGGTGAATTTTGAATCTTCATAGACCACACAATTACCTTTGTGACAGTTACTTGCCGACACTGTTATGACACATATGTAACAGAACAAATAATTAATGTTTAAACTCCTCTGAGACTAATCCTATTACGAAGACAAGTAAATTAGATGTTGCATAATAACTATCTAGCGTGAATGGCAGTAATTATCTGTGCAAATATATAAAATATTTGATGCGCATAATTGCAACAAACAAAAATTGTAAATAAAAAATGTACATCTAATAGTTATGAACAGGCTATGAAATGAACAGGCTATGAAATGAACAGGTTAATGACATGAACAGGCTATGAAATGAACAGGCTAAGAAATGAACAGGCTATGAAATGAACAGGTTAATGACATAAACAGGCTATGAAATGAACAGGCTAAGAAATGAACAGGCTATGAAATGAACAGGTTAATGACATGAACAGGCTATGAAATGAACATGCTAAGAAATGGACATGCTATGAAATGAACAGGCTATGAAATGAACAGGTTATGAAATGAACAGGCTATGAAATGAACAGGTTAATGACATGAACAGGCTATGAAATGAACATGCTAAGAAATGGACATGCTATGAAATGAACAGGCTATGAAATGAACAGGTTATGAAATGAACAGGCTATGAAATGAACAGGTTAATGACATGAACAGGCTATGAAATGAACATGCTAAGAAATGGACATGCTATGAAATGAACAGGCTATGAAATGAACAGGTTATGAAATGA
The DNA here is from genome assembly GCA_014843695.1 of Archivesica marissinica. Lineage (NCBI taxonomy): Eukaryota > Metazoa > Mollusca > Bivalvia > Venerida > Vesicomyidae > Archivesica > Archivesica marissinica. The sequence goes on along the minus strand of CM026404.1, from coordinate 57,708,781 downwards.
ACAGGCTATGAAATGAACAGGTTAATGACATGAACAGGCTATGAAATGAACATGCTAAGAAATGGACATGCTATGAAATGAACAGGCTATGAAATGAACAGGTTATGAAATGAACAGGCTATGAAATGAACAGGTTAATGACATGAACAGGCTATGAAATGAACATGCTAAGAAATGGACATGCTATGAAATGAACAGGCTATGAAATGAACAGGTTATGAAATGAACAGGCTATGAAATGGACATGCTATGAAATGAACAGGCTATGAAATGAACAGGCTATGAAATGAACAGGCTATGAAATGGACATGCTATGAAATGAACAGGCTATGAAATGAACAGGTTATGGACATGAACAGGTTATGAAATGAACAGGCTATGAAATGAACAGGCTATGAAATGAACAGGTTATGAAATGAACAGGTTATGGACATGAACAGGTTATGAAATGAACAGGCTATGAAATGAACAGGCTATGAAATGAACAGGTTATGAAATGAACAGGTTAAGGACATGAACAGGTTATGAAATGAACAGGCTATGAAATGAACAGGCTATGAAATGAACAGGTTATGAAATGAACAGGTTATGAAATGAACAGGCTATGAAATGAACAGGCTATGAAATGAACAGGTTATGAAATGAACAGGTTAAGGACATGAACAGGTTATGAAATGAACAGGCTATGAAATGAACAGGCTATGAAATGAACAGGTTATGAAATGAACAGGTTATGAAATGAACAGGCTAAGAAATGAACAGGCTGTGAAATTAACAGGCTAAGAAATTAACAGGTTATGAAATGAACAGGCTAAGAAATGAACAGGCTGTGAAATGAACAGGCTGTGAAATGAACAGGCTAAGAAATGAACAGGCTATGAAATGAACAGGCTATGAAATGAACAGGCTATGAAATTAACAGGCTAAGAAATGAACAAGAAATGAACAGGCTATGTAATGAACAGGCTATGTAATGAACAGGCTATGAAATGAACAGGCTAAGATATGAACAGGTTATGAAATGAACAGGCTAAGAAATGAACAGGTTATGAAATGAACAGGCTAAGAAATGAACAGGCTATGAAATGAACAGGCTATGAAATGAACAGGCTAAGAAATGAACAGGCTATGAAATGAACAGGCTATGAAATTAACAGGCTATGAAATTAACAGGCTAAGAAATGAACAAGAAATGAACAGGCTATGAAATGAACAGGCTATGAAATGAACAGGCTAAGATATGAACAGGCTATGAAATGAACAGGCTATGAAATTAACAAGCTAAGAAATAAACAGGCTATGAAATGAACAGCTTATGAAATGAACAGGCTATGAAATTAACATGCTAAGAAATGAACAGGCTATGATATGAACAGGCTATGAAATGAACAGGTTATGAAATGAACAGGTTAAGAAATGAACAGGCTAAGAAATGAACAGGCTGTGAAATTAACAGGCTAAGAAATTAACAGGTTATGAAATGAACAGGCTAAGAAATGAACAGGCTGTGAAATTAACAGGCTAAGAAATGAACAGTCTAAGATATGAACAGGCTAAGAAATGAACAGGCTAAGAAATGAACAGGCTGTGAAATTAACAGGCTAAGAAATGAACAGGTTATGAAATGAACAGGCTAAGAAATGAACAGGCTATGAAATGAACAGGCTATGAAATGAACAGGTTATGAAATGAACAGGCTATGAAATGAACAGGCTAAGAAATGAACAGGCTATGAAATGAACAGGCTATGAAATGAACAGGCTAAGATATGAACAGGCTAAGAAATGAACAGGCTAAGAAATGAACAGGCTATGAAATGAACAGGCTATGAAATGAACAGGCTAAGAAATGAACAGGCTAAGAAACGAACAGGCTAAGAAATGAACAGTAAGAAATGAACAGGCTAAGAAATGAGCAGGCTATGAAATGAATAGGCTATGAAATGAACAGGCTATGAAATGAACAGGCTAAGAAATGAACAGTAAGAAATGAACAGGCTAAGAAATGAACAGGCTAAGACATGAACAGTAAGAAATGAACAGGCTAAGAAATGAACAGTAAGAAATGAACAGGCTATGAAATGAACAGGCTAAGAAATGAACAGTAAGAAATGAACAGGCTATGAAATGAACAGGCTAAGAAATGAACAGTAAGAAATGAACAGGCTATGAAATGAACAGGCTAAGAAATGAACAGGCTAAGAAATGAACAGTAAGAAATGAACAGGCTAAGAAATGAACAGGCTAAGACATGAACAGTAAGAAATGAACAGGCTAAGAAATGAACAGTAAGAAATGAACAGGCTATGAAATGAACAGGCTAAGAAATGAACAGTAAGAAATGAACAGGCTATGAAATGAACAGGCTAAGAAATGAACAGTAAGAAATGAACAGGCTATGAAATGAACAGGCTAAGAAATGAACAGTAAGAAATGAACAGTAAGAAATGAACAGGCTAAGAACTGAACAGTAAGAAATGAACAGGCTATCAATTTGAGCTTGATAGCATATGTACACAAGATGTTTATTTAAATAGAACACAACTTTTTGTTTTAATAAAATTTGCATTTTAAATATTTATGAATATGTGGTAATAATATATTCACAATGGCAGGCAATGGTAAAGGTAGAATATTCTGCGGTGACATCGGTTCTTCACTGGCGGAAGAATTAATTGAAGTAAAGAAGGGAGGCAACTATGGATGGCCATATCTAGAGGGGACCGTGTGCCTAAACGACACACTATGTAAGACGATAGGTAGGTAGAAATTTATTGCGAATGAAATAATTCTGTTTCATAGAGGACCAATCAGTTGTATGAATAAATTTTCCTGACTGACGTTATAAGTGACGTTGTGACGTTCGGTACATCACATTAAAACTAATGAAAATAATATACGTAAAATGCGCACAATGTATTTTGGAGTGTGTCTATGCATTTAGTAAGCATTATAATTATGTACCTGTGAATCCATTTTATCAGTCACAGTCACAAACAGCTGCAAGCTCGTCCTGTTACAGTAGTGTATAGTCTTAAACAGCCAGCCAAGGGAATCGCAGAAAGTGGCTACTTTTTTTTTTTTTTTAATTTAAGTTTATTTAACGTCGCTACCGGTTTCCCATTTGAGCGACGGGCAGTTTACTTAACAACACCTTTCCTGGGCAGGTTTCAGCGGTTAACCAGTACTTGGTGCACCAACCTCCGTAAGAAACTGCCAACTGTTTCATATAAATGAGACACGGTCTGAGCGGGGCTCGAACCCGTGACCATCAAAGATGATAGGTTACAGTGGTATAGTCAAGTGGCTGCTTAGCACAGGTGGCTGCTTAATATGGGTGAAATGTATACTAAAACAACATAGTGGACTATAGAAACTGGCTGCTTAAAACAGGTTGGCTGCTTAACGGAGGTGACCACTAACACAGGTTTGACTGTATATGCATGTTATTTGAATACGGGAAGGATCGTCATTACTATTTGTAAAACCCAACCCAATTGCTTCTTATAAATTATAACAGTTGCACACAAAAATATTCGTTACATTGCATGTGTTATATAACTAGTATGCAGGGTGTGTATATGTATGCTATTTGAAAGCAATACAATATACTTAAACTAAATCCCAATAGCTGTACAGTTTAATTGCAATGGACGTGATAGAATAAGAACGGATCTGTAGTACAGTGGTTAACACGTTGGACTGGTAATCCAGGGATCGCAGGTTCGATCCCCCGTCTGACCCTAATAAAATTAACAGTCTTTCAGATGGGACGTTAAACCGAGGTCTCATGTCGATGCTTTACAACGATGTAGTGTCGCTTTAAACATGAAACATGACTCGTCGTCAAATCGCTGGATGTTAAGAAACTTCAAAGTTTCACCAAAGCCGTCATATTCGTTACCTAAAATTGTACGACAGTGGCGTGTAATATCTAACAATGTCGTATTGCAGTCAATGTACGACAGTTGCGTGTAATATCTAACAATGTCGTATTTCAGTCAATGTACGACAGTGGCGTTTAATATCTAACAATGTCGTATTGCAGTCAGTGTACGACAGTGGCGTGTAATATCTTACAATGTCGTATTGCAGTCAATGTACGACAGTGGCGTATACTATTTAACAATGTCGTATTGCAGTCAATGTACGACAGTGGCGTATAATATCTAACAATGTCGTATTGCAGTCAGTGTACGACAGTGGTATGTAATATCTAACAATGTCGTATTGCAGTCAGTGTACGACAGTGGTATGTAATATCTAACAATGTCGTATTGCAGTCAGTGTACGACATTGGCGTACAATATCTAACAATGTCGTATTGCAGTCAATGTACGACAGGGGCGTGTAATATCTAACAATGTCGTATTGCAGTCAATGTACGACAGTGGCGTGTAATATCTAACAATGTCGTATTTCAGTCAATGTACGACAGTGGCGTTTAATATCTAACAATGTCGTATTGCAGTCAGTGTATGACAGTGGCGTGTAATATCTTACAATGTCGTATTGCAGTCAATGTACGACAGTGGCGTATACTATTTAACAATGTCGTATTGCAGTCAATGTACGACAGTGGCGTATAATATCTAACAATGTAGTATTGCAGTCAATGTACGACAGTGGCGTATACTATTTAACAATGTCGTATTGCAGTCAATGTACGACAGTGGCATATAATATCTAACAATGTCGTATTGCAGTCAATGTACGACAGTGGCGTGTCATATCTAACAATGTCGTATTGCAGTCAGTGTACGACAGTGGCGTACACTATCTAACAATGTCGTATTGCAGTCAGTGTACGACAGTGGCGTGTCATATCTAACAATGTCGTATTGCAGTCAGTGTACGACAGTGGCGTACAATATCTAACAATGTCGTATTGCAGTCAGTGTACGACAGTGGCGTGTCATATCTAACAATGTCGTATTGCAGTCAGTGTACGACAGTGGCGTGTCATATCTAACAATGTCGTATTGCAGTCAATGTACGACAGTGGCGTGTACTATCTAACAATGTCGTATTGCAGTCAGTGTACGACAGTGGCGTGTCATATCTAACAATGTCGTATTGCAGCCATTGTACGACAGTGGCGTGTCATATCTAACAGTGTCGTATTGCAGTCAATGTACGACAGTGGTATGTAATATCTAACAATGTCGTATTGCAGTCAATGTACGACAGTGGTATATAATATCTAACAATGTCGTATTGCAGTCAATGTACGACAGTGGTATGTAATATCTAACAATGTCGTATTGCAGTCAGTGTACGACAGTGGCGTATAATATCTAACAATATCGTATTGCAGTCAATGTAATACAGTGGCGTATACTATTTAACAATGTCGTATTGCAGTCAATGTAATACAGTGGCGTATAATATCTAACAATGTCGTATTGCAGTCAATGTACGACAGTGGCGCATAATATCTAACAATGTCGTATTGCAGTCAGTGTACGACAGTGGCGTATAATATCTAACAATGTCGTATTGCAGTCAGTGTACGATGGTGGCGTGTAATATCTAACAATGTCGTATTGCAGTCAATGTACGACAGTGGCGTGTAATATCTAACAATGTCGTATTGCAGTCAATGTACGACAGTGGCGTGTAATATCTAACAATGTCGTATTGCAGTCAGTATACGACAGTGGTAAGTAATATCTAACAATGTCGTATTGCAGTCAATGTACGATAGTGGCGTATAATATCTAACAATGTCGTATTGCAGTCAGTGTACGATAGTGGCGTATAATATCTAACAATGTCGTATTGCAGTCAGTGTACGATAGTGGCGTATAATATCTAACAATGTCGTATTGCAGTCAGTGTACGATAGTGGCGTGTAATATCTAACAATGTCGTATTGCAGTCAGTGTACGATAGTGGCGTGTAATATCTAACAATGTCGTATTGCAGTCAGTGTACGACAGTGGCGTGTAATATCTAACAATGTAGTATTGCAGTCAATGTACGACAGTGGCGTGTAATATCTAACAATGTCGTATTGCAGTCATTGTACGACAGTGGCGTGTACTATCTAACAATGTCGTATTGCAGTCAGTGTACGACAGTGGCGTGTAATATCTAACAATGTCGTATTGCAGTCAATGTACGACAGTTGCGTGTAATATATAACAATGTCGTATTGCAGTCAATGTACGACAGTGGCGTGTACTATCTAACAATGTCGTATTGCAGTCAATGTACGACAGTGGCGTGTACTATCTAACAATGTCGTATTGCAGTCAATGTACGACAGTGGCGTGTAATATCTAACAATGTAGTATTGCAGTCAGTGTACGATAGTGGTATGGAATATCTAACAATGTCGTATTGCAATCAGTGTACGACAGTGGCGTGTAATATCTAACAATGTCGTATTGCAGTCAATGTACGACAGTGGCGTATAATATCTAACAATGTCGTGTTGCAGTCAATGTACGACAGTGGCGTGTAATATCTAACAATGTCGTATTGCAGTCAATGTACGACAATGGTATGTAATATCTAACAATGTCGTATTGCTGTCAATGTACGACAGTGGCGTGTAATATCTAACAATGTCGTATTGCAGTCAATGTACGACAGTGGTATGTAATATCTAACAATGTCGTATTGCAGTCAATGTACGACAGTGGCGTTTAATATCTAACAATGTCGTATTGCAGTCAGTGTACGACAGTGGCGTTTAATATCTAACAATGTCGTATTGCAGTCAATGTACGACAGTGGCGTTTAATATCTAACAATGTCGTATTGCAGTCAGTGTACGACAGTGGCGTTTAATATCTAACAATGTCGTATTGCAGTCAGTGTACGACAGTGGCGTTTAATATCTAACAATGTCGTATTGCAGTCAATGTACGACGTGGCGTATAATATCTAACAATGTCGTATTGCAGTCAATGTACGACAGTGGCGTATAATATCTAACAATGTCGTATTGCAGTCAATGTACGACAGTGGCGTATAATATCTAACAATGTCGTATTGCAGTCAATGACACAGTTTCTCCCATCTATGAATTCCGTCGAGGGAAAGATGCATCCATGTCGGCTATCGTGGGCGGTCCATTGTACAGAGGGGCGTGGTTTCCAGACATATATGGACATCTTGTTTACGGAGACTTTAGTGTCGGGTATGAACAGTTTAATAGTGTGTGTGTCAACTGTATTTCCTGTCCTTTTATACGAGTTTAGTGTTTTGGAATCGCATATTATATATATATTAATATAAGCCACAAACTTATGTATTACGAGTTTAATGTTTTGGAATCGCGTATTATATAATTATATCAATATAAACCACAAACTTATGTATTACGAGTTTAATGTTTTGGAATAGCGTAGTATATGTATTATTCTAACACGACCCAGCTAATAACATACATACTTGTATAGTAAAATCTACCCCGGGTTATTCTGCGATATACCTACCTTGAACTATGTTGCGGGCGCACCTTGTTTTTGCTATTCCATTTATACAATGCGTGTAAAGTTTTATGAATGAAAGTCACGTGATGTTTGTAAAATACTACCGGTGCGGAAGTCGCGGAAGTGAGCTATTTTTAGAATCAGATAATCTCTTGTCCGTCTTGTTTTTCTGTTAAGTAACGTTTCAGTTACTATTCTGTACAGTTTTATTTGACAAAATAAATAAAATTATTGATCAGTTACAACTTTTGTTCATTTATGCACTAGATTGATAGTTTCCATAAAAAAATAACGTCATCACCCCTTACGCGGGAGGAAATTTCGAAAGCCAAATGCACGGCGTTTGAAGAAAATACTCCTTTGATTCGCATCTAAAATTATTAGAAGTAAGTCGTGTTAGAATCGAAATAATAAGTATCAACCGTGGTATATCGCAGAATAACCCTCGTTTGTCGTTCTTATGCGTAGAAATATATCACTCAGGCCCTCGGCTTCGTGTATGCTGGGCATTACCCAGTCTTAAAAACAAAACATTAATATATCATAATTGTTTAGATCTTATTTAGATATATATGTGTGTTAATTCTGGCAACTACAGTCTATGAACAGTCCAATGCGCATATTCCACTTTCTACTCATTTAATGTAATATTTATATTGGCTATTTTATTCAATGATATACAGTCAAACCTGTCTTAAGCAGCCAGCCAAGGGAATCACAGAATGTGGCTGCTAAGCACATGTGGCTGCTTAAGAGAGGACAAATGTATAATAAAACAACAGATTGGGAATCTACAAACTGGCTGCTTAATACAGGTTGGCTGCATAATGGAGGTGACCACTAACACAGGTTTGACTGTAATTAAGCAACATCTTATTGCATTATAAACAGTCAAACCTGTGTTAAGCAGCCAGCTAAGGGATTCACAGAAAGTGGCTGCTAAGCACAGGTGGCTGCTTAAGAGAGGACAAATGTATAATAAACCAACAGATTGGGAATCTACAAACTGGCAGCTTAATACAGGTTGGCTGCATAATGAAGGTGACCACTAACACATGTTTGACTAATTAAGTAACATCTTATTGCATTATATACATGCAAACGTCAACACAAAGATTGAAACAAATACATTTTATGAAATGTGAGTAATTGTCTTAAGTTTAAACTTTATTTATTTTACAACGATTGCGAAGCAAGTTCTAACAACTTATATTAATCACTCTCGTTGGCGCGTATGAAAACGTATATGTGGTCGTTCATGTGTGGGGGGAAGCGGAGTACCCGGAGAAAACCCACCTGTCCGATCTGGCGACCACCGTACCATCTCACATACTTCCCGGTCCGAGGGTCGAACTCGGGTTGCATTGGTGAGAAGCGAGCGCGATAACCACTGCGCTAATAGTTAATATAATAACTAATAGTAAGTGTCCGCCACGGTCAGCATGTATGCATGTATATGTGTTCATAATATTGTTTATATTTATAGAAGCACGTTCACATTGAAACAGAATGATTCATTTCACCACCCGCCTACGTCATCATGGACACCAAGAACGTTTCCAAACTGTAATAAAAGCACTTGCGGATGTGATGCTCAGGCTATTCAACGAACAATGCTACTGTCATTTGGACAAACTAGCAATGGTATTATGAACCAGAATATTCATATGGGTGGGGGTTACCAGTGCCGTAGCCAGAAACTGAAAATAACGGAGGTTAAGCTTCCGGAGTGGTTCGGAGACATGCGAAATTCTATTCAGAAGTGTAAATAATATTGAACATTTCTCCTGTTTGCATGTTGTTTCTTATACTTGTCTTCATTACTTGCCAAATTCTAACCGAGGCGAGTGCCTCATTCGCCTCAGTGTGGCTACGGGGCTGGTTACAGGGATTAATTCGTTTTGTCTATGCAATATCGTAAATAGCCCCATTTCCGAACACCGCCTGTTTTCGAATTTGTTAGCAAATGGCGGCATCGCTGACCTGCTACCGTACTTGGATTATAGGGTAGCCGCTAAAACTGCCAAACACGAACATGAGCAAAAATAGATCAATATTCACATTTTATTTCGAAGTCTCATTCACGTGTACCCTAACAAACCCTTACACGGGCCCGTAGTCACACTCCTTAACATTTCCAAAGCCAAATAAAATGAAATAAATAAAATGCAAAACATATCCATTTGCTGTATAAAATGTTGACTGCTAGAGAGCTGAAAGGTCAGTACATAATTATACGTCTAAACTCATTAAATCAGAAAATCATTTCCATACACCAAACAATTCTAAGGGGGAACATGCCCCGGAGCCCCCCAATATTGCCTCGGTTGAAATTTGTCTCTGGCTACGGTACTGCTTACACATAGATGTATGCAAAGTATTTGTTTACATTTATTTATCGTCGCTACCGGTTGCCCATATGAGCGACGCCTCCTGAAGAGATTAGTTATTTAGATTTTGGAGGATAGTGCATGATACAGACAGAGACCCATTCCAGAGTCTCCTCTGGTTCTTTTACATGCACGGTGTAAAGCACCGACACGAGACCTCGGTTTAACGTCCCATCTGAAAGACTGTTAATTTTATTAGGATCAGACGGGGGATCGAACCAGGATCCCTGGATTACCAGTCCAGCGTGTTACCACTGGACTACATATCCGTCTGTATATATGCAAAGAAATATTTCTTTAATTTTATAACGCGAGAAGTATAATGCTTGGCATGGTGACGTGTCAATCATGTGACAATACCGGTAAACATAGTTCTAGTACATGACATTTGATTGGTGTTCGAAACTTAGGTTCTTTTACTGACGCCATGTGAGCGAAATTGTTGTTTTATTTTAAAAGATTTAATGCAATCTGAGTTTAGTCAAGCGTATTAAATGCAGGAATTATCATTTACATAGTAATATTATTTCATCTGCTATAAAATAGACTGACTAGACGTTATTCACATTCAAATCTTAGGTGACCGAATACCCATAGTACTTTCCCAATGTAGTGTAGACTGCAATGAATCTAGTTAGAAGGAAAGAAATACCTGCATTTGTGCAAATTAACTGTATCGTTTGTTTTTGTAATTTAAAACATATTATTCTGGAATATGCCACCAGTCTGGAATGTTAACAGTATGTAGCGTGCTCCGGGAGCTGTCGTTATTTTAATTACAATAATTTCTCTGTTCCGAGCGCTATTATTCGTATACATCACATGAATAGAATACACCATCAATATATACATGTTCCTCAAGCTGCAACACATTAGTGTTGGTAAACTAGCCTGAATATAATCACACTGAATTAACTGCTATCATATTTGTATTTACAAATAATACAAACACCAATGACGAATCGCTACCTACGTCACATCCGCTGCGTAGAGGACGCCACATCCGCTGCGTAGAGGATGCCACATCCGCTGCGTAAAGGACGCCACACCCGCTGCGTAGAGGACGCCACATCTGCTGCGTAGAGGCCGCTAGGTAGAGGACGCTACATCCGCTGCGTAGAGGACGCCACATCCGCTGCGTAGAGGCCGCTGCGTAGAGGACGTCACATCTTCTGCGTAGAGGCCACTAGGTAGAGGACGTCACATCCGCTGCGTAGAGGACGCCACATCCGCTGCGTAGAGGCCGCTGCGTAGAGGACGTCACATCCGCTGCGTAGAGGCCGCTGCGTAGAGGACGTCACATATTCTGCGTAGAGGCCACTAGGTAGAGGACGTCACATCCGCTGCGTAGAGGTCGCTGCGTAGAGGACGCCACATCCGCTGCGTATAGGACGCCACATCCGCTGCTTAGCGTCTGAGGGCCCTAAGGAAGATTAGTTCAGAACTAATTAGGTCGCCCTCTATAAATAAAGAAACCTATCTAGGGGTACTCAAATAAAAGTTTAAAAATAGAAAACAAAATGACGTGTGGAATGCTTTGAGGTGGCATTGCTTACACGTGAATGGCGTCACGATGTTTTCGCACAGTTCTTTTTCCAGCTGTTAAGGTAGAATCTACACCCCGTCTTCAGTTTGCAATGTCCTGATTATATATGGCATCTTTTCTACAGGTTACGCGTACAACAGTGTTACTTACAACAAATGGTGGATTTTATGAAAGGGGCGTAACTGTTTATTATAGCGTTACTATGGACCTAGTTGAGCCCATTTTATTGTGACAATTCTACCATTAAGAGTTAGAGACGTCGAGTAATGCGTCAACTAGAAGTGTTGAAGCAGTGGCATATTTCAGACGGATATGTAGTCCAGTGGTAGCATGCTGGACTGGTAATCCAGGGATCGCAGGTTCGATTCCCCGTCTTGACCCTAATACAATTAACATTCTTTCAGATGGGAAGTTAAACCGAGGTCTCGTGTCGGTGCTGTACACCGTGTACGTAAAAGAACTGAAATGACTAATCTTTTCAGGAGGCGTCGCTCATATGGGCAACCGGTAGCGACGATAAATAAACGTAAAACACGCACACGACATCTTTCAAATTAATGTCTCTATTATTTCTGATTTACTTTTAGAACATAAAGTATGTGCCTAACTTTGACTTGAGAAAACAATGAAGAGTGAAATGTTAACATTGTAGACCACCATGCAGATTCAGAAATTCAGATGCCATAATTGCGCACGCAAAATTCATTGTTCCTTTTTTTTTATTTAACCATCTTGTATTGCAAATCAATAGTAGATATATAGATAGATAGATGGATGGATGGATGGATGGATGGATGGATGGATGGATGGATGGATGGATGGATGGATGGATGGATGGATGGATGGATGGATGGATGGATGGATGGATGGATGGATGGATGGATGGATGGATGGATGGATGGATGGATGGATGGATGGATGGATGGATGGATGGATGGATGGATGGATGGATGGATGGATGGATGGATGGATGGATGGATGGATGGATGGATGGATGATGGATGATGGATGGATGGATGGATGGATGGATGGATGGTGGATGGATGGAGGATGGATGGATGGATGGATGGATGGATGGATGGACGGACGGACGGGAGACGGACGGACGGACGGACGGACGGACGGACGGACGGACGGACGGACGGACGGACGGACGGACGGACGGACGGACGGACGGACGGACGGACGGACGGACGGACGGACGGACGGACGGACGGACGGACGGACGGACGGAGGACGGACGGACGGACGACGGACGACGGACGGACGGACGACGGACGGACGGACGGACGGCGGACGGACGGACGGACGGACGGACGGACGGACGGACGGACGGACGGACGGACGGACGGACGGACGGACGGACGGACGGACGGACGGACGGACGGACGGACGGACGGACAGATAAATAGATAGATATTTCTTTATTTATAGAGGGTGACCTAATTAGTTTTGAACTAATCCTCCTTAGGGCCCTCTAAAGTATATATGTTATATACATAAAGATACAATACATAGCATGAAAACAGAAATGGTTTGGGCCACAAGGCTTAACAACATTAGACAACAGCCAGTACAAGAGAGTCAAGCTAACGTTTGATTAAATTAAATGACTGGGTTTCTTTCTTGAACACACGATCCAGTCTCACAAGCAAATAACGTATATTTAATCAAGAGAGGCGTGCCGAAAAACGATGCGAATTAATTCATGTTTCGATTTAATATCATGATGTATCTGTAATTGACCTATAGGAACCGATGTTCTTCGCGCTGGGATATTCCCGCGCAGGTTCGAATCATGCTGGCAACGCCAATTGTTGAGCTCGCTAAGTGGAAGGCAATATACAATAAATGCGTTCGCCAAGAACTGACGTATCTTCAGCGTTTTCCCACTTCTATCAAATTTGCAAATAGTGTTTACTTGTTGATTGTTTCAGGTGAATTGTTACTGTTAATGACTGATGACCCAACCCCTAGCAACCCGAGAGGTTCCGTGTTGAGAATTGTGCCTCCGAAGTAAGTTTAAACTTTAAACGTTATTTATTTTACAACAATTGCGAAGCAAGTTTTAACAACATATATTACTCACTCTCGTTGGCGCGGATGTTAGCGTAACTGTGGCCATTCGTGTTGGAGGAAACCGGAGCACCCGAAGAAAACACACCTGTCCGATCTGGCGATCACCATACCACCTCACATACTTCCCGGTCCGAGGATCGAACCCGGGTTGTTTAGTGAGAAGCGAAAGCGCTAACCACTGCGCTAATCGGACAGCTGAAGTTAGTAGTGCTTTGCTCATTGAGAGAGGGATTCCGAAAGTAGTGTCGCTATGGTTGAATGCGTTTATTGAACACGTTCATAGTTGATGCAAAGTTATACTATCTCCATTGCGAACCAAGTTCTTACTACTTTAAAGCGGCATTACATCGTAATAAAGGATGTTTATTTAAAGCGGCATTACATCGTAATAAAGGATGTTTATTTAAAGCGGCATTACATCGTAATAAAGGATGTTTATTTAAAGCGGCATTACATCGTAATAAAGGATGTTTATTTAAAGCGGCATTACATCGTAATAAAGGATGTTTATTTAAAGCGGCATTACATCGTAATAAAGGATGTTTATTTAAAGCGGCATTACATCGTAATAAAGGATGTTTATTTAAAGCGGCATTACATCGTAATAAAGGATGTTTATTTAAAGCGGCATTACATCGTAATAAAGGATGTTTATTTAAAGCGGCATTACATCGTAATAAAGGATGTTTATTTAAAGCGGCATTACATCGTAATAAAGGATGTTTATTTAAAGCGGCATTACATCGTAATAAAGGATGTTTATTTAAAGCAGATTACATCGTAATAAAGGATGTTTATTTAAAGCAGCATTACATCGTAATAAAGGGTTTATTTAAAGCAGCATTACATCGTAATAAAGGATGTTTATTTAAAGCAGCATTACATCGTAATAAAGGATGTTTATTTAAAGCAGCATTACATCGTAATAAAGGATGTTTATTTAAAGCAGCATTACATCGTAATAAAGGATGTTTATTAAAGCAGCATTACATCGTAATAAAGGATGTTTATTTAAAGCAGCATTACATCGTAATAAAGGATGTTTATTTAAAGCAGCATTACATCGTAATAAAGGATGTTTATTTAAAGCAGCATTACATCGTAATAAAGGATGTTTATTTAAAGCAGCATTACATCGTAATAAATGATGTTTATTTAAAGCAGCATTACATCGTAATAAAGGATGTTTATTTAAAGCAGCATTACATCGTAATAAAGGATGTTTATTTAAACCAGCATTACATCGTAATAAAGGATGTTTATTTAAAGCAGCATTACATCGTAATAAAGGATGTTTATTTAAAGCAGCATTACATCGTAATAAAGGATGTTTATTTAAAGCAGCATTACATCGTAATAAAGGATGTTTATTTAAAGCAGCATTACATCGTAATAAAGGATGGTTTGGGTAAAATGTAAATACTAATGTATGTGTGTGTTTACAAAAATCGAAAGAGTCGCTCAGAAACGATAAAATTCCAATAAATTTAAACCGTCGTATACGCGAATTTGTTTATCAACACACGAAATGTAAACACGCACAGCGCGCACGCGTGAAATAACAGAGGATGTAGAAAACGACGTATATATGTTGAACATGAAAGACTATCTATCTATCTTCCTCTAATGTCGAACCCCTCGCGGGGATGTAGACATGAAGCCACCAAACACCATGTACCGCTATCCTAGGACCCCGCCCCTTTAGTATATGGCACGAAATACAAAGTACCTCTATCCTAGGACCCCGCCCCTCTAGTATAAGGCACGAAAAACAACGTACCTCTATCCTAGGCCCCCGCCCCTCTAGTATAAGGCACAACAGACCATGTACCTCTATCATAGTACCCCGCCCGTCTAGTATTAGCCATCATACACCTGCCACCACTTTCTTGGGACCACCACGCCCTCTATTATAAAACTATATGTGTGGGGTTCTATGATAGAGGTACATGGTTTTTGGTGCCTTATGAATACAAGTTCACGTTCCTGTACTGCAATTAGCAAATGTGTTGGGCCACAAGTTCTAACAACATACCAACTATAATACAACATAATAACAGACGGATCTGTAATCCAGTGGTAACACGCTGGACTGATCATCCAGGGATCGCAGGTTCGATCCCCCGTCTGACCCTAATAAAATTAACAGTCTTTCAGATGGGACGTTAAACCGAGGTCTCGTGTCGATGCTTTACACCGTGCACGTTAAAGAACCAGAGGAGACTCTGGAATAGGTCTCTATCTGTATCATTGCACTATTCTCCACCACACTAAAAGGACTAATCTCTTCCGGAGGCGTCGCTCATATGGGCAACCGGTAGCGACGATAAATAAACGTAAAACACACACAATAATTACAACACATTGCAAGCCCTTCATTCTGATTGGCTGATTCAGCACATGTGGTCGTCGTTCATAACCCAATGAATTGCAAAATTATTCTATTCTCGTGAATATTCATAGCGGACTACTTTTTGTATGGTGTATCAAAAATACAACTTGTTTGTAATTTGTAAAATATTATTTGTAATTGTATCAATTGAATGCTTTTTTGCTGCGTTTCATCAGGAAACTAGATTGTCAATCAAATACATCCTGGGTTCATCGAGGTATGAAATGTCAGTGTTTACACCTAATTTGCATAAAAACCTTAACTTATGTTTTGTATGCAAATTGGGTGTAAAATCGGACATTTATTTCATAGCCTGGTAAATGAACGATGAAAAAGAACATTTAATTGTTAAATTATATATTGTTTATATTTCAGAACCCACCACGTGACATGTGGAGTTAGTTCAAGTGTTCCTACTCTACAAACCGTCATTATTATCACATTTTCTTTAACTCTGTCCAAACAATATTTCCCATTTTCTTGATCAGTTCTTCAATAAGTGGAGCTAACTCTTATACATCAAGTAACCAACACGAAACAGAGTTGTGTATCTTTATTTATAGACACTGCCGCTGAACACTTTTAGCTTCGCTAATATAGAGATGGTAAAATCTGCGCATCGAATATTAACTACAGGTGCGTAGTTTTGCCTTCAGGTGCGCAAAATACGTAGTTGCGTATACATTGTAGTCAATAGTTAATGAATTATAAATCATGAGTCCGAAAATTGGTATAAAATCAAGACCACAAGGGGGGTGCACTTCATGTCTCAACTAATCAGTCAGGTGCGTAGCTGCCATTAGGCCAAAAGGCCCGGGCCTGCACATCATCAAAAAATATATATCATGTTTATTTGTTATAAAAACATGTCCGAATGTGTCTTTTAAATGCAGCAGAATGCTGGAAATTGCATCCTAAAAACCCCCTAGCAACCTCGTTCACTACGCTCACTCAACAATCTTTACCCGGGCCTGCACATAAGTTGCCTCCTGGCTACGCCCATTATCTGGTCGGCTTGCAGATTATTTAATAGACAACTCATTCGGAAAGACATGCTCTAAATAGGGAGAATGTCACAGGCAATCTCAACTTCCTTTTTTGGCATGAAATGGTTCCGGTTTGTACCATAGGTGTTTATGGGATTGTATACCCCTGACCCCCTAGATTATTCGAGTTTTACATTAGATTGGGCCTAGCTACGCCTCTGAAATGAACGCACGGAGTTGCTCAGCGTCGGTATAGGGACATATAGCGATATTCCAACATGGCTCGGCATTTTGTCTGTATACGCAAATAGGGAATTTACCGTGTTTTAATCTGCAATAAAACATTGTTAGGCGAGTGACGTCAAGACGTAAGAACTTGTATTTACTAATTCATTTTCTTCAA
Source organism: Archivesica marissinica (assembly GCA_014843695.1). Classification (NCBI taxonomy): domain Eukaryota; kingdom Metazoa; phylum Mollusca; class Bivalvia; order Venerida; family Vesicomyidae; genus Archivesica; species Archivesica marissinica. Next base: position 57,691,541 of record CM026404.1, on the reverse strand, counting down.
GCTCTCTAAGTATTTTATGATTACATATCCATTAAGGTCCGCCTCCGTGGTCGAGTGGTTAAGGTCGCTGACTTGTATACCACTGTAACCTATCATCACTGATGGTCACGGGTTCGAGCCCCGCTCAGGCCGTGTCTCATTTATATGAAAAAGTTGGCAGTTTCTTACGGAGGTTGGTGCACCCAAGTACTGGTTAACCGCTGGAGCCTGCCCAGGAAAGGTGTTGTTAGGTAAACTGCCCGCCGGCGATATAGCCCAAAATGGTGCTGATGCAGGCGTACAACCCGAAATATAACATAACATAACATAACATATCCATTAAGACCATGTAGTGTGTTCTTTTAATCTTTATATTTGTCTCTTCTATATATACTCACACGAAAAAGAAAGTGTGCACTTGGCTTGGTTAATGGGAGACTTTTATACTTATATAATATAGATCTATAGAAACAAAATATAGGCACATGTGTTATTAAAATGTGCAAAAATGTATTGGCTACACGATGCTTTACTTTTAATTGAAATTTGATAATTATCAGAACATTGTTTTACGTGTGAATATAAACTTTTCCCGCTAATCATGTGCACACTTTCTTTTTCGTGTGAGTATATGTACATATGCAATTAATGCAACACAACAGGACCAACATATAACAGTACATAGCCATTCATTAATATAGAATTACAAGACACATCATTCAGAATACCACAGTCATTCAGACACGGCCTGGTGGTTATAAATCTTCTCCAATCTCAAACTCAGTCTCAAGCTTCTGATTGGTTCAGCTGAGTGTGAAACTCACAATCAACCAATCAAACTCAGTATCAAGCTTCTGATTGGTTCAGCTGAGTGTGAAACACACACTCCACCAATAAAATTTCTTGAGTTCGAGTTTGAGATCTGAGAAAAGTTTTATAACCTCGGGGCCTGATCACATTGATATTATTACATTAAGAAGAAATATAGAAAACAAACCTTAATATTTCCAAAGTAAAACACAGACGGATCTGTAGTCCAGTGATAACACGCTGGACTGGTAATCCATGGATCGCAGGTTCGATCCCCCGTCTGGCCCTAATAAAATTAACAGTCTTTCAGATGGGACTTTAAACCAATGTCTCGTGTCGGTACACCCTGCACGTAAAAGAACCAGAGACTCTGGAATGGGTCTCTCTCTGTATCATTGCACTATCCTCCGAAAATCTAAAATGACTAATCTCTTCAGGAGGCGTCGCTCATATGGGCAACCGGTAGCGACAATAAATAAACGTAAAACACACACACACGCACGTGTTTGTAATTGTGTTTAAACAGGTATTACGAGTCTGAAGTTCAATATTGACAATACTGGGCAGCTAAGAAATCAAAATGTCACCCTCGATCAGGTCGAGGGTGAAATAATATGCAGCAGCTACTAGTGTATATAATTGTATGTTGAAATATGCTGTATGTTATAATTGTCTTTGTTTTGATGGCCTTATGGAAGATTGACCTGACAAATAAATGTCTTCGTTAAAGTCTTTATTATTATTATCATTATTATTATTGGAACAGATGTTGAATATATATGTACTAGGATTAAATAGAATCTGGAAATGGACGTCGTGATAGCTCTGTGGTAGCGCGTTCGCTTCAGATGCGAAAGGCCCCGAGTTCGAGCCCCACCGGAGCAGTTACGATTATGCCATTAGGTAAGCATTATAAATTCCACATCGTCTCTTCTCTCTCCCTCGTGGCGATGGATTCCATCAGGAATGAGATCTCGAGAGTGATTAATATAAGTTGTAAGAACTTATTTCACAATCGAGCTAAAATAAATTTGTATTAACTAAATAGAAAACTAGTTACTTTCAGATACAATCGATTAACTTTTTCGACCATAGAAAATAGATTTATTTTCAAAAATAGTCTGACAAACACAGGAAAAGATAAAGAAGAGATAGGATTTGTTACACCCTGGCATGCTCCATTATAGCCTTGTTCGCCTAAGGAGTATCATCACTAGATACGAGATGAAAGACTTCTAGTACTAAACAGCGAAGAGTAATACATACCGAATGGTTCGTGATTAAAGCGAAATGTGTTGAAATAATTGTTGAGCTTGTATTGTTGTAGCTCAGCAGGTGATTTTATACGTTATGTATTATCTCAGATCAAAGGAGGTTTGCATTTTGTCGATTGCTTCCAGCGGAGAACCGTTGTTAAAGATGTCGAGAAACACTGGTAATAGCTGATAACTTGAAGATGTTTAAAAGTTCACACACATCAAGTCTTGGATATGTTTTCAATCTGTTTCATTAAAACGGAAGACACGGTTTTTTGAGTACCGTAGGCCTATTGCAGAAAAGCATACTAAAGGTGTTGCTGCGTTTACAGTGACCATGATTTCCACGATTTTAAAAAAGTGTGGAGCTCCACGATTGATTGCATGAAGTGTGTATTACTATGCTTTCTTACGCTCTCGGTACGTTTTGTTACGACCTGTAGCGTTTTGTTACGACCTGTAACGTTTTGTTACGACCTGTAGCGTTTTGTTACGAAACCAACACGATTCTGGTCAAGATCTGCCACGATTTTCATCACGTTCTCTCGAGTTCTCTCATCTTCTCTTACGACTACCACGATATGCTACCACATTGTGTCACTTTCTGTTTAGATACCTCACGTTATCAAGTTCTCTTACGACTACCACGATATGCTACCACATTGTGTCACTTTCTGTTTAGATACCTCACGCTATCAAGATCTCTTACGACTACCACGATATTCTGTCACGTTTTGTCACGTTCTGTTCAGATTCCTCACGTTATCAAGTTCTGTTAAGCTCTGCTACGATTTATGGCCACGATTTGATCAATATACTCACGTTTTAGGCACGATTGGATAAATAGCAGGCATTGGTCAATTATCCTCTCGGATCTGTAGTCCAGTGGTAACACGCTGAACTGGTAATCCAAGCATCGCAGGTTCGATCCCCCGTCTGACCCTAATAAAATTAACAATATTTCAGATGGGACATTAAACCAAGGTCTTGTGTCGGTGCTGTACTCCGTGCACGTAAAAGAACAAGAGGAGACTCTGGAATGGGTCTCTGTCTGTATCATTGCACAATCCTCCAAAAATCTCAAATTACTAATCTCTTCAGGAGGCGTCGCTCATATTGGTAACCGGTAGCGACGATAAATAAACGTAAAACACACACTTTATCCTCTCATTCTCTCCAGAGTTTCCAAAGAGGAACAACCTATACATCCAAGAGATGAAGAAGATGCTGAATTGGCAATTGTTACGTATGCCTATATAGTTACTCGTCGGCAGCAGCAACAAGGGGGAAGAGGGCAGTATAGAAGAGAGATTAAGGAGAAGAAGACATAGAAGGCCTAGAACCTGCTGGGTGAGACCATGGTTAAGTGGGAACCGAAGGCACGAATTGAGACAATACTCTCTCAACTTCTCAACAGAGAACTCAGGCGTGAAGATGTTGGCTCCTACGTCATCTATTTAAGGATGCCTCCAGATCTCTTTGTTGAGATCCAGGAAAGAATAGCACCAATCATAGAGAGGCGAAGTACCAACCGAGAAGCATTATCACTGGATTGAGGCTGGTCAAGTTCACCAAGGTCCCCTACGACGGAGCAGCAATGTCTGATGCACTACGTTAAGGTCTGTTAACCTGTATTACGCTCTACTACGATTTCCACGTTCTATCACGCTCTCGCAAGATCAACGATAAATCGGGATAATCGTAGCAAATTTCTTGACTGTCAAACATTTTGTCACGATCCTTACGATAATCACGATTCCATCAAGTTCCCTCAAGATCACCACGTTTGATCCCACGACCCCACACGCTCACCACGCTTGTCAAATCATGGTGATTGTAAACGCAGTATTACACGAAACTTTGGGAGAAATCGGTCCCAAGTTTTAATGAAAAATTGAAAATGGCCGACAATGGACGATAATGATAAAGGTTAAATTGACCTTTATCTCTTTAAAATTCGGAACAACAGCACCCAAGCTGCACGCTATGGAACATATATACCTATAATGAACAACAGCACCCAAACTGCACGCTATGTAACATATATACTTATCCGGAACGTACGCAAACTGCACGCTATGTAACATATATACCTATCCGGAACGTACGCAAACTGCACGCTATGTAACATATATACCTATCCGGAACGTACGCAAACTGCACGCTATGTAACATATATATCTATCCGGAACGTACGCAAACTGCACGCTATGTAACATATATACCGATCCGGAACGTACCCAAACTGCACGCTATGTAACATATATACCTATCCGGAACGTACGCAAACTGCACGCTATGTAACATATATACCTATCCGGAACGTACGCAAACTGCACGCTATGTAACATATATATCTATCCGGAACGTACGCAAACTGCACGCTATGTAACATATATACCTATCCGGAACGTACGCAAACTGCACGCTATGTAACATATATATCTATCCGGAACGTACGCAAACTGCACGCTATGTAACATATATACCTATCCGGAACGTACGCAAACTGCACGCTATGTAACATATATACCTATCCGGAACGTACGCAAACTGCACGCTATGTAACATATATACCTATCCGGAACGTACGCAAACTGCACACTATGTAACATATATATATATCCGGAACGTACGCAAACTGCACGCTATGTAACATATATACCGATCCGGAACGTACGCAAACTGCACGCTATGTAACATATATACCTATCCGGAACGTACGCAAACTGCACGCTATGTAACATATATACCTATCCGGAACGTACACAAACTGCACGCTATGGAACATATATACCTATCCGGAACGTACACAAACTGCACGCTATGGAACATATATACCTATCCGGAACGTACGCAAACTGCACGCTATGTAACATATATACCTATCCGGAACGTACGCAAACTGCACGCTATGGAACATATATACCGATCCGGAACGTACGCAAACTGCACGCTATGGAACATATATACCGATCCGGAACGTACGCAAACTGCACGCTATGGAACATATATACCGATCCGGAACGTACGCAAACTGCACGCTATGGAACATATATACCGATCCGGAACGTACGCAAACTGCACGCTATGGAACATATATACCGATCCGGAACGTACGCAAACTGCACGCTATGGAACATATATACCGATCCGGAACGTACGCAAACTGCACGCTATGGAACATATATACCGATCCGGAACGTACGCAAACTGCACGCTATGTAACATATATACCGATCCGGAACGTACCCAAACTGCACGCTATGTAACATATATACCTATCCGGAACGTACGCAAACTGCACGCTATGTAACATATATACCTATCCGGAACGTACGCAAACTGCACGCTATGTAACATATATACCGATCCGGAACGTACGCAATGTGGGCGATATCAAGCAAAAATCGTATGTAATGGACAAAACATCATTGATATTTATACATCAGTACTTCATTAGTAAAACCATGACGTTTCGTTTATTTACATATTTTCACATCTATACAAAACACAACAACAACAAACAACAACACACACAACAACAACAACAACACACAACAACAACACCAACAACAACAACAACACCAACAACAACACCAACAACAAACAACAACAACAACAACACACAACAACAACAACACACAACAACAACAACAACACACAACAACAACAACAACAACAACACACAACAACAACAAACAACACACAACACCAACAACAACACCAACAACAACACACAACAACAACAAACAACAACAACAACAACACACAACACCAACAACAACACCAACAACAACAACAACAACAACACACAACACCAACAACAACAAACAACACACAACACACAACAACACACAACAACACACAACAACACACAATAACACACAACACCAACAACAACGACAATACACAACACCATCAACAACAACAACAACAACAACAACAACAACAAACAACAACAACAACA
>CM026404.1:57663211-57684526 GCA_014843695.1 Archivesica marissinica | reverse complement strand
ACCACACCACACCACACCACACCACACCACACCACACCACACCACACCACACCACACCACACACACACACACACACACACACACACACACAATAATCTTGTAAAGTCATAATGTACGGCATTGCTCCAGAGCGGACTCGGTTCATCGTGTGGATGATGATGAAGTAGACACAGCTGCCATGTCTATGTCCGAATATGATAAACGTAGATGTGTGCTAATTGATTGTCGCACGTGTGTTTTACGTTTATTTATCGTCGCTACCGGTTGTCCATATGAGCGATGCCTCATGAAGAGATTATTCATTTTATATGTGTGGAGGATAGTGCAATGTTACAGACAGAGACCAATTCCAGAGTCTCCTCTGATTCTTTTACGTGCACGGTGTACAGCTCCGACACAATACCTCGGCTTAAAGTTCTGAAAGACTGTTACTTTTATCAGACGGGGGATCGAACCTGCGATCCCTGGATTACAGTCCAGCGTGTTACCACTGGACTACAGTGACATCGGTTTAAAGTCGCACGCAGTTGGGGAGGGTATTTTTTTATTGAGGATATAGAGGACAGTGCATGATACAGACAGAGACCAATTCCAGTGTCTCCGCTGTATCTTTTACGTGCACGATGTAAAGCACCGACACGAGACCTCGAGTTAAAGTCGCACGCAGTGGGGACGGGGGGGGGGTATTTATTTATTGATACTTGCCACGTGTCACAAGCACTCAAACATCGTTGCTCTCTGTCTGGCTAGGAATAGTTATTGATATATATATGTATGTCTAAATACGTGTTAATGATTGTGGTAATGACTGTATCATGTGTAGCTCATTGGTAATGTCACAACAATGCATACTATTATTGTTGCTAAGATGTTCGATATATACATGTATGTATATAGTAATACATATGGCGGTATTATATCACATAAATGTGCTTGTATTCAGTGTAATACAATACTTACATATCTTCTTATATGAACACACGTGTACTAACACCTGGAAAGAATCTGATTGATCGCGACACGACAGCTTTTGACACATAATTTGCAACTTTGTCTTCAATAAAATGTTAAATATGCACTAGTTAAATACAGTGGCATCCGTGGTCCAGTGGTAGAGCGTCGGATTTGGAATCCATCGGTCCCGGTTCGATACTCGGTCAGGCAACGTATGTAGTGTCATTGAGCAAGGCACCTCACACACATGGCTTAGTACTGGTTAACCACTTAGGTCGGCTAAGCTTGCCCAGGAAACATGTCTACGTCCCCGTAAGGGGTTTGACATTAATGGAACATACATACATACATTTGCTAATTAGGCTAATCCCAATCTGATTGGAATTGATATTTGATCTTTTAAAACATTTTTTAGTTTGCGCAGTAGTGCTTATTTTGCGTTCAGTATTCCATTACATCTTAATAAGATTTTAAATTTCAATTAGCGACTGCTTTTCAGCTTTATCTCACACATGTAGTTATCACATGTACATGTATATACTATAGTAGTGCAATATGTTATAGATGAATGATGTATATATGCATAGTCTCTTGTAACTCTGAATTGAGTGGCAATGTACTTTTTAATATGTAAACTATATTCTATGTTTGTTATATGCTGTACATTGATGAGACTGAAATAAAGAATAATATATATACAGTATATTGATTGTGTCGATGTTTTGTATTGTTTTGTTTGTTTGTTTATCGGGGACTATTTACCACAGCGTATGAATGTACCTGACTGATTTCATTGAGATGTAATAAGGCTCAAAGTATATAAGCAAATAGAAAAGCTTCTTTTTTCAAACAGACGGATATGTAGTCCAGTGGTAGCACGCTGGACTGGTAATCCAGGGATCGCAGGTTCGATCCCCCGTCTGACCCTAATAAAATTAACAGTCTTTCAGATGGGACGTTAAACCGAGGTCTCGTGTCGGTGCTTTACACCGTGCACGTAAAATAACCAGATGAGATCTAAAATGACTAATCTCTTCAGGAGGCGTCGCTCATATGGGTAACCGGTAGCGACGATAAATAAACTTAAAACACACACTCACCGTTGTGCTAAATGCTTTGTTTATGGTGATTTAACGGACAGAGCGCAGGTGATAAATATATGTGTTTGTTAGTGGGCACTCGACAGAGAACAAATCTGCACGGGCTTTAATTAAAATAAAATCTCTCCTCCCTCAATCTTTCCCCGCCTTTCTTTTCGAAAAGATTTAAGTATGATATGTCAGCATTGGACAGTGATTTATCCGACCAGTTGCTAATATTCTCCCAGCATGCATATCACTTCTATCTTCATATTGAATCCATTTGTTTCCCTTCCAATTATCGGAATAATTCGAGCAAAGTATTCACCTAGGGACCTTTCTCTGGAAATAATTCTGAAATATATGGAATAATTTGGTCAGTGGATAGATAGCCTAGGGAAAAAGATAATAATTTACGCTGATTGAAAGAATAATAATTATGTCTGTTTTTTTTGGGGAAAGTGCTGTCTAACCCCTAAATGTAGTAACGATATGTAATGTAACACGATAGGCCCTATGTCAGAAAATATTGGAGCTCTGGAGATGGAAGTAATTAGGGAATGTAAAGTTGAATAGAATCTGATGTGTATCATGTAAGCTGCTGTATCGCATTGATGCAATGAGAAATCATTCTAGGCGTAGTGATACCGGCGCGTAGCTAGGCATAACTATGTAATACGCACCATTTTAGGGGGAGCATTTCCCCCGCTATATGGTCTCACGTGACTATTGTATACTATGAACATCAGCTACAATCAATATATGTTGGCATTTCGATCCTGTCTGCTTTCTTGTGAATGAACAATGTCTGTGTCCACCTTACGATCCAGGTTTTATTGCATTTTTCGCATTTATGTAATTTTCATTTTCAGGAACTGTCAAAATAAATCATACGCACGTGCGTACATGCGTAAGCATAGCTACGCGCCTGCATGGTGATGATGATGATACTATTTTCTGTACAGGGCATTTCACTCCTCCTGGTGCCGGAGCATGTAGTCGAAGGAAGTTAGCATATGCAAATTTATGTTAGCTCGATTGCGAAACAAGTTCTTACAACTTATATTTATCACTCTCGAGACCTCATTCCTGGTGGAATCCATCGCCACGAGGGAGAGAGAAGCGGCAACGTGGAATTTAAATACCTTGCCTAAGGGCACAATCGTAACGGCTCCAGCAGGGCTCAAACTCCAGAGGGACAGAGAAGAGGCAACGTGGACATTAAAGTGAATGAAGTTGACAAAATGTATTCTGCAGATTACTAAATATTTCACAGATTCAGCACACTTCCAAATATCAACTAGTATCGTCTCCTTCTTTACAGTAAAACGATTGCATAGGAATGATTTATTTACTTTCAGAAACTACTTTCTAGGCTACAAAGAACATGTACTAATTCCATCAATGGGGCCACGCGAGATATCACCCAGTCATTCCATGCATATGTCGCTCGCATGCCTGTTTTTGTCTTTTATGAACTCAACATTTCTATTTTGTTTTCGTGAAGTTCCATATGCAAGCGGTAAGCCCCATCCATGCTCCATGGAGCTCGATGGTGGATACATGCATACTATACAGGATAATGCACAGGTACCACAACCAGCACATCCTCAGCGACAAACCCAGTGGAACAACCAGCACACCCCAGCGGCACAACCAGCACACCCCACCGGTACAACCAGCACACCCCTCCAGCGTCACAACCAGCACACCCCCAGAGACACAATCAGCACATCTCCCAGCGGCACAACCAGTGCATCCTCAGCGGCACAACCAGCACATCCCCCAGCGACACAACCAGCACATCCCCCAGCGGCACAACCAGCAACACCCAGCGACACAACCAGCACACCCAGCGGCACACCAGCACACCCAGCGGCACAACCAGCACATCCCCCAGCGACACAACCAGTACATCTCCCAGCGGCACAACCAGCACATCCCCCAGAGACACAACCAGCACATCTCCCAGCGACACAACCAGCACACCCCCAGCGGTACAACCAGCACATCCCCCAGCGACACAACAGTACATCTCCAGCGGCACAACCAGCACACCCCAGCGACACAACCAGCACACCCAGCGGCACAACCAGCACACCCCAGCGGCACAACCAGCACATCCCCAGCGACACAACCAGTACATCTCCCAGCGGCACAACCAGCACATCCCCCAGCGACACAACCAGCACATCTCCCAGCGGCACAACCAGCACACCCCAGCGACACAACCAGCACACCCCAGCGGCACAACCAGCACACCCAGCGGCACAACCAGCACACCCCAGCGGCACAACCAGCCAGCGGCACAACCAGCACATCCCATAGCGGCACAACCAGCACATCCCATAGCGGCACAACAGCACACCCCAGCGGCACAACCAGCACACCCCAGCGGCACAACCAGCATATCCCATAGCGGCACAACCAGCATATCCCCAGCGGCACAACCAGCACACCCCAGCGGCACAACCAGCACATCCCATAGCGGCACAACCAGTACATCCTCAGCTGCACAACCAGCACAACAACATGTCGCTCCTCAGCATCCAGTTACACAACCAATACAAACACTACCTGCTTCAATCAAGCAACATTGTCCCATGCCCCTCCAGCAAGTAGTTGAACCTAATCCACAGGTCCAACCAACAACCACCTTTAGCTTTCAGTTCAATCCACATATCACGATATAAATATATGTTTCTGTATATTTCTCAATGTATATTACATGTATCCCGATAAATAAATATGTTTAAACCAATCAACAACCACCGACACTTTAATGGGATTATGCATGTCCCGACCTTGGCCCACACTACTATCATTCAATACCTCTATCCAACACACTATGGTGCCTACAAACCGGATTGCGTGTGTTCCATCCACAGTGGGTGTCATGTAAACGTCCGGCACAAAGTGCTCATTCTCAACAGACCCAGAACACCAACCAATTACACAGGTTTACAGGTGAACTCAAACACTTGTATGGGTGTGCATGACACCGAATTAAGCGAAAGCATGAACTACAGGGCATGGTGTATTCAGTATGTACCACCAAACTACAGGGCATGGTGTATTCAGTATGTACAACCAGGGCTTCAGACTCAGTATTGTGGCCTCTCTCTGTGGTCCATATCACACATTATGTAGCTTACATGTCTATATGTCACAATTCAGTTTTGTTTATACAAATTTATTTTAGCTCGTTTGCGAAACAGGTTCATACAACGTATATTGAACACTATCGATACCTCATTCCTGATGGAATCCATCGCCACGAAGGAGAGAGAGGGGCATTTGGAATCTAAGGGCACACTCGTAACGGCTACAACTCCGGGCCATTCGCACCTGAAGCGAACGTGACTCCACTGTGCTATCACGACTTCCACGTCAATTCAGTTACAATACAGCTCAGTTATACATGTCGGTCGCACTAGTTACCGACGCAAAATCATGTCTCTGTCGGGTGTTGCTAAACATGTTCCTGGGGGAAAAGTATTAGAAGACTTTCCCAGGTTTACACAAGCGCACACGCCACCAATTTACCCACGAGCTACTGAACGACATCATGTCGACGCTTCCATAGCTGAGTATGTCACAGTAAGCATGAACTCATTATATTCTCGAATGCCTGATTCATTGCCCGTAGATGGCTTCATTAGGGTGGGCTAAATAAACTACTTAAAAAAAAGCTACAGGTAAACAGAATTCTGGCAATGCAAGGTGTATCATGTCACTATACGTTATTCTACGCACAGTTGCATAACGCTACAAAGTTCTATATCAATTGGAAACTCACACCCACTTGTCGCACTGACTCGTTATCACGCAGTCCTTTATATTGCCACATGATGGTCACCTCTAACTGGGAATCAGTTATCGGTTATGTGCAAGAAACCCGCTTGTCAATAATCTCAAAGGCCGTAACTCCCATTCATTTCGCATTAGGGTAACCTCACCAAGAACAAAGCAACGGGGCGCTGTTCCTCTGACATATACAGAATATCCACACACCACCGTGTTACCTACTGCACAATGATTCCAAAACTGGCTTAAACCCAAGCAGCAGCTAACCAGAATCAAATTGTATGCTACAATCGCCGTTCACAATATTGGGCTAACATCCGTATCTTTGGGAGTTTGTTCAACGCAATACTATATCCAAGTCATAGTTGTTTCAGGTGTGTGTTCGACAGGACTCTCCTGTGGCAAAGTCAATGCAGGATGGTAGCGCCATAGCCCTGGAAGCAAACCTTCGGTGCCAACGTTATGGGGAAGGGAGACGAACACAAGCCTAGCTCTTCAGAGTAGTTGCCCAAGTCCGCCTCCGTTGTTGAGTGGTTAAGATCGCTGACTTGTATACCACGGTACAGTTTGAGCGCAACTCAGACCGTGTCTCTTTATATGAAAGACGTGACACTTTCTTATAGAGGTTGGTGCACCAAGTACTGGCAAACCGCTGGACCCTGCCCAGGAATTGTGTTGTTAGGTAAACTACCCGTCGTTCACATGGGCAACAGGTAGCGACGCTAAATAAATTTAAGTAATAAACAATATAGTCGCCCAATCACAGTTTGTCAGGCTACATGTTGTGGGAAATTATTGAACACGTGCTTCCATAAACATCATAACTAGTATATGCTTGAACTGCTTGATTTTACCCACAATATTCTCTATATGGCCCCATCCCAGGTTCATTTGGTCCGATATCTTTCGGAGGGATTGGGGATAGAAAACCCCAAATATTAAGTTGCGCGCTGTTTCCAAGCTATTCATATGGCTGCGAAATCTGGGGGAGTAATACTACCAAAATCATATGTATTGTAATACATGTTAGTGTGTGCGTGTTTTACGTTTATTTATCGTCGCTACCGGTTGCCCATATGAGTGACATTTCCTGAAGAGATTAGTCATTTTAGATTTTTGGAGGATAGTGCAATGCTACAGACAGAGACTCCTTCCAGAGTCTCCTCTGGTTCTTTTACGTGTCCCAGTTGCCCATATGAGCGACATTTCCTGAAGAGATTAGTCATTTTAGATTGTTGGAGGAAAGTGCAATAATACGGACAGAGACCCATTCCAGAGTCTCCGCTGGTTCTTTTACGTGCACGATGTACAGCACCGACACGAGCCCTCGGTTTAAAGTCACATTTAAAAGACTGTTAATTTTATTAGGATCAGACGGGGGATCGAACCTGCGATCCCTGGATTACCAGTATAGCGTGTTACCACTGGACTACAGATCCGTCTGTAATACATGTTAAACGGTGTGGTGGGTTTTTATATCCATCACACTCTTGGGTTACTATTCAACCTCGATAATACCCTGGAAGACCAACGGTTCTATTTGACACCTAAAGGCTCACGTACATTTATCGGAAACATTAAGTATGATCTACAAACTATCCTTCTGGAGTCCCAGTCTTGGTTCGAATAGGATAGAAATAACATATTGCTTATTGTACAGTGAAACCCCGAGCAGTTAGCCATCAGCCAGGCTCTGTTCATCATGTTTATTGTACAGTGAAACCCAGAGCAGTTAACTATCAGCCAGGCTCTGTTCATCATGCTTATTGAACAGTGAAACCCTGAGCAGTTGGCCATCAGCCAGGCTCTGTTCATCATGCTTATTGTACAATGAAACCCCGAGCAGTTGGCCATCAGCCAGGCTCTGTTCATCAAGCTTATTTTAAAGTGAAACACAGAGCAGTTGGCCATCAGCCAAGCTCTGTTCATCATGCTTATTGTACAGTGAAACACCGAGCAGTTGGCCATCAGCCAGGCTCTGTTCATCATGCTTATTGTACAGTGAATTGTACAGTGAAACCCCGAGCAGTTGGCCATCAGCCAGGCTCTGTTCATCTAGCTTAGTGTACAGTGAAACCCCGAGCAGTTGGCCATCAGCCAGGCTCTGTCATCAAGCTTAGTGTACAGTGAAACCCCGAGCAGTTGGCCATCAGTCGGGCTTTGTTCATCAAGCTTATTGTACAGTGAAACTCCGAGCAGTTGGCCATCAGCCAGGCTCTGTTCGTCATGCATATTGTACAGTGAAACACCGAGCAGTTGGCCATCAGCCAGGCTCTGTTCATCATGCTTATTGTACAATGAAACACCGAGCAGTTGGCCATCAGCCAGGCTCTGTTCATCATGTTTATTGTACAATGAAACACTGAGCACTTGGCCATCAGCAAGGCTCTGTTCATCATGTTTATTGTACAATGAAACACCGACCAGTTGGCCATCAGCCAGGCTCTGTTCATCATGTTTATTGTACAATGAAACACCGAGCAGTTGGCCATCAGCCAGGCTCTGTTCATCATGTTTATTGTACAATGAAACACCGAGCAGTTGTCCATCAGCCAGGCTCTGTTCATCAGGCTCAGTGTACAGTGAAACACCGAGCAGTTGGCCATCAGCCAGGCTCTGTTCGTCATGCTTATTGTACAATGAAACCCCGAGCAGTTGGCCATCAACCAGGCTCTGTTCACTATGCTTATTGTACAGTGAAACCCCGAGCAGTTGTCCATCAGCCAGGCTCTGTTCACCGTGCCTATTGTACAGCGAAACCCCGAGCAGTTGTCCATCAGCCAGGCTCTGTTCATCAAGCTTAGTGTACAGTGAAACACTGAGCAGTTGTCCATCATCCAGGCTCTGTTCATCATGCTTAGTGTATAGTGAAACCCCGAGCAGTTGTCCATCAGCAAGGCTCTGTTCATCATGCTTAGTGTACAGTGAAACCCCGAGCAGTTGGCCATCAGCCAGGTTCTGTTCATCATGTTTATTGTACAGTGAAACCCCGAGCAGTTGACCATCAGCCAGGCTCTGTTCATCATGCCTATTGTACAGTGAAACACCGAGCAGTTGTCCATCAGCTAGGCTCTGTTCATCAAGCTGAGTGTACAGTGAAACCCCGAGCAGTTGTCCATCAGCCAGGCTATGTTCATCATGCTTATTGTACAGTGAAACCCCGAGCTGTTGGCCATCAGCCAGGCTCTGTTCGTCAAGCTTATTGTACAATGAAACACCGAGCAGTTGGCCATCAGCCAGGCTCTGTTCATCATGTTTATTGTACAATGAAACACTGAGCACTTGGCCATCAGCAAGGCTCTGATCATCATGTTTATTGTACAATGAAACACCGACCAGTTGGCCATCAGCCAGGCTCTGTTCATCATGTTTATTGTACAATGAAACACTGAGCACTTGGCCATCAGCAAGGCTCTGTTCATCATGTTTATTGTACAATGAAACACCGACCAGTTGGCCATCAGCCAGGCTCTGTTCATCATGTTTATTGTACAATGAAACACCGAGCAGTTGGCCATCAGACAGGCTCTTTTCATCATGTTTATTGTACAATGAAACACCGAGCAGTTGTCCATCAGCCAGGCTCTGTTCATCAGGCTTAGTGTACAGTGAAACACCGAGCAGTTGGCCATCAGCCAGGCTCTGTTCGTCATGCTTATTGTACAATGAAACACCGAGCAGTTGGCCATCAGCCAGGCTCTGTTCATCATGCTTATTGTACAGTGAAACACCGAGCAGTTGGCCATCAGCCAGTCTCTGTTCATCATGCTTATTGTACAGTGAAACACCGAGCAGTTGGCCATCAGCCAGTCTCTGTTCATCATGCTTATTGTACAGTGAAACACCGAGCAGTTGGCCATCAGCCAGTCTCTGTTCATCATGCTTATTGTACAGTGAAACACCGAGCAGTTGGCCATCAGCCAGTCTCTGTTCATCATGCTTATTGTACAGTGAAACACCGAGCAGTTGGCCATCAGCCAGTCTCTGTTCATCATGCTTATTGTACAGTGAAACACCGAGCAGTTGGCCATCAGCCAGTCTCTGTTCATCATGCTTATTGTACAGTGAAACACCGAGCAGTTGGCCATCAGCCAGTCTCTGTTCATCATGCTTATTGTACAGTGAATTGTACAGTGAAACCCCGAGCAGTTGGCCATCAGCCAGGCCTTGTTCATCAAGCTTAGTGTACAGTGAAACCCCGAGCAGTTGGCCATCAGTCAGGCTCTGTTCATCTAGCTTAGTGTACAGTGAAACCCCGAGCAGTTGGCCATCAGCCAGGCTCTGTTCATCAAGCTTAGTGTACAGTGAAACCCCGAGCAGTTGGCCATCAGCCAGGCTTTGTTCATCAAGCTTATTGTACAGTGACACACCGAGCAGTTGGCCATCAGCCAGTCTCTGTTCATCATGCTTATTGTACAGTGAAACACCGAGCAGTTGGCCATCAGCCAGTCTCTGTTCATCATGCTTATTGTACAGTGAAACACCGAGCAGTTGGCCAACAGCCAGGCTCTGTTCATCAAGCTTAGTGTACAGTGAAACACCGAGCAGTTGGCCATCAGCCAGGCCTTGTTCATCAAGCTTAGTGTACAGTGAAACCCCGAGCAGTTGGCCATCAGTCAGGCTCTGTTCATCTAGCTTAGTGTACAGTGAAACCCCGAGCAGTTGGCCATCAGCCAGGCTCTGTTCATCAAGCTTAGTGTACAGTGAAACCCCGAGCAGTTGGCCATCAGCCAGGCTTTGTTCATCAAGCTTATTGTACAGTGACACACCGAGCAGTTGGCCATCAGCCAGTCTCTGTTCATCATGCTTATTGTACAGTGAAACACCGAGCAGTTGGCCATCAGCCAGTCTCTGTTCATCATGCTTATTGTACAGTGAAACACCGAGCAGTTGGCCATCAGCCAGGCTCCGTTCATCAAGCTTATTGTACAGTGAAACACCGAGCAGTTGGCCATCAGTCAGGCCTTGTTCATCAAGCTTAGTGTACAGTGAAACCCCGAGCAGTTGGCCATCAGTCAGGCTCTGTTCATCTAGCTTAGTGTACAGTGAAACCCCGAGCAGTTGGCCATCAGCCAGGTTCTGTTCATCAAGCTTAGTGTACAGTGAAACCCCGAGCAGTTGGCCATCCGCCAGGCTTTGTTAATCAAGCTTATTGTACAGTGAAACTCCGAGCAGTTGGCCATCAGCCAGGCTCTGTTCGTCATGCATATTGTACAGTGAAACACCGAGCAGTTGGCCATCAGCCAGTCTCTGTTCATCATGCTTATTGTACAATGAAACACCGAGCAGTTGGCCATCAACCAGGCTCTGTTCACCATGCTTATTGTACAGTGAAACCCCGAGCAGTTGGCCATCAGCCAGGCTCTGTTCATCTAGCTTAGTGTACAGTGAAACCCCGAGCAGTTGTCCATCAGCCAGGCTCTGTTCATCATGTTTATTGTACAGTGAAACCCCGAGCAGTTGGCCATCAGCCAGGCTCTGTTCATCATGCCTATTGTACAGTGAAACACCGAGCAGTTGTCCATCAGCTAGGCTCTGTTCATCAAGCTGAGTGTACAGTGAAACCCCGAGCAGTTGTCCATCAGCCAGGCTATGTTCATCATGCTTATTGTACAGTGAAACCCCGAGCAGTTGGCCATCAGCCAGGCTCTGTTCATCATGTTTATTGTACAATGAAACACTGAGCACTTGGCCATCAGCAAGGCTCTGTTCATCATGTTTATTGTACAATGAAACACCGACCAGTTGGCCATCAGCCAGGCTCTGTTCATCATGTTTATTGTACAATGAAACACCGAGCAGTTGGCCATCAGCCAGGCTCTGTTCATCAGGCTTAGTGTACAGTGAAACTCCGAGCAGTTGGCCATCAGCCAGGCTCTGTTCATCAAGCTTAGTGTACAGTGAAACCCCGAGCAGTTGGCCATCCGCCAGGCTTTGTTAATCAAGCTTATTGTACAGTGAAACTCCGAGCAGTTGGCCATCAGCCAGGCTCTGTTCGTCATGCATATTGTACAGTGAAACACCGAGCAGTTGGCCATCAGCCAGGCTCTGTTCATCATGCTTATTGTACAATGAAACACCGAGCAGTTGGCCATCAACCAGGCTCTGTTCACCATGCTTATTGTACAGTGAAACCCCGAGCAGTTGGCCATCAGCCAGGCTCTGTTCATCTAGCTTAGTGTACAGTGAAACCCCGAGCAGTTGTCCATCAGCCAGGCTCTGTTCATCATGTTTATTGTACAGTGAAACCCCGAGCAGTTGGCCATCAGCCAGGCTCTGTTCATCATGCCTATTGTACAGTGAAACACCGAGCAGTTGTCCATCAGCCAGGCTATGTTCATCATGCTTATTGTACAGTGAAACCCCGAGCAGTTGGCCATCAGCCAGGCTATGTTCATCATGCTTATTGTACAGTGAAACCCCGAGCAGTTGGCCATCAGCCAGGCTCTGTTCATCATGTTTATTGTACAATGAAACACTGAGCACTTGGCCATCAGCAAGGCTCTGTTCATCATGTTTATTGTACAATGAAACACCGACCAGTTGGCCATCAGCCAGGCTCTGTTCATCATGTTTATTGTACAATGAAACACCGAGCAGTTGGCCATCAGCCAGGCTCTGTTCATCAGGCTTAGTGTACAGTGAAACACCGAGCAGTTGGCCATCAGCCAGGCTCTGTTCGTCATGCTTATTGTACAATGAAACACCGAGCAGTTGGCCATCAGCCAGGCTCTGTCCATCATGCTTATTGTACAGTGAAACCCCGAGCAGTTGTCCATCAGCCAGGCTCTGTTCATCATGCCTATTGTACAGTGAAACCCCGAGCAGTTGTCCATCAGCCATGCTCTGTTCATCATGCTTATTGTACAGTGAAACACCGAGCAGTTGGCCATCAGCCAGTTTCTGTTCATCATGCTTATTGTACAGTGAAACACCGAGCAGTTGGCCATCAGCCAGTCTCTGTTCATCATGCTTATTGTACAGTGAAACACCGAGCAGTTGGCCATCAGCCAGTCTCTGTTCATCAAGCTTATTGTACAGTGAAACCCCGAGCAGTTGGCCATCAGCCAGGCCTTGTTCATCAAGCTTAGTGTACAGTGAAACCCCGAGCAGTTGGCCATCAGTCAGGCTCTGTTCATCTAGCTTAGTGTACAGTGAAACCCCGAGCAGTTGGCCATCAGCCAGTCTCTGTTCATCATGCTTATTGTACAGTGAAACACCGAGCAGTTGGCCATCAGCCAGGCTCTGTTCATCAAGCTTATTGTACAGTGAAACACCGAGCAGTTGGCCATCAGCCAGGCCTTGTTCATCAAGCTTAGTGTACAGTGAAACCACGAGCAGTTGGCCATCAGTCAGGCTCTGTTCATCTAGCTTAGTGTACAGTGAAACCCCGAGCAGTTGGCCATCAGCCAGGCTCTGTTCATCAAGCTTAGTGTACAGTGAAACCCCGAGCAGTTGGCCATCCGCCAGGCTTTGTTAATCAAGCTTATTGTACAGTGAAACTCCGAGCAGTTGGCCATCAGCCAGGCTCTGTTCGTCATGCATATTGTACAGTGAAACACCGAGCAGTTGGCCATCATCCAGGCTCTGTTCATCATGCTTATTGTACAATGAAACACCGAGCAGTTGGCCATCAACCAGGCTCTGTTCACCATGCTTAGTGTACAGTGAAACCCCGAGCAGTTGTCCATCAGCCAGGCTCTGTTCATCATGTTTGTTGTACAGTGAAACTCCGAGCAGTTGGCCATCAGCCAGGCTCTGTTCATCATGCCTATTGTACAGTGAAACACCGAGCAGTTGTCCATCAGCTAGGCTCTGTTCATCAAGCTGAGTGTACAGTGAAACCCCGAGCAGTTGTCCATCAGCCAGGCTATGTTCATCATGCTTATTGTACAGTGAAACCCCGAGCAGTTGGCCATCAGCCAGGCTCTGTTCATCATGTTTATTGTACAATGAAACACTGAGCACTTGGCCATCAGCAAGGCTCTGTTCATCATGTTTATTGTACAATGAAACACCGACCAGTTGGCCATCAGCCAGGCTCTGTTCATCATGTTTATTGTACAATGAAACACCGAGCAGTTGGCCATCAGCCAGGCTCTGTTCATCATGTTTATTGTACAATGAAACACCGAGCAGTTGTCCATCAGCCAGGCTCTGTTCATCAGGCTTAGTGTACAGTGAAACACCGAGCAGTTGGCCATCAGCCAGGCTCTGTTCGTCATGCTTATTGTACAATGAAACACCGAGCAGTTGGCCATCAGCCAGGCTCTGTCCATCATGCTTATTGTACAGTGAAACCCCGAGCAGTTGTCCATCAGTCAGGCTCTGTTCATCATGCCTATTGTACAGTGAAACCCCGAGCAGTTGTCCATCAGCCAGGCTCTGTTCATCATGCCTATTGTACAGTGAAACACCGAGCAGTTGGCCATTAGTCAGACTCTGTTCGTCATGCTTATTGTACAATGAAACACCGAGCAGTTGTCCATCAGCCAGGCTCTGTTCATCACGCTTATTGTACAGTGAAACACCGAGCAGTTGGCCATCAGCCAGGCTCTG
Organism: Archivesica marissinica; assembly: GCA_014843695.1. Lineage (NCBI taxonomy): Eukaryota > Metazoa > Mollusca > Bivalvia > Venerida > Vesicomyidae > Archivesica > Archivesica marissinica. The sequence continues at coordinate 57,670,127 of CM026404.1, read as the reverse complement.
TTCATCAAGCTTATTGACTTGATATTCCAAGTTATAAAGTTTAATTAATACTCGTCATTGCGGAGTGTTATATCACATACCTTTTACATCCCAACCATTACTCTACATTTAGGAGTGAACCACAAACGTGTTCCATTTTTTACCAGTGGTGTAATTAAAGAAAATATACAGGAATCAGTGGGTCCGTTAAGATAACAGAGCTTGCCCCCTTCGCTTACACCATAGGCGGCTGCATATATGAAAAAAGGCCACTGCATTTTGTATACCCTAACATAATTGCTATAAAAGGTTTCTCAACGGTTTTCTATAGTATTGCTTAATAACATACTAAAAGTCTACCAAAATCTGACCACTGAAAATGTATAATTTTCAAGATGGCGTCCAAGATGGCCGCCAAATCCTTAAAATCTCAATTGCGTCTTCGTTTATTGATCCTAGATGAGTAATGGTGGTGTCTAACCCCATGTTTTGGGGATCTAGGAATCCAATTAGCATATTAGTATACTATAGAAAACCGTTGAGAAACCTTTTGTAGCAATTTATTTGTGGTCAAACTATATTTGCAGCCGCCTATCGCAAGACATTTAAAGATGATTGAAGTCAATATGGTAACTTTTACCTATTTGACGACCACATAGGTTAGTAAAGGTAGAACCAATGTAACCAAGAGAATTGTTTCGTTAAATGTTAAGTCGAACCTAAAATGTAGTACATTTGGTCACAAACTGTAGACATTTTATAACATTTAACTTCCTTTATTTGTAGTTCATTCATACAGTTGGCAAACATTTTCCTACATTTGTAGTACAGTACAAATAGGACATTGGGGTAGGGAAAATTTGAACAGAAATGGGAATAATGGTTTTGTTATGTCAAAAGCCTGTGTAATATGACACAATAAAATCTTTTTCTCAACTCTTGGTGGAAATAAAAAAAATTTGCACTTTCACATATTTTCGAAATTTTTACCAGGAATTTCTGGAATTAATTTTTCTACAAAATATGAAGGTACGCATATTTGATTTAGAGTTTGGAAGTAATGAATATAATATATCTACATAGCAAAAATGCAATTTGAATGTTATCTAAACAAAAATACTTGCCTTTATGGACATTTTACGCTCTTTAATGAATTTCAGAAATATCAATTTTTTTAAAAGTTGCGTACATATGCAGTGTTTTATTTGCAGATTTATATTAAATATTGTACAAGGCATCAATTTCTACATCTAAAATTTTAATAAATAATTTGTCAACATATCTCTACTTTGTAAATAATATTCTGAAAGAACATGATTGTCTAATATGTATTATCTATATTTGTTAAAATCAACCGTTTTCTGGATCTGTATATGACCTTTAGAAAGTGGTATCTATATATTTCCATGTGTGTGTGTTTTTACGTTTATTTATCGTCGCTACCGGTTGCCCATATGAGCGACGCCTCCTGAAGAGATTAGTTATTTTAGATTTTGGAGGATAGTGCAATGATACAGACAGAGACCAATTCAAGAAGCTCCTCTGGTTCTTTTACGTGCACGGTGTACAACACCGACACGAGACCTCGGTTTAACGTCCCATCTGAAAGACTGTTAATTTTATTAGGGTCAGACGGGGGATCGAACCTACGATCCCTGGATTACCAGTCCAGCGTGTTAACACTGTACTACAGATCCGTCTGCAATTTATTCCATGATTCGTGCAATGCCATTAATAGCGTCCATTGCCAGTCTGTATTACAGATGTTTCGTATATTATAGCATTCATTCCATGCGACACATGTCGGTCCCCCTATAATAACGTAATGTAACATGTATTAACGCGCTTAAATACGTTAACGGGTCAACATGCTATGTATAATGTGTATTGATACGTTAACGTGTCTAAATGCTATGTATAATGTGTATCAATGTGTTAGCGTGTCTAAATGCTATGCATAATGTGTATAAATGTGTTAACGGGTCTAAATGCTATGTATAATGTGTATAAATGTGTTAACGGGTCTAAATGCTATGTATGATGTGTATTGATACGTTAACGTGTCTAAATGCTATGTATAATGTGTATCAATGTGTTAGCGTGTCTAAATGCTATGTATAATGTGTATAAATGTGTTAACGGGTCTAAATGCTATGTATAATGTGTATAAAAACGTTAACGTGTCTAAATGCTATGTATAATGTGCATAAATGTGTTAACGTGTCTAAATGCTATGTATAATGTGTATAAATACGTTAACGTGTCTAAATGCTATGTATAATGTGCATAAATGTGTTAACGGGTCTAAATGATATGTATGATGTGCATAAATGTGTTAACGGGTCTAAATGCTATGTATGATGTGCATAAATGTGTTAACGTGTCTAAATGCTATGTATAATGTGTATCAATGTGTTAGCGTGTCTAAATGCTATGTATAATGTGTATAAATGTGTTAACGGGTCTAAATGCTATGTATGATGTGCATAAATGTGTTAATGTGTCTAAATGCTATGTATAATGTGTATAAATACGTTAACGTGTCTAAATGCTATGTATAATGTGCATAAATGTGTTAACGTGTCTAAATGCTATGTATAATGTGTATAAATACGTTAACGTGTCTAAATGCTATGTATAATGTGTATAAATACGTTAACGTGTCTAAATGCTAAATGTGTATAAATGTGTTAACGTGTCTAAATGCTAAATGTGTATAAATGTGTCAACGTGTCTAAATGCTATGTATAATGGGCATAAATACGTTAACGTGTCTAAATGCTATGTATAATGCGTATAAATACGTTAACGTGTCTAAATGCTAAATGTGTATAAATGTGTTAACGTGTCTAAATGCTATGTATAATGTGTATAAATACGTTAACGTGTCTAAATGCTAAATGTGTATAAATGTGTTAACGTGTCTAAATGCTATGTATAATGTGTATAAATACGTTAACGTGTCTAAATGCTATGTATAATGGGCATAACTACGTTAACGTGTCTAAATGCTATGTATAATGTGTATAAATACGTTAACGTGTCTAAATGCTATGTATAATGTGCATAAATACGTTAACGTGTCTAAATGCTATGTATAATGTGCATAAATACGTTAACGTGTCTAAATGCTATGTATAATGTGTATACATACGTTAACGTGTCTAAATGCTATGTATAATGTGTATAAATGTGTTAACGTGTCTAAATGCTATGTATAATGTGTATAAATGTGTTAACGTGTCTAAATGCTATGTATAATGTGTATAAATACGTCAACGTGTCTAAATGCTATGTATAATGTGTATAAATGTGTTAACGTGTCTAAATGCTATGTATAATGTGTATAAATGTGTTAACGTGTCTAAATGCTATGTATAATGTGTATAAATGTGTTAACGTGTCTAAATGCTATGTATAATGTGTATACATACGTTAACGGGTCTAAATGATATGTATGATGTGCATAAATGTGCTAACGGGTCTAAATGCTATGTATGATGTGCATAAATGTGTTAACGTGTCTAAATGCTATGTATAATGTGTATCAATGTGTTAGCGTGTCTAAATGCTATGTATAATGTGTATAAATGTGTTAACGGGTCTAAATGCTATGTATGATGTGCATAAATGTGTTAATGTGTCTAAATGCTATGTATAATGTGTATAAATACGTTAACGTGTCTAAATGCTATGTATAATGTGCATAAATGTGTTAACGTGTCTAAATGCTATGTATAATGTGTATAAATACGTTAACGTGTCTAAATGCTATGTATAATGTGTATAAATACGTTAACGTGTCTAAATGCTATGTATAATGTGTATAAATACGTTAACGTGTCTAAATGCTAAATGTGTATAAATGTGTTAACGTGTCTAAATGCTATGTATAATGTGTATAAATACGTTAACGTGTCTAAATGCTAAATGTGTATAAATGTGTTAACGTGTCTAAATGCTATGTATAATGTGTATAAATACGTTAACGTGTCTAAATGCTATGTATAATGGGCATAACTACGTTAACGTGTCTAAATGCTATGTATAATGTGTATAAATACGTTAACGTGTCTAAATGCTATGTATAATGTGCATAAATACGTTAACGTGTCTAAATGCTATGTATAATGTGCATAAATACGTTAACGTGTCTAAATGCTATGTATAATGTGTATACATACGTTAACGTGTCTAAATGCTATGTATAATGTGTATAAATGTGTTAACGTGTCTAAATGCTATGTATAATGTGTATAAATGTGTTAACGTGTCTAAATGCTATGTATAATGTGTATAAATACGTCAACGTGTCTAAATGCTATGTATAATGTGTATAAATGTGTTAACGTGTCTAAATGCTATGTATAATGTGTATAAATACGTTAACGTGTCTAAATGCTATGTATAATGTGTATACATACGTTAGGAGATTCTGGAATGGGTCTCTGTCTGTATCATTGCACTATTCTCCAAACAATCTAAAATGACTAATCTCTTCAGGGAGGCGTCGCTCATATGGGCAACCGGTAGCGACGATAAATAAACGTAAAACACACACACACATGGAACAAATTCCCAATCAGAAACAAGCCATATATTTTGTGCCGACCACCCACGGACTCAGTTGTATCTGATATATATATATATCTGCAGATGTTTCCACCGGACAAGCCCTCGCTGTGAACTACTTACCACTTGCTTCTAAAAACAGCGGCGCACTTGTTCATTCGCAAATAAATTATGCACTTGAAGCTACGCTATATTTATGTTTTCGTTTTTCAAATAAAATTCGCTCTACTTTATAAAAGTAGGTAAGCGATTTGTGAAAATGAATATATCTCGGGATCTAAGCATTTCAGGCCGACCGTTTTATTGGCTTATTTTCTTGAGGCCATACTGTTATTACATAGAAATTGACTAAAGGTTAATGTTTATGCGTAAGCATTTCAGTAGTGGAGACTGGAGACCGGGGCAAATGGGAGCTGTCCCGGAAGTCGTGATAGCGCAGTGGATACGCGTTCGCTTTATGCGCGAAAGGTCCGGGGTTCGAGCCCCGTTGGAGCTGTTACGATTGTGCCCTTAGGCAAGACATTTAAATTTCACGTTGTCTCTTCTCACTCCCTCGTGGCGATGGATTCCATCAGGAATGAGGTCTCGAAATTGATTAATATAAGTTATAAGAACTTGTTTTCAGTGTCAATTCAAGATCATTTGAAATCAAGCAATTGTACTTGTGTCAAATACCAGTACGGTGTTTACATCTTTTCGAGTGCTATCCTCTACTTTATTAGTGTTTCAGTTAGCTATACATCGGAGCACGGGTTAAGTGGGGGCTCCAATGAAGCTAACGAAGCCATTTCCAAGTTGTCTTTCATTACGTAGAAACAAGGCATTATCATTGTTTGCAAAAGTTACACTGGTACCCGCAACATTATTATATACAGTCAAACCTGTCTTAAGCAGCCAGCCAAGGAAGTCAGAGAAAATGGCTGCTTAAGCACAAGTGCTTAATAGAGGTCAAATATATAATAAAACTACCGAATGGGAATCTGGAAACTGGCTGCTTAATACAGGTTGGCAGCTTTTTGGAGGTGACCACTAACACAGGTATGACTGTACTCTATATATAACGTTATACTATCACAATATCGACAGCCAAACATGTGTTAGTGGTCGCCTCTATTAAGCAGCCAGATTACATATTCCCAATATGTTGTTTTATTATCAATTTGACCTCTAATAAGCAGTTACCTGTGCTAAGAAGCCACTTTCTGTGATTCCCTTACCTGGCTGCTTAAGACAGGTTTGACTGTAGTCGGGAAAAATGTAAAGAAAACAGTCGGATATGTTATAGTTACGATCATGACAGTGATCTACAATAAAATTATAGTCTTCTAAGGAAGATATTGGTAATTTATAGATCTGGTCTGTATTGCAATGCAATGTACTTTATAGTTGTGGAGTTTCATTTATATACAATACAAACCATGCTATATGTTGATATATTCTGACAATGTATATGTATATGTTATGTCAAAATTCACATTGTTGTTGGTGTTGGTGTTGTTGGTGTTGGTGTTGGTGTTGTTGGTGTTGGTGTTGTTGTTGTTGGTGTTGTTGGTGTTGGTGTTGTTGGTGTTGTTGTTGTTGGTGTTGTTGTTGTTGGTGTTGTTGTTGTTGTTGGTGGTGTTGTTGTTGTTGGTGTTGTTGTTGTTGGTGGTGTTGTTGTTGTTGGTGTTGTTGTTGGTGTTGTTGTTGTTGTTGTTGGTGGTGTTGTTGTTGTTGGTGTTGTGGTTGGTGGTGTTGTTGTTGGTGGTGTTGTTGGTGTTGTTGTTGTTGTTGTTGTTGTTGTTGTTGGTGTTGTTGGTGTTGTTGTTGTTGTTGTTGGTGTTGTTGGTGTTGGTGTTGTTATTGGTGTTGTTTGTTGGTGTTGTTGTTGGTGTTGGTGTTGTTGGTGGTGGTGTTGTTATTGGTGTTGTTGTTGGTGTTGTTGTTGGTGGTGTTGGTGTTGTTGGTGGTGGTGTTGTTATTGGTGTTGTTGTTGGTGTTGTTGTTGTTGTTGTTGGTGTTGTTGGTGTTGTTGTTGTTGTTGGTGTTGTTGTTGGTGTTGTTGTTGGTGGTGTTGTTGGTGTTGGTGTTGTTGGTGTTGTTGGTGTTGTTGTTGGTGTTGTTGGTGGTGGTGTTGTTGTTGGTGTTGTTGGTGGTGGTGTTGGTGGTGGTGTTGTTGGTGGTGTTGGTGGTGGTGTTGTTGTTGGTGGTGGTGGTTGTGTTGTTGTTGTTGTTGGTGGTGGTGGTGGTGTTGTTGGTGGTGTTGTTGGTGGTGGTGGTGGTGGTGGTGTTGGTGGTGGTGTTGTTGGTGGTGTTGGTGGTGGTGTTGTTGTTGGTGTTGTTGGTTGTGTTGTTGTTGTTGGTGGTGTTGTTGTTGTTGGTGGTG
>CM026404.1:57591328-57662211 GCA_014843695.1 Archivesica marissinica | reverse complement strand
TGTGATGTGTGTATGTGTGTGTGGTGCAGTGTGTGTGTGGTATGTGTATGTGATGTGTGTGTGGTTTGTGTGTGAGCCTGTGGTGTGTGCGTGTGGTGTGTGTGTGTGGTATGTGCGTGTGGTATGTGCGTGTGGTATGTGCGTGTGTGGTGTGTGTGTGATGTGTGTTGTGTGGTGTGTGTGTGATGTGTGTGTGGTGTTTGTGTATGTGTGGTGTGTGTATGTGTGTGTGTGTGGTATTGTGTGTTGTGTGTGTGTGTGTGGTGTGTGTGTGGTATGTGCGTGTGGTATGTGCATGTGGTATGTGAGTGTGTGTATGGTGTGTGTTGTATGGTGTGTATGTGGTGTGTGCGTGTGGTTTGTGCGTGTGGTATGTGCGTGTGATATGTGCGTGTGGTATGTGCGTGTGTGGTGTGTGTGTGGTATGTGTGCGTGTGGTATGTGCGTGTGTGGTGTGTGTGTGTGGTGTGTGTGGTGTGTTTGTGGTATATGTGTATTCTGTGTGCGTGTGGTGTGTTTGTGTGGTGTAGTGTGTGTGTGTGTGTGTGGTTTGTGTGATGTATGTGTGTGTATGTGTGATGTGTGTATGTGTGTGTGGTGCAGTGTGTGTGTGGTATGTGTATGTGATGTGTGTGTGGTTTGTGTGTGAGCCTGTGGTGTGTGCGTGTGATGTGTGCGCATGGTGTGTACGCGTGGTGTGTGCGTGTGGTGTGTCCGTGTGGTGTATGCATGTGATATGTGCGTTTGGTGTGTGCGTGTGTGGTGTGTGTGTGTTGTGTGGTGTGTGTGGTGTGTGTGTGTGGTATGTGTGCGCGTGGTGTGTGCGCGTGGTGTGTGCGTGTGGTGTGTGTGTGTGGTATGTGCGTGTAGTATATGCGTGTGTGGTGTGTGTGGGTTGTGTGTGTGTGGTGTGTGTGTATGTGTGATGTGTGTATGTGTGTGTGGTGCAGTGTGTGTGTAGTATGTGTATGTGATGTGTGTGTGGTTTGTGTGTGAGCTGTGGTGTGTGCGTGTGATGTGTGCGCGTGGTGTGTGGTGGTGTGTGTGTGTGGTGTGTGTGTGGTGTTGTGTGGGTGTGTGTGTGTGTGTGTGTGTGTGTGTATGTGTGTGTGGTGTGTGGTGTGTGTGGTGTGTGTGGTGTGTGTGGTGTGTGTGGTGTGTGTGGTGTGTGTGGTGTGTGTGGTGTGTGTGGTGTGTGTGGTGTGTGTGGTGTGTGTGGTGTGTGTGGTGTGTGTGGTGTGTGTGGTGTGTGTGGTGTGTGTGGTGTGTGTGGTGTGTGTTGTGTGTGTTGTGTGTGTTGTGTGTGTGGTGTGTGTGGTGTGTGTTGTGTGTGTTGTGTGTGTTGTGTGTGTGGTGTGGTTGGTGTGTGTGTGGGTGGTGTGTGTGTGTGTGTGGTGTTGTGTTGTGTGTGTGTGTGTGTGTGTGTGGTGTTGTGTGTGTGTGTGTGTGTGTGTGTGGCCTGTGTGTGTGTGTGATGTGTGTGGGTGTGTGTGTGGTTGTTTTACGTTTATTTAACCGGTTGCCCATATGAGCGCCGCATCCTGAAGAGATTACTGTCTGATATCTGTCGTTATCCATTAGATATACTGTCTGATATATGTCGTTATCCATTATATATACTGTCTGATATATGTCGTTATCCATTAGATATACTGTCTGATATATGTCGTTATCCATTAGATATACTGTCGTTATCCATTAGATATACTGTCTGATATCTGTCGTTATCCATTAGATATACTGTCTGATATATGTCGTTATCCATTAGATATACTGTCTGATATCTGTCGTTATCCATTAGATACACTGTCTGATATATGTCGTTATCCATTAGATATACTGTCTGATATATGTCGTTATCCATTAGATATACTGTCTGATATCTGTCGTTATCCATTAGATATACTGTCTGATATCTGTCGTTATCCATTATATATACTGTCTGATATATGTCGTTATCCATTAGATATACTGTCTGATATATGTCGTTATCCATTAGATATACTGTCTGATATATGTCGTTATCCATTAGATATACTGTCTGATATCTGTCGTTATCCATTAGATATACTGTCTGATATATGTCGTTATCCATTAGATATACTGTCTGATATATGTCGTTATCCATTAGATATACTGTCTGATATATGTCGTTATCCATTAGATATACTGTCTGATATCTGTCGTTATCCATTAGATATACTGTCTGATATATGTCGTTATATAATAAGTTATTAACTATACGATGAGACAACGGATTAAAAAGGTTTGCACGGTTAAGGAAACAACGATGAAATAGATTGAAAAATATTTATACCTCCATAAAGAGTTTTCAAAGGGCAGTAACTGACCAATGTCTCTTATTGTATGTATATTGGTAGAATACAGTTTTGGTGTGTGTTTCTTTTGCGTTTATTTATCGTCGCTACCGGTTGACCATATGAGCGACGCTTCCTGAAGAGATTAGTCATTTTAGATGTTTGGAGGATAGTGCAATGATACAGACATAGTACCCATTCCAGGGTCTCATCTGGTTCATTTAAGTGCACGGTGTAAAGCACCGACACGAGACCTCGGTTTAAAGAAATACTGTTAATTGTATTAGGGTCAGACGGGGGATCGAACCTGCGATCCCTGGATTACCAGTCCAGCGTGTTACCACTGGACAACAGATCCGTCTGTTATGGTGAGGCGAGAACAGGTAGAGCTTATAAACACGCTGTTTAGTGCAATTGTTGTTTTCAAAAATAAATTCCTTGTGTACTATCCATAATTGAACGATACTGAACTGTGCTACGTTGTCATGGCTTCAACTCACCGCCACCCAATCATTCGAATACCGCCAACTTATGTATTTGAATAGTCTGCCAGTGGACATATACACTCTCCTCTTGACATATATTAAGTAAGCTTGATTGTTGGGGTTAAAGTCGCAGCTTTCGCTTTCATTCGTCGACTCAGCACCTGTTATTGAAGACGGAATACCACCGGATACAACTCCGAGTGATCTTCTGGGTAGCTTCCTCACACGAACACATGCCACACCCTCAATGGGAAGATACAGAGGTGAGGGGCAGGTAGTTTAAAGGCAATGACATTAACCACTCGACCGCGGAAGGTAAGTCTATATAGGTTATACCTAAATAACGACTAGATGTTTCATCCAAATCACAATTACTTTCCCAACATTATGGACGTTAATTGCTTCTCTAATGTGCCTGCATTTGCATGAATTTGCATAACATGCGTTAATTAGGAACGTTTCAAATGTATTTCAGAATATTCGCTATGATTCAATCGATAGCCAGGCAAGCAGGTGATTAAATTTTACATAACAAAAGAATTGTACGAAAATATTCTTTATGCATATATGTTGTCAAACTTGTCATTCTCCGCCACCCTCATCTCACAGCCCATCCCCATAGTCCGCACCACCCCACGCCATAGTCTACCCTACTCCATCTTCCACCCATCACATATTCCACCAACCCATCTTAAACTCACCCACACCACGCCAACATCCACCCCACCCCCATCTTCCACACTACCCCATATCTTCGACCCAACCCATCTTCCTGCCATCACATATTCCACCAACCCATCTTAAACTCACCCACACCACGCCAACATCCACCCCACCCCCATCTTCCACACCACCCCATATCTTCGACCCAACCCATCTTCCACCAACCCATCTCAACCCACCACATCGTACACCCCACAGATTCCACCCACCACATCGTCCACCCCAATATTCCACCCACCACATCGTCCACCCCACACCACACCATCGTCCACCCCCACAGATTCCACCCACCCACATCGTCCACCCACACATCTCACCCCCGCATATTCCACCCCCACATCGTCCATCCCACATCTTCCACCCACAGATTCCACCCACCACATCTTCCACCCACACCATACCATCGTCCACCCCACACCATACCATCGTCCACCCCACCACATCGTCCACCCCACACCATACCATCATCCATCTCCATAACCCACATCGTCCACCCCACACCATACCATCATCCACCCCACACCATACCATCATCCACCCCACACCACACCATCATCCAAGATGTTCAAGCTTAACGTCACGATATCAAACGTATTTATATTTTTCATTTCTTATCATTCCGACAGATAAAACATGCATGATAATGCACATTCGCTGTATTCCATAGTCTCAGCAACTGGCTATTTTCTGCTATTCATATCTCCACATGACTGTGATACGTTCAAAGCAATGCCGCAATACCAGACCAAGCAGACGTGTGCTCTGAAAAAGAGTTCTGTTTATAGTACTGACTAATTAATAAAGCGGAATTGAATACTAAGTTTATAAACAACAAGTACTGACTAATTAATAAAGCGGAATTGAATACTAAGTTTATAAACAACAAGTACTGACTAATTAATAAAGCGGAATTGAATACTAAGTGTATAAACAACAAGTACTGACTAATTAATAAAGCGGAATTGAATACTAAGTTTATAAACAACAAATATACATACTTAGAATTTGTTCCATAAATATATGTGTTTCACAGTGCGTTAATCTGTTACTGAGTTGTGAATGTGGACACGAGTTGTAACGGGCGGTTAATCGCCTTGGAAAACTGGAGTTACAAGGTTATTAATCCCCGGAAGAAAGTAGCGCATTTTAATAAGATTCGGTTTCATTTTATGAATATCCGCGTGTGTATTTGTGTGTTACTGCTGCAATAAGATATATAAGACACGCTAATATAATGTAATAGTGACTAATTATAATTAATTACTTTAATATGTAGAAGACAAATGAGTAGTCGTATTAACAAACATGTTTTATTTCTAAGCCGCAAAATGTGTTAATGACGTACAGTTTACGGGCGTATTAACGTTTTAAACGTCAAAATGTGTTAATGACGTATTAATTAATACAGGCGTATTAACGTTTTAAACGTCTGATGCACGTAAAGCGCGTAGATTAAACCGGGAAGTTGTTCCTTTCACACCGTAACCTTTTTAAAAAAATAAAGTTTAATTAAGGAATATGTTAAAATCTCGAACGTAACAAAGTCGTGTGAAATATACGAGCGTTTACGAGAAGTGTTTTTTTCCATTTGAAAGTGAAATTATTAAGGGTGCTTGAGTTGTTCCGTATCAATACAACGAAAGGAAATACCGAGATTGGACAAATCAATGAAAAGAATGGTGTAACTGGAACAAGTATACTGCTATGTGGGATAAGTAGCTAAAATGTGGAGTAAATACTAGCATGGGTTATTGTACTGAATGAAGAGAAAGTAGCCAGACAGGAAGATTCGGGTCGAGGATATTAAAACGAATTCTGACGACAATAGCATAAGAAATTCGTGGATGACCGAAATATTAACTGTCGATTAACTGGCGTATAGCTGGCTCGTTTGATTTCGTTAGCATTGTTGAATAAAGTCGATGACTTTGTTGAAGAAATTGGAACAGCATTCATGTGTCAGTTACATACGCTGAGGTGCTGAGGTTATTAGTCTGGTGAGTACAGACGCTCTGGTCTTAACATAACATGTAAAAATACACAAAGTTAAGAGATACGGAGAAACGCTTGATATGTGAACGATATACGAATGTGGATGACAGCTGAATTACGGTTTAATGGATTTTTAGTAGATAAAAGTGGAAATTTTGGAATTCATTTATGAAAGAATTTTCTGTGATGTTATTAAGAGCACAGACTCGTACAAGAGTATAGTATTTATTTTATTTATTCATGTAATTGTGATAAATGTGTTCTCTATTTAGCTTTGAAGTCTTTTAGTGCGTTTTAGAGGAAATTCTACCCTATACTAACTAATACTGGGAAAAAACGTATCAATTGAAATCTGATCTGGTTTAATCAAAGCTTTACATTTATATCACACTTGTTTGATCATTTACATTCCTTGGAAATGAATGAAAGAAAATAAATATGCACTCTAAAAATGCACGAGTTTTTGATGATTTTTCTAGGTCAGATAAAGTACGCTCTGCACGCACACAATATGTAACCAAATTGTTATCGATGTAGATAATTACTTCGATGTGCTTCGAAATGATTTCATAAAAATGTATGAAGTAAAATTCACAGATAAGACAGTTAAATGCATACTTTAGTGTCCTTTAATCGTGCGAATTTGTACATTTACCTGCACTACAAATTGACCAAATAATGAGAGATAAAAACGAGAGTTGTCGGCATACAATAAACTCTGGACTAAATAATGACATATGAAAACCATGAACAAAGCCATATTACGCCTGGTGTTTACGACATTTGAGAGTTTTCACAACTCGTAGAGATAGAGAGAGAGAGCTACCAGTTTGATTCTTGTAATATTTATATTGTTAGCGAGATCAAAGAAACTGCGCTAATGAGCTACAGAGAGAGCGTCACGGCAAGCGCGGTCAGCGAAAAGGGCAATGTAAAAGATGGCTGCCAAGCAGACGACATCGAGCGCGCGGAAACAGTGTCGTCTGCAGATCAGAGTCTCAATCCGCGGAAACAGAGATCTAAATTATTTTTGAAAGTATTACAGAAAGTAAATATGTGTTTTCTTGTGATATTTATTGGGTATTTTGCTTGGACAATATCTGTAAACTACAGCCACTCAGGGGTTAATAATGGCGTTACTTGGAATAACTCTGCAGTACAAAACGCTACATTACAGGTGCGTATAATGCGTAACAATATATATATATTAAACTGGAATATTTATTATTTTTGTCTGCATTTATATATGTTAACAATTCTATGTTAGTACCAGGTAGATGCTGATTTTATCAGATATATGTGCCCGCCATGAATCGCGTGTATTTATTAGAGAGTACACTAATAGTTGAATGTAACATCACTTGTCTAGATGCGATAAAACAATAAAATTGCTACACTTTAACGTAAATTACGAGTGCAAAAAAGATCGGTATTTCACAAGGAATTTAATTTCTTGACATCTTTATGTCCTAATAATGCGACTATACGTTTAGAATGAATTGTTCTAGAGACAAACGACTGCCTTTCATTTGACAGTATAAGCCTATAAACACAGAAGCTCCAAAAATATAGAATGCAATAAATTAGAAATTAATTAGACGAGTTTATATAGTGTTGCGCTTCAACATTCTGACAGGATAATATGTGGTCATTATTTCCTGAAAAACGAGGTTATTAAGTGTGTTTTCTTTATTTGAAAAACGGTTCAGAATCACGTGGGAGTTAAAATTGCACATGTTACAACTAACATGTCTAACACCGCAATTGTTCACGGGCGTGAGATGAATTCAACATATTGTTGTTATATTCCTCGCTGTTTTAGCAAAGGTGCTCTTTTAATAATAAGTCTTTGTGAACGTCGTAATAGCGCAGTGAATGCGCGTTCGCTTCAGGTGCGAAATTCCCGGAGTTCGAGCCTCCGCTGGAGCCATTACGATTGTGTCCTTAGGCAAGGCATTTAAATTCCACGTTGCCTCTTCTCTCTCCCTCATGGCGATGGATTACATTAGGAATGAGGTCTCGAGAGCGATTAATTTAATTAATATAAGTTGTAAGAACTTGTTTCGCAATCGAGCTAAAATAAATTTGTATAAACTAAACTAATAAGTCCCCAGTGGTAGATCGCAATGCTTACATATATATTACTATACATAACCTAACAAAGAGTTTATTGGCATTAAAACATTTACATATTTATAGCCACAAACAATACAAAAAACATTATAAATAGTGAAAACCATGAATTTCCTAACAAGGTAATTAATAACAGGTGACATGTACATGTATACATATTATTTTATAATAAGCAATTTGTAAATTTGCACCACAGCTGTATAGTGTAGATGTATTCTACAAGCATTATAATAGACACTTGCGTATTAGAATCATCATTTCTCAAGTTATCTATTACTATACATGGTCTAACATAGATACTGTTGCAAATATTATGAAGTCAGCTCAGTCTGTGGTATTTAAAAAGTTAGCTAAATTTATATATCATACAACAGTTAAAAGGGAAACTGTAATTATTCCTATGTAATTATTTATTACGGTCATTATTTATTACGGTCAAGGTCATTATTGATTAAGGTCATTATTTATTACGGTCATTATTGATTAAGGTCATTATTAATTAGGGTCATTATTGATTGAGGTCATTATTGATTGAGGTCATTATTGATTAAGGTCATTATTGATTAATGTCATTATTGATTAAGGTCATTATTTATGGAGGTCAGTATTGATTAAGGTCATTATTGATTACGGTTATTATTGATTAAGGTCATTATTGATTGAGGTCGGTATTGATTAAGGTCATTATTAATTAAGGTCATTATTGATTGAGGTCATTATTGATTAAGGTCATTATTGATTAAAGTCATTATTTCATAATGAGTAGTGTAATAGTAATTATTGTAATAATTAATATTTAATTTATTTTTCTATTAATATGCAAGTACTAAATTATTGTTCACTTGTATAATATATCATGATTTTCTGATTGTTTGTAAATAACCGACTATCATGTTACGTAACTTGTTTTGGCCAATAAAATGAGTTGACTTGGTGATATGAATACGGTGTCCGCCTTGCAACCGAGTTGTTGTGAGTTCGAACCCAGCAAGAACTACTGTGGTTATCTCTCTAGGCAAGACTCTTAAACATGCATTGCCTCGTGGCTATTCTCTCTCCCTCATGGCGATATATTCCACCTGGAATGGCTAGTCTCTCTCCCTCATGGCGATATATTCCACCTGGAATGGCTATTCTCTCTCCCTCATGGCGATATATTCCACCTGGAATGGCTATTCTCTCTCCCTCATGGCGATATATTCCACCTGGAATGGCTATTCTCTCTCCCTCATGGCGATATATTCCACCAGGAATGGCTATTCTCTCTCCCTCATGGTGATATATTCCACCTGGAATGGCTATTCTCTCTCCCTCATGGCGATATATTCCACCTGGAATGGCTATTCTCTCTCCCTCATGGCGATATATTCCACCTGGAATGGCTATTCTCTCTGCCTCATGGCGATATATTCCACCTGGAATGGCTATTCTCTCTGCCTCATGGCGATATATTCCACCAGGAATGGCTATTATCTATCCCCCATGGCGATATATTCCACCTGGAATGGCTATTCTCTCTCCCTCATGGCGATATATTCCACCTGGAATGACTATTCTCTCTCCCTCATGGCGATATATTCCACCTGGAATGGCTATTCTCTCTCCCTCATGGCGATATATTCCACCTGGAATGGCTATTCTCTCTCCCTCATGGCGATATATTCCACTTGGAATGACTATTCTCTCTCCCTCATGGCGATATTTTCCACCAGGAATGGCTATTCTCTCTCCCTCATGGCGATATATTCCACCTGGAATGGCTAGTCTCTCTCCCTCATGGCGATATATTCCACCTGGAATGGCTATTCTCTCTCCCTCATGGCGATATATTCCACCTGGAATGGCTATTCTCTCTCCCTCATGGCGATATATTCCACCTGGAATGGCTATTCTCTCTCCCTCATGGCGATATATTCCACCAGGAATGGCTATTCTCTCTCCCTCATGGTGATATATTCCACCTGGAATGGCTATTCTCTCTCCCTCATGGCGATATATTCCACCTGGAATGAGGTCTCGAGAGCGATTGCAAGAATGCTGTAAGAATTTGTTTCGCAATCGAGCTACAATAAATTTGTTTATACTAAATTAAACTACATGTAATTTTATAAGACCATTATACAAGATAATTAAATTGCTGAATCAATTAATAGCACTCTTAATCTGGTTTTTAAAGCGACACTACATCGGTGTAAAGAGCAAATTTCTACAGAATGCAATTTCCTATTATATTGTATAATTATTTTGAATATGATTGCCACTGAATATGAGTATTTCAAGTAATAAACAAACGACGTATTCGACGTTTCTTGATATAACAATTCAATTAACTTTAATTCAATAATAATATAAATAGGGTCAACATACATGTGCAATGCAATGCGTATAATCTGAATAACAACATTGTACGTTACATATTTACCGTAATGTCTCATATGTGTGCCTATGCATATTTTATTTTTAGACTAATTTAAATTATCTTTGAAGAGCTTAGTCAAGCGCTTAGCTACGAAAATCAAGCTTAATCAAGCGCTTAACGTCAATAATAAACAAACATCAATTCAGGAGCGCGGCTGACCGTTATATGGAATCCTACTTTCAATTTTGAGAGTTTGTATACCGCAAACATACACTGTTTATTGATTGAAAGTTAGTGTTCGGATTATTTCGGAAGAATTTGTAGTAACAATGTTATTTATACGTAAAAATGCACGTGTTTGCTTTATGCGATGTAATGTCGCTTTAACAACCAGGATGATGAAAATTGACGTCTTACCAGAGGATTGTGGTTTTCATATTTGAATAATACGTGTGTACAAATGATGGTTTCTATAGAGAGGGTGTGTGTTTTACGTTTATTTATCGTCGCTACCGGTTACCCATATGAACGACGCCTCCTGATGAGATTAGTCATTTTAGATTTTGGAGGATAGTGCATGATACAGACAGAGACCCATTCCAGAATCTCCTCTGGTTCTTTTACGTGCACGGGGTACAGCACCGACACGAGACCTCGGTTTAACGTCCCATCTGAAAGACTGTTAATTGTATTAGGGTCAGACGGGGAATCGAACCTGTGATCCCTGGATTACCAGTCCAGCGTGTTACCACTGGACTACAGATCCGTCTGTGTTTAGAGAGGGTGATCCCAATTTGTTATATATAGTATATTTTAAGTCTCTCCAAGAATGCCCCTCACGATCCCCAACTATGACACTAATAATATTAACAGTATTTAACCCTTTCCTTCATAGAGATTTAGGTTACTATACTACGATATCTCCATACAAACGACAGCCATTTAGCTATCATGCAGTGGATAAGTAGTCGCCATATCTATCCCACCTCCATAGATATTGCTGGGACTACATGCGATTCTGGCTTTTATGATGAACATTGATCTGGCTACTAAATAGTCAATGTGTGTCGTACTGGTAATGGCGTCAAGAGGTGCTTCTATGAGGGAAATGGTTAAGATGGGTCTATAAACCGATGTCTCATAGATCGGTGCTATACACAGGGCATATAAAAGAACAAAGGATGCTTCTGAAAGTGGTCCAGTGGTTAGTTAACACGTTGAACGGGTAATCCAGGGATCCCGGTTCGACCCCCCCCCCCCCGTCTGACCCTAATAAAATTAACAATCCTTCAGGTGGAACTTTAAACCGAGGTCTCGTGTCGGCGCTGTACTGCTTGTGAATACCTTTAAATATAGTGAGTGTTTCAATCAGTGTTCGTGTTTCACGGTATCAGCTATCACAGTTTATACAATCAGACTGCATATGGTGACGTTGCTAATCATAAATCAGAGATATTAACTAGCTTCTTATCTCATAGCACGCGCCTCGCAGAATCTCTTTGATGTTTCCAGCCGATTCCTAGCCCTATTCATTAATAAAGGGAGGGAATAGATTAGTAAGTAAGTGCTTTAGCAACACACCTGTTACATGTTTGACAGAAATCCACAATGAAGATAGCATTTCAAAGTAAAAACGTGAAATAAATCAAATAAAGATAGGCGAATACAATCAGTAGCTATGCGGTGTGGTCTGGGGAGATATGTTCAGCATATACAATTCGGTAAATGACTCAATTAAATAACTTATTGCATATATTCATATATTATGAAGTGGATGGGGTGCCGCAATAGTTTACCGCGTACTAATTTCATGGTTGTTTCGAAAGCCTAAGTCAATGTGTGGAGGTCGTGCTAGCGCAGTGGTAGTGTGCTTGCTTCAGGTGTTAGAGGCCAGGAGTTCGCGCCCAGCTGTAGCCGTTACGAGTATGCCCTTAGACAAGGGACTAAGATTCCACATTGCATATTCGCTGTCGCACCCCCCCCCCTCTCTCTCTCTCTCTCTCTCTCACCGTACATCGGTTATGTTATGTACCTATGTTTGCCCATTTCAACATCTTTCCTGGACAGGCTCCAGAAAATGTCAACTTTTTCATATAAATGAAACAAGGTCTGAGCGGGGCTCGTACCCGTGCTCATCAGTGATGATATGTTATAGTGGTATACAAGTCAGCGACCGTAACCACCATTTGTAAGAACTTGTTTCGCAATCGAGTTGAACTAAATTTGTATAAAGTAATCACTCGATCATGGAGGCGACTGATGAAGCATCAATAAATATTATTTGGCAATGCATTTTGGACGGTGATACCGGAGTAAACATGTAGATGTGCACAGTTTCATTGACCTTGACCTTTTGTTCAAGGTCAACATATTGAAGCAATGACATTAGTATACGTTCTTAGAATGCAGTTATATACCTCCCTGTTTTCATGTAAATGAGATTCTGAGAAATTAGTAAATTTTTAAAGCGACACTATAACAGTGAAAAAAAGTCTGCAAAATGTAATTTCCTATTAACTGCTATATTTTTCTCCATATATGTGCAACAGAATCTGAGTATTTCAACTAATAAACAAACGTCGTGTGAATAGCAACATAATGTAAATAGAGTCAACATCAATGTGTAACACAGCGCATGTATCCTGAACAACAGCATATATGTTACATATTTACCGTTATATAACACATTTTACATTTTATTTTTTAGAATAATATGATTTATATTATGCCTTAGCTACAGTATCACGCGCTTATATACTGCAATAATAAACACACGTCAAGTCAGGAGCGTGGCTGACCGTTGTAAGAAATACTACTTTAACCTTTAACAGTTTGTAGACCGCAAAAGCACTGTTTATTGATTGAAAGTTAGTGTTCAAATTAGTTCGGAAGAATGTGTGGTAGCAATGCAATGCATACATAAAATGCATTATGTTTGCTTTTTGTGTTGTACTATCGCTTTAAAGTTATTGGTAATAAAGTACATACATATCCATCAATGGAGGTAATTTACAAATACTAATCAGATCTTCAAACATTTACTTAAAGAGATATAGTGCTGATCTTAAAACGAAATGGCATTGCACGCGAGTGTTCCGGTTTTTTTGCCAGCGATATTAATATAGCATGCTAAAAGTGATGTAAGCACATTTGTATCAATAGTACACATGTCATACATTATATAGCATGGAAATACAAATGGTTTGGGCCACAAGTTTTAACAACATTAGACAACTTGTGTAACAATGATTTTGTAACGAATACAGTTGTATGGTAGCATCTTTATTTTAGAAATTGTGACATTCAGTTTGAACAAGAATATATCTTTAAGTTTGACTAATTTATTATTGGAAAATGGCAATATAAGACAATAATCGTGATTTCTAATAAAACAGATTCTTAGAATAGTTCGGTATTGCAGTACATTCTAAGTAAGCACAAGATATATTTTATTTTATATTCTAACACGACCCAGCTAATAACATACATACTTGTAGAGTAAAATCTACCTCGGGTTATTCTGCGATATACCTACCTTGAACTATGCTGCGCGCGCACCGTGTTGTGGCTATTCCATTTATACAATGCCTGTAAAGTTTTATGAATGAACGTCACGTGATGTTTGTAAATACTACCGTGGGAATTCGCGGAAGTGAGCTATTCTTAGAATCAGATAATCTCTTGTCCGTCTTGTTTTTCTGTTAACTAACATTTCAGTTACTATTCTGTACAGTTTTATTTGACAAAATAAATAAAATTATTGATCAGTTACAACTTGTGTTCATTTATGCACTAGATTGATATATTCCATAAAAAATAACGTCATCTCCCCTTACGCGGGAGGAAATTTCGAGTAGCACCGCGTTTGAAGAAAATACTCCTTTGATTCCCGTCTAAAATTATTAGAAGTCTGGTCTTAAATAATATAGAAAGGCATTATGCCTAAATAAATTTATACTATAGATAGTCTTAACATATCAATGGCAAGATTAAGAACATATATATGACTCTAATGATGTATATAATGGCACTAATCTAGGGATCGCAGGTTCGATCCCCCGTCTGACCCTAATAAAATTAACAGTCTTTCGGATGGGACTTTAAACCGAGGTCTCGTGTCGGTGCTTTACACCATGCACGTAAAGAACCAGAGGAGGCTCTGGAATGGGTATCTGTCTGTATCATTGCACTATCCTCCAAAAATCTAAAATGACTAATCTTTTCAGGAGGCGTCGCTCATATGGGTAACCGGTAGCGACGATAAATAAACGTAAAACGCTCACACATGTGTCATAGTGATATAGAAGAAGATTCTATTGAAACTGTATAATTTTTATGATGGCGTAGAATTAGATATGATAAAACTGTTTCTGTTATTATATGCTGACGACATTTTGTTATTCTCAGAAACTGAAACAGGCTTACGAAATTATCTACCTTTATTAGATGCTTAATGGAAACTAACATTTAATGTCAACAAAACAAACAGTAAATATTTTTATATGATGGAGATATTGTTGAAAGATATGAAAGTTTTCAATTTTGTTCTCGTTTAGATTCGTTTAATCATTCTCGTGTATCTGTAGGCCAAATTAATAAATGCAACCCGGGTTCGATCCTCGGACTGGAAGAAGAATGTGAGATGGTACGTACGGTGGTCGCCAGATCGGTCAGGTGGATTTTCTCCGGGTACTCCGGTTTCCTCCCACACGAATGACCACATATACCGTCTCCGTGGCCCAGTGGTTAAGGCGTCCGCCTACGGAGCGGGAGGTCGAAGGTTCGAATCTCGTCAGGGGTTCGTTCTGATATGGCCGGTTGGTGAGCCGCCAGCTAGTTAAATAATGGTTACCGATTGCCTACCAGTCTGGCGCCTGGCATACAAGCATAGGATTCGGGAAGTACTGATGTTCATAAATAGAGGTGTCTCATAAGTCAGAAATGACTGGCCCTTTAAATAGGGGTGACACTATAATAAACAAACACTTTACTTTACTTTACTTTTATACGCTTTCATCCGCGCTAACGAGAGTGATTAATATCAGTTGTTAAAACTTGCTTCGCAATCGTTGTAAAATAAATCAAGTTTAAACTCTTAAACACAAACGACTTAAGCACCAAAGGATGTGATTTTGTTCGTGGGGTCTGGAGGCATGCTACCCTAGGAATATGTTGAGGGGTCTGGAGGCATGCTACCCTAGGAATATGTTGAGGGGTCTGGAGGCATGCTACCCTAGGAATATGTTGAGGGGTCTGGAGGCATGCTACCCTAGGAATATGTTGAGGGGTCTGGAGGCATGCTACCCTAGGAATATGTTGAGGGGTCTGGAGGCATGCTACCCTAGGAATATGTTGAGGGGTCTGGAGGCATGCTACCCTAGGAATATGTTGAGGGGTCTGGAGGCATGCTACCCTAGGAATATGTTGAGGGGTCTGGAGGCATGCTACCCTAGGAATATGTTGAGGGGTCTGGAGGCATGCTACCCTAGGAATATGTTGAGGGGTCTGGAGGCATGCTACCCTAGGAATATGTTGAGGGGTCTGGAGGCATGCTACCCTAGGAATATGTTGAGGGGTCTGGAGGCATGCTACCCTAGGAATATGTTGAGGGGTCTGGAGGCATGCTACCCTAGGAATATGTTGAGGGGTCTGGAGGCATGCTACCCTAGGAATATGTTGAGGGGTCTGGAGACATGCTACCCTAGGAATATGTTGAGGGGTCTGGAGACATGCTACCCTAGGAATATGTTGAGGGGTCTGGAGGCATGCTACCCTAGGAATATGTTGAGGGGTCTGGAGACATGCTACCCTAGGAATATGTTGAGGGGTCTGGAGACATGCTACCCTAGGAATATGTTGAGGGGTCTGGAGACATGCTACCCTAGGAATATGTTGAGGGGTCTGGAGACATGCTACCCTAGGAATATGTTGAGGGTCTGGAGGCATGCTACCCTAGGAATATGTTGAGGGGTCTGGAGGCATGCTACCCTAGGAATATGTTGAGGGGTCTGGGACATGCTACCCTAGGAATATGTTGAGGGTCTGGAGACATGCTACCCTAGGAATATGTTGAGGGGTCTGGAGACATGCTACCCTAGGAATATGTTGAGGGGTCTGGAGACATGCTACCCTAGGAATATGTTGAGGGGTCTGGAGACATGCTACCCTAGGAATATGTTGAGGGCTCTGGAGACATGCTACCTTAGGAATATGTTGAGGGGTCTGGAGACATGCTACCCTAGGAATATGTTGAGGGGTCTGGAGACATGCTACCCTAGGAATATGTTGAGGGCTCTGGAGACATGCTACCCTAGGAATATGTTGAGGGGTCTGGAGACATGCTACCCTAGTAATATGTTGAGGGGTCTGGAGACATGCTACCCTAGGAATATGTTGAGGGGTATGGAGACATGCTACCCTAGGAATATGTTGAGGGGTCTGGAGACATGCTACCCTAGGAATATGTTGAGGGGTCTGGAGACATGCTACCCTAGGAATATGTTGAGGGGTCTGGAGACATGCTACCCTAGGAATATGTTGAGGGCTCTGGAGACATGCTACCTTAAGAATATGTTGAGGGGTCTGGAGACATGCTACCCTAGGAATATGTTGAGTGGTCTGGAGACATGCTACCCTAGTAATATGTTGAGGGGTCTGGAGATATGCTACCCTAGGAATATGTTGAGGGGTCTGGATACATGCTACCCTAGGAATATGTTGAGGGGTCTGGAGACATGCTACCCTAGGAATATGTTGAGGGCTCTGGAGACATGCTACCTTAGGAATATGTTGAGGGGTCTGGAGACATGCTACCCTAGGAATATGTTGAGGGGTCTGGAGACATGCTACCCTAGGAATATGTTGAGGGGTCTGGAGACATGCTACCCTTGGAATATGTTGAGGGGTCTGGAGACATGCTACCCTAGGAATATGTTGAGGGCTCTGGAGACATGCTACCCTAGGAATATGTTGAGGGGTCTGGAGACATGCTACCCTAGGAATATGTTGAGGGGTCTGGAGACATGCTACCCTAGGAATATGTTGAGGGGCCTGGAGGCATGCTACCCTAGGAATATGTTGAGGGGTCTGGAGGCATGCTACCCTAGGAATATGTTGAGGGGTCTGGAGACATGCTACCCTAGGAATATGTTGAGGGGTATGGAGACATGCTACCCTAGGAATATGTTGAGGGGTCTGGAGACATGCTACCCTAGGAATATGTTGAGGGGTCTGGAGACATGCTACCCTAGGAATATGTTGAGGGGTCTGGAGACATGCTACCCTAGGAATATGTTGAGGGCTCTGGAGACATGCTACCTTAGGAATATGTTGAGGGGTCTGGAGACATGCTACCCTAGGAATATGTTGAGGGGTCTGGAGACATGCTACCCTAGGAATATGTTGAGGGCTCTGGAGACATGCTACCTTAGGAATATGTTGAGGGGTCTGGAGACATGCTACCCTAGGGAATATGCTGAGCGGTCTGGATACATGCTACCCCCCCCCCCCCACACGCACGCACGCACGCACGCACGCACGCACGCACGCACGCACGCACGCACGCACGCACGCACGCACACACACACACACACCAGGCCTTTCATACACGAAATGAACGCGCTACAACATCAATAATGTTTCTCTGATTATATTTTTGTAAAGTTGGTATGGAGCATAATAAATAGTGTTTCTACAAAAGTCGTTCATATGGTACATGCATAGAGATAAAATGCTTCAAAGGGCCCGGCGGCCAAAATGCTACCAGTATATCTGAAATGACGGTCATGATGCTACCAGTCTGCCGGAAATGACGGTCATGATGCTACCAGTCTGTCGGAAATGACGGTCATGATGCTACCAGTATGTCGGAAATGACTGTCATGATGGTACCAGTCTGCCGGAAATGACGGTCATGATGGTACCAGTCTCCCGGAAATGACATTCATGATGGTACCAGTCTGCCGGAAATGACAGTCATGATGGTACCAGTCTGCCGGAAATGACATTCATGATGGTACCAGTCTGCCGGAAATGACGGTCATGGTGGTACCATTCTGCCGGAAATGACGGCTTTGATGGTACCAGTCTGCCGGAAATGACGGTCATGATGGTACCAGTCTGCCGGAAATGACGGTCATGATGCTACCAATCTGTCGGAAATGACGGTCATGGTGCTACCAGTCTGCTGGAAAATATAATAATTCACTCGCTTCTGTATACAATTTGGACAAAATATCAATTTTCCATGGCGATACATTTTCTTCTCCTGTTTCAATTAGCCTCCACTTTCTATCTATCCTCCAGGCTTCCTGACGACCCAGCATCTGCGCGACAGAATCAATTTGCACCCAGTGCTTAGTCCATTTAATTCGAGACTCCAGCAATAGAATGTTACCTATTTTCTACTCTCTCGCAGGAATGTTAAGCGTAACTAGTAGAAGAAAGCTTTTACTGAAAATGAACCTCATGCTGCGACAACGTCGATATCTGAAGAGCACGCAAAGTAGCTTGTAATCAGAACGTATTTCCACTGATCCTAAAGTAATCTGTCCTAACGAGTGTTTAACACTGGGGTTAACTACCAATGGGTATAATTGGTGCGAATTTAACTGTCTTTGTTACCTATCGTTTGCATACAATTATAGGTAATGCACTTTATTGATATGGGTGTTATCGGATTTTGACCAATTATAAATGTACCCGAATCTTAGCCATTTACCGTTACTCGGCAGTTATTTGTGTTCAACGATGAATTGAAGTTAATCACATTTTATTGAATATCAAATTTATATGGCGAACAATATATAGGATGAATACATATTGTAATAGTACAAATGGTTTGGGCGACAAGTGTTGCCAACATTAGAATACCACCCGCCCTGCAAATAGTCGGAATGTTGGAATATTCGTGTAACCTCTAAATCAGTCGATATGCAGTGACTAATCCTTCGATTTATTGACGTAAATGACCTATCAGTTATAACTACATCTCGAGTATAAAGGCCCGGTGGTCACACATATGCATTCTCACAATGCGTTCCTGCGACATTGTTGAAGTTCTTCAAACTTGAATAAACCTTGGTCAGGACGCATATATACGATTTAATGTCACAATTGGTTTTCCAATCATGCACCAGATATCTTAATGGGTCTATGCGAGGTTATATCCCGTCCGTTACCCGTTCACGGACAGTCTATTCCGTTCTCATAACATTACAGCACACCAATAACAGTAGAGCCCAATGTCAGCAGACCAATAACAGCAGAGCCCAATGACAGCAGACCAATAACAGCAGAGCCCATGGCAGCAGATCAATAACAGCAGAGCCCAATGACAGCAGACCAATAACAGCAGAGCCCAATGACAGCAGACCAATAACAGCACAGCCCAATGACAGCAGACCAATAACAGCACAGCCCAATGACAGTAGACCAATAACAGCAGAGCCCAATGTCAGCAGCCAATCACAGCAGAGCCCAATGTCAGCAGACCAATAACAGCAGAGACCAATAACAGCAGAGCCCAATGACAGCAGACCAATAACAGCAGAGCCCAATGACAGCAAACCAATAACAGCAGAGCCCAATGACAGCAGACCAATAACAGTAGAGCCCAAAGACAGCAGACCAATAACAGCAGAGACCAAAGACAGCAGACCAATAACAGTAGAGCCCAATAACAGCAGAGCCCAATGACAGCAGACCAATAACAGCAGAGCCCAATGACAGCAAACCAATAACAGCAGAGCCCAATGACAGCAGACCAATAACAGTAGAGCCCAAAGACAGCAGACCAATAACAGCAGAGACCAATGACAGCAGACCAATAACAGCAGAGCCCAATGACAGCAGACCAATAACAGTAGAGCCCAAAGACAGCAGACCAATAACAGCAGAGCCCAAAGACAGCAGACCAATAACAGCAGAGCCCAATGACAACAGACCAATAACAGCAGAGCCCAATAACAGCAGACCAATAACAGCAGAGCCCAATGACAGAAGACCAATAACAGCAGAGCCCAATGACAGCAGACCAATAACAGCAGAGACCAATGACAGCAGACCAATAACAGCAGAGCCCAATGACAGCAGACCAATAACAGCAGAGACCAATGACAGCAGACCAATAACAACACAGCCCAATGACAGCAGACCAATAACAGCACAGCCCAATGTCAGCAGAGCCCAATGACAGCAGACCAATGACAGTAGAGCCCAATGACAGCAGACCAATAACAGCATAGGCCAATGACAGCAGAAACCAATGACAGCATAGGCCAATGACAGCAGAGAACAATGACAGCAAAAACCTATGACAGCATAGGCCAATGACAGCAGAGACCAATGACAGCATAGGCCAATCACAGCATAGGCCATTGACAGCAGAGACCAATGACAGCATAGGCCAATCACAGCAGAAACCAATGACAGCATAGGCCAATCACAGCAGAAACCAATGACAGCATAAACCAATGACAGCAGAGACCAATGGCAGCATAGGCCAATGACAGCATAGGCCAATCACAGCATAGGCCAATGACAGCAGAAACCAATGACAGCATAGGCCAATGACAGCAGAGACCAATGACAGCATAGGCCAATGACAGCAGAAACCAATGACACTATAGGCCAATGACAACAGAGAACAATGACAGCAAAGACCAATGACAGCATAGGCCAATGACAGCAGAGACCAACGACAGCATAGGTCAATCACAGCATAGGCCAATGACAGCAGAGACCAATGACAGCATATGCCACTGTGAGCAGAAACCAATGATAGCATAGGCCAATCACAGCATAGGCCAATGACAGCACAGACCAATGACAGCATAGGCCAATGACAGCACAGACCAATGACAGCAGAAACAATTGACAGCATAGGACATTGACAGCAGAGACAAATGACTGCAGAAACAATTGACAGCATAGACCATGGACAGCAGATACAAATGACAACGGTCACATGCTAACAGAGACAAATGGCAACAGTTCAATGTCAACATGAGTTTGATTGAGCAGTTACGTTACATCCGGTTTGGCTATGGATTTGTTAACAGATTAACCCAAATAATTTTAATTCAATATTGAAATATACGCGATTGGCAATATAAATCAATATAGTCTTCATTTCCTCTCAGAGAAGACATGTGTTTACGATATACCCCGCCCAGTTTCGTGTCTATTTTGCGTGGGAAATTAAACGTGTAGCGAACTTCTCTGTGGGGGATAATTCCCAAGCGGCAATCAAATGCTTTTCGGAATAAACAGAAAGCATGAAATGTCGTCTCACTTCTACATCACCTTGAGAATAAAAGATATGGCTATTACTATTTATAGATAGTTCATTTATTATAGTCACGTGTGCTATAAATCACTAAATGATTATTACATGTATAAAAGAGCACACGATCGATTGGTATATAAGCCACTGATTTGACAGAATATCAAGGCTAACACAGATTACAATATACTACATTTTTGTTAAAAGGAAAATGTTAAAATAGATGATTTACAAATATAGTTTGCACATTTTCTGGGAATACATGTATTTCATTATTGATATGCATATGGTTTCGTTACTATGTGGATCAGTTTGTTGATTCAGAATATTAGAAAAATGTTCTAAAAAATTCCACGAGGAAATGGCATTTATCTTCAATCATATTGCTGTTACAAAGTGTACATGTGCATATATTTCCGTGTATCTTCATATCGTGAGAGAATATTGCTATTTTATCTCAAATGTAATATACATGTATGTGCAATGTATTATGTTAATCATGCATACTCTACCATAATGAGAAACATTAGTCAGTTACTGCCCCTGAATACTCCTAAGAGTATATTGGTCCTCTTAATTAGTTTCCTCTGTCTTTATCGTTGTTTCCTTTGCACCACATGTTTTCCATTGTTATCCGTATTCTCGTCTTATAATTATGAAATGATTAAATCTCGACATATATTCTTTAGCATATCCAATGAATATTGTAAAATTTGGTTCAATTAATTAACATGATGTTGATAAAATTACATTTATCCTAACGCAACATTTGGTTAGACGACAACATTAAAAACAAAGGATTCAAACTAAAAGGACCAATATACTGTGTGGCGTCCGCGGTCCAGTGGTAGAGCGTCGGATTTGGAATCGAACGGTCCCGGGTTCGATACTCGGTCAGGCCACGTATGTAGTGTCATTGAGCAAGGCACCTCACACACATTGCTTAGTACTAGTTAATCGCTTAGGTCGGCTGAGCCTGCCCAGGAAAACATGTCTAAGTCCCCGCGAGGGGTTTGACATTAAAG
Source organism: Archivesica marissinica (assembly GCA_014843695.1). NCBI lineage: Eukaryota > Metazoa > Mollusca > Bivalvia > Venerida > Vesicomyidae > Archivesica > Archivesica marissinica. The sequence goes on along the minus strand of CM026404.1, from coordinate 57,639,892 downwards.
AAACATACATACATACATTTCGGGATAAATCTGACTTTATCCATCAAGGGAGGTAATAGAAAAACCAATACTGTCTCTCATTGAAACGTAAACATCGTGATATAGACTTTTAAATATTCAAAACCAATGCATGTGTTCATTAGTTCACTGCTAAATATGGTTGTTTCACGATTGATGGGTCGTGGGTTCGAACCCCAGCCGACATATACAATGAACGGCTTTAAAGGCGCTTGTGGAAATCGTGATAACGCAGTGGATGCGCGTTCGCTTCAGGTGCGAAAGGTCCGGAGTTCGAGCCCCGCTGGAGCCGTTACGATTGTGCCCTTAGGCAAGGCATTTAAATTCCACGTTGCCTCTTCTCTCTCCCTCGTGGCGATGGATTCCATCAGGAATGAGGTCTCGAGAGTGACTAATATAAGTTGACATAACTTGTTTCGCAATCGAGCTAAATATAAATTTGTATAACCTAAAAGCGCACAACCTATATGGGAGTGATTTTTGAACATTTGTAACTTCGGAATTTCATAAAATATGGCACAGACAGACTGACTACTGCCTCATCACGTCCCTATGCAATGTAGTTCCATACACTTTACAGTATACATGCTATTTTTGAAAAATGGTTCTTACGCCAAAATATACCCCCAAGAATAGTTGTCGTTCAGTGTATACGATGTGTCTTGTGTCATTTTAGATTTTTGGAGGATAGTGCAATGATACAGACAGATACCCATTCCAGAGTTTCCTCTGGTTCTTTTACGTACACGGTGTAAAGCACCGACACGAGACCTCGGTTTAATGTCCCATCTGAAAGACTGTTAATTTTATTAGGGTCAGACGGGGGATCGAACCTGTGATCACTGGATTACCCTGTCCAGCGTGTTACCACTGGACTACAGATCCGTCTGTAAAAAATATATAACATGTAAAATATGTCACAAAATAATAAAACGTATGGCTGTACAGGAGATGGGTTTATGAAAGAAAGCAACAGTAATAGTGAAGTCGTATAGAATGGAAAATATGGTGCGTCCGTCGTCCTGTGGTAGAGTGTCATATTTGGAATCGTATGGTCCCGGGTTCGATACTTGGTCAGGTCACGTATGTAGTGTTCTTGAGCAAGGCATCTCACACACATTGCTTAGTATTGGTTAAAAGCTTAGGTCGGCTAAGCCTGCCCAGGAAAACATGTATATACCCCCGCCGCAAGGGGTTTGACATTAATGGAACATAAATACATACAAAATATCAAATCTCTAATGCATACAATTTGTATTTCAGCTAGAGGGATCTGGAAATCATACAAATAGCAGTCGATATATACCATTTCATTCTTCGTCAGACGACAATCATGCCGATACGCCGTATCAACCGAACATCATAATGCCAGCTCACAGAAAGCAGTTAAAAAAACGAAGAAAGAAAGGGCGAAACCGGAAACGGAAGTATAGAAAGCACAGGAAAGCAACTTATAGTAGTCTAGAGGATTATTTGAATCTCACAATAGAACCACGTAAACATAGAAATGCAAAATTGACTTGTTCCGATTGTAAAATTCGAAAAAGGAAAGGCAGACGAGAAAAATATAACACGGGCAAAATAAGCCCATCAGTATTGAGAAGAGTTTTAGAAAAAGTAGCAGACGACACTTTGTCTGGTGCACGAACTGGTGCAGGTACTATAACAAGTCTGTTTAGAGGTGATTCCGTACACCGGGATGTCGGGCGTGGTACAGAAGAAGAAACTGGATGGAGCTTTGATCAACATTGGGCTAACATTGCAAGGACAGACTCAATCAGTTCAGACGAGACGATCTATCAAACAGGTATGCTTAAAGGCTAGGTGTGTGTGTTTTACGTTTATTTATCGTCGCTACCGGTTGCCCATATGAGCGACGCCTCCTGAAGAGATTAGTCATTTTAGATGTTGGGGGATAGTGCAATGATACAGACAGAGACCCATTCCAGAGTCTCCTCTGTTTCTTTTACGTGCACGGTGTAAAGCACCGACACGAGACCTCGGTTTAACGTCCCATCTGAAAGACTGTTCATTTTATTAGGGTCAGACGGGGGATCGAACCTGCGATCCCTGGATGACAAGTCCAGCGTGTTACCACTGTACTACAGATACATATGTGTACGGCTAGGTTACCGTTATTACGCACTCTTTATCCGTGGTATATGACAAGAAAGTGGTTGCCATCAAGTGGCTAGTAGAACATACAGTGTTTTCTAAATATGACTCAGATCACGGTGGCACACATTTGGCTACAGAAACTATATATGTATGTATAACGCATGAGTCCAAACTCAGATCACGGTGACACACATTTGGATACAGAAACTATATATGTATGTACAAAGCACGAGTCCAAACTTAATTCCAATTGAAAGTGTTGCTTTTTAACTGTTGTTCCTTTACGTCCTGCGCTATTATTCAAAGATTTGTGTATGGGTTTTCTTAACGAAATCATTCATTTCTCAGAATTATCCGTTGCCTGTCCGTAGCTAAACTCGTAAACTGTAATGTAAGCGTAACGTTAATGAGTCTGTATCTACACAGGCGATATATGGGACATGTGCAGTTCGGTACACCGTGCATACTCACAGAATGGTACCACACCACATTTCTACAACATGCGCCTATTCTACTATCGCCAAGGGTCCGATCAGAACATGTTGCAATTAAAGTAATCTGGTTGTTATCATTTTAACTAGATTATCTTGTTAAGACGCTGCACGCGCTGTACCGGAAGTAATTCATCATTGTTCGTGCGGAATCTGGAATGAACGCTAGTATATAGAATATAACATTCGTGTATGTATGTCCATCACTCAGTGCACGCGGAACAAATTGCCCATCTCCAAGCTGTCAATCAACAATCGTCTTACTCAAGTAATATCTGGTTACACCACTAATACAAAGTTTATTTTATCGGGAAACGCCACAAATTGTCAGAAACATCTGGAAAAATGGCCTTTTCTCTTTTTTTAACAGATAATGATGTATCAATCATCATAAAGTGGTTATAGATTGAGAAAATATTTCAAAATATTCAATTACCCTTCCTGTTATATTACTTAGAGTACACAATCCTCTTGGAAACGCGGTGTGCTTTCAGAGCCTACTGTAGGTGTTAATATACCATTTCATTTTATAATTAATGAAACCCATGAGTCGGTTTCCCAATACTATTATAGCTCAAATGCATCGTAAACTAGAGGACATAGAAAACGCACACCTACATTGTATACTAGAGGACATAGAAAACGCACACCTACATTATATACTAGAGGACATAGAAAACGCACACCTACATTGTATACTAGAGGACATAGAAAACGCACACCTACATTGTATACTAGAGGACATAGAAAACGCACACCTACATTATATACTAGAGGACATAGAAAACGCACACCTACATTGTATACTAGAGGACATAGAAAACGCACACCTACATTATATACTAGAGGACATAGAAAACGCACACCTACATTGTATACTAGAGGACATAGAAAACGCACACCTACATTGTATACTAGAGGACATAGAAAACGCACACCTACATTATATACTAGAGGACATAGAAAACGCACACCTACATTATATACTAGAGGACATAGAAAACGCACACCTACATTATATACTAGAGGACATAGAAAACGCACACCTACATTATATACTAGAGGACATAGAAAACGCACACCTACATTATATACTAGAGGACATAGAAAACGCACACCTACATTATATACTAGAGGACATAGAAAACGCACACCTACATTATATACTAGAGGACATAGAAAACGCACACCTACATATATATACTAGAGGACATAGAAAACGCACACCTACATTATATACTAGAGGACATAGAAAACGCACACCTACATTATATACTAGAGGACATAGAAAACGCACACCTACATTATATACTAGAGCACATAGAAAACGCACACCTACATTATATACTAGAGGACATAGAAAACGCACACCTACATTATATACTAGAGGACATAGAAAACGCACACCTACAACCTACATTATATACTAGAGGACATAGAAAACGCACACCTACATTATATACTAGAGGACATAGAAAACGCACACCTACATTATATACTAGAGGACATAGAAAACGCACACCTACATTATATACTAGAGGACATAGAAAACGCACACCTACATTATATACTAGAGGACATAGAAAACGCACACCTACATTATATACTAGAGGACATAGAAAACGCACACCTACATTATATACTAGAGGACATAGAAAACGCACACCTACATTATATACTAGAGGACATAGAAAACGCACACCTACATTATATACTAGAGGACATAGAAAACGCACACCTACATTATATACTAGAGGACATAGAAAACGCACACCTACATTATATACTAGAGGACATAGAAAACGCACACCTACATTATATACTAGAGGACATAGAAAACGCACACCTACATTATATACTAGAGGACATAGAAAACGCACACCTACATTATATACTAGAGGACATAGAAAACGCACACCTACATTATATACTAGAGGACATAGAAAACGCACACCTACATTATATACTAGAGGACATAGAAAACGCACACCTACATTATATACTAGAGGACATAGAAAACGCACACCTACATTATATACTAGAGGACATAGAAAACGCACACCTACATTATATACTAGAGGACATAGAAAACGCACACCTACATTATATACTAGAGGACATAGAAAACGCACACCTACATTATATACTAGAGGACATAGAAAACGCACACCTACATTATATACTAGAGGACATAGAAAACGCACACCTACATTATATACTAGAGGACATAGAAAACGCACACCTACATTATATACTAGAGGACATAGAAAACGCACACCTACATTATATACTAGAGGACATAGAAAACGCACACCTACATTATATACTAGAGGACATAGAAAACGCACACCTACATTATATACTAGAGGACATAGAAAACGCACACCTACATTATATACTAGAGGACATAGAAAACGCACACCTACATTATATACTAGAGGACATAGAAAACGCACACCTACATTATATACTAGAGGACATAGAAAACGCACACCTACATTATATACTAGAGGACATAGAAAACGCACACCTACATTATATACTAGAGGACATAGAAAACGCACACCTACATTATATACTAGAGGACATAGAAAACGCACACCTACATTATATACTAGAGGACATAGAAAACGCACACCTACATTATATACTAGAGGACATAGAAAACGCACACCTACATTATATACTAGAGGACATAGAAAACGCACACCTACATTATATACTAGAGGACATAGAAAAACGCACACCTACATTATATACTAGAGGACATAGAAAACGCACACCTACATTATATACTAGAGGACATAGAAAACGCACACCTACATTATATACTAGAGGACATAGAAAACGCACACCTACATTATATACTAGAGGACATAGAAAACGCACACCTACAGTATATACTAGAGGACATAAAAAACGCACACCTACATTATATGATTATTATTACATGAAAACGAAATACGAAGGAGTCCATCAAAGATATATCACATCTTTATTACAAAGCACAAACTGAACAACTAAAAATATTCCAAAATGTTTAAAACTATGTATTTGTATAGTTATTGTGTTGTCATGTAAAACACACTTATCCAGATTTTTTTTCCTATGTCCAATAGTATATATCTGATGTACGTATTAATAATGAGTTAGCGGAGGATTACTTTTCAGAATCAGTTGATACAACCGAATTACATCATGTCGTAGTTAGTTGGCCTATACAAATTTATTTTAGCTCGATTGCGAAACAAGTTCTTACAACTTATATTAATCACTCTCGAGACCTCATTCCTGATGGAATCCATCACCACGAGGGAGGGAGAGAGATGAAGCAACGTGGAATTTAAATGCCTTGCCTAAGGGCACAATCGTAACGGCTCCGGTGGGGGCTCGAACTCTGGACCTTTCACACCTGAAGCGAGCGCGCATCCACTGCGCTATCACGACTTCCACATTAATTACGCAATTCCTTCGCGCAATGCTAGGTCTATGTTATATATTATAGTGTTTATTGACCGTTATGTATCTTGTCATCTGTGTGTATTTTGCGTTTATTTATCGTCGCTACCGATTGCCAATATGAGCGACGCCTCCTGAAGAGATTAGTCATTTTCGACTTTTGGAGGATAGTGCATGATACAGACAGACACCCATACCATAGTCTCCTCTGGTTCTTTTACGTGCACGATGTACAGCACCGACACGGGACAACGGTTTAAAGTCCCATCTGAAAGACTGTTAATTTTATTAGAGTCAGACGGGGGATCGAACCTGCGATCCCTGGATTACCAGTCCAGTGTGTTACTATTGTCATCTTGTGTGTATTCGGGTTTATATAGGTCAGTACACACGAGGGTACTGCAAGCGAGATGCTTGCCCCACCGTGTATGCCGAACTACTTTAATACTTTTTTTTAGACCAAGCTCACCTCTCAGAGTAGAGAATTCCCTCCAAAAGAAATAATTTTGACAAAAGTTGTAAATACAGATCACCAATGAGATCATGCACGTACAGCAGCCAAATCATGCCTAGACAATTCCGAGCAGGTAGCTCTAAAAAGGGCCTGTTGTTGGCCCTGAAAACGACGCGTGTCCCCACTACAATTAGGGTACTAGTTTAGTGGTCTCGTGAACGTCTTGTAGTTCTTGTAGTCCCTGTATAATTTATGGTCGTCGTCTGGTGACTACAAGTCTTAACGACGATATCTTAAGACAATCCGTCCATGATTCGATGCCAATACCTCCTCTCTCCTCTCTCCTCTCTCCTCTATCTCCTCTCTCTCCCCTCTCCTCTCTCCTCTATCTCCTCTCCCCCTCTCCCCTCTCTCCTCTCTCCTCTCTCCTCTCTCCTCTCTCCTCTCTCCTCTCTCCTCTCTCCTCTATCTTCCTCTCTCCCCTCTCTCCTCTATCCTCTCTCCTCTATACCCTCTCTCCTCTCTCCCTCTCTCTCTCCCCTCTCTCCTCTCTCTCCTCTCTCCTATATCTCCTCTCTCTCCCCCCTCTCCTCTCTCCCTCTCCTCTATCCCTCCTCTCCTCCCCTCTCTCCTCTCTCCTATATCTCCCCCTCTCTCCTCTCTCCTCTATCTCCTCTCTCTCCCCTCTCTACTCCTCTCTCCTCTCTCTCCCCCTCTCCTCTCTCCTCTCTCTCCCCTCTCTCCTCTCTCCTATCTCCTCTATCTCCTCTATCTCCTCTCTCTCCCCTCTCTCCTCTCCCCTCTCTCCTCTCTCCTCTCTCCTCTCTCCCTCCCCCTCCCCTTTCATGGAAATGATTGCATTATAGATATATGAATATTTGATTAACCAACCCGCGTGTTTACATGTATTTTGCAGACGATATGTTCTCCAATAGGGATTCAACTCCTTGGTCACCATGGTCACCGTGCAGCACTTCCTGTGGAGCTGGACAACAAGAGCGCATGCGCAAATGTGGTACAACCTGCACAGAAGTGGAGTCCATGGTGTGTGTAAATCACCAGTGCGAAGGTAAACGAATAGACAATGCGTTCATTCTAATAAACGTGTATAACTCATTCTGTTGCATCTTTTTTTACATTATACAAATTGAGCTTAGCTCGATTGCGAAACAAGTTCTTTCAACTTATATTAATCACTCTCGAGACCTCATTCCTGATGGAATCCATCGCCACGAGGGCGAGAGAAGATGTGGAATTATTGTGTTGTCTTGCCTAATGGCACATTCTTAACGGCTCCATCGTGGCTCGAACTCCGGGCCTTTCACACCTGAAGCGAACGCGCTACCACTGCGCTATATCACGACTTTCATTTGTTGTACCACTTGTGTTTTACGTTTATTTATCGTCGCTACCGGTTGCCCATTTGAGCGACGCCTCCTGAAGAGATTAGTCATTTTAGATTTTTGGAGGATAGTGCAATGATACAGAAAGAGACCCATTCCAGAGTCTCCTCTGGTTCTGTTACGTGCACGGTGTAAAGCACCGACACGAGACCTCGGTTTAACGTCCCATCTGAAAGACTGTTAATTGTATTAGGGTCAGACAGGGGATCGAACATGCGATCCCTGGATTACCAGTCCAGCGTGTTACCACTGGACTACATATCCGTCTGTGTTGTACCACTAGTGTGCAGTCTGTGTATATGTATGTTATTTGAAAGCAATAAAATAAGTTTAAATAAGTGCATAACTTATACCGCACATCAAACACCATAATTATATATGCAGTCTAACAGTGAACGCAACTCCAGTATGGCCTGTAATATGTTTAAGCTGGATATCCATTACGTAGCCTGTTACGCCGGAGGCGAGGGTAAATAAGCTCGATCACCAAAGTAGCCTGTTACGCCGGAGGCGAGGGTAAATAAGCTCGATCACCAAAGTAGCCTGTTACGCCGGAGGCGAGGGTAAATAAGCTCGATCACCAAAGTAGCCTGTTACGCCGGAGGCGAGGGTAAATAAGCTCGATCACCAAAGTAGCCTGTTACGCCGGAGGCGAGGGTAAATAAGCTCGATCACCAAAGTAGCCTGTTACGCCGGAGGCGAGGGTAAATAAGCTCGATCACCAAAGTAGCCTGTTACGCCGGAGGCGAGGGTAAATAAGCTCGATCACCAAAGTAGCCTGTTACGCCGGAGGCGAGGGTAAATAAGCTCGATCACCAAAGTAGCCTGTTACGCCGGAGGCGAGGGTAAATAAGCTCGATCACCAAAGTAGCCTGTTACGCCGGAGGCGAGGGTAAATAAGCTCGATCACCAAAGTAGCCTGTTACGCCGGAGGCGAGGGTAAATAAGCTCGATCACCAAAGTAGCCTGTTACGCCGGAGGCGAGGGTAAATAAGCTCGATCACCAAGTACCTTACGCGGAGGCGGGTAAATAAGCTCGATCACCAAAGTAGCCTGTTACGCCGGAGGCGAGGGTAAATAAGCTCGATCACCAAAGTAGCCTGTTACGCCGGAGGCGAGGGTAAATAAGCTCGATCACCAAAGTAGCCTGTTACGCCGGAGGCGAGGGTAAATAAGCTCGATCACCAAGTAGCCTGTTACGCCGGAGGCGAGGGTAATAAGCTCGATCACCAAAGTAGCCTGTTACGCCGGAGGCGAGGGTAAATAAGCTCGATCACCAAAGTAGCCTGTTACGCCGGAGGCGAGGGTAAATAAGCTCGATCACCAAAGTAGCCTGTTACGCCGGAGGCGAGGGTAAATAAGCTCGATCACCAAAGTAGCCTGTTACGCCGGAGGCGAGGGTAAATAAGCTCGATCACCAAAGTAGCCTGTTACGCCGGAGGCGAGGGTAAATAAGCTCGATCACCAAAACCACAAAGTAGCCTGTTACGCCGGAGGCGAGGGTAAATAAGCTCGATCACCAAAGTAGCCTGTTACGCCGGAGGCGAGGGTAAATAAGCTCGATCACCAAAGTAGCCTGTTACGCCGGAGGCGAGGGTAAATAAGCTCGATCACCAAAGTAGCCTGTTACGCCGGAGGCGAGGGTAAATAAGCTCGATCACCAAAGTAGCCTGTTACGCCGGAGGCGAGGGTAAATAAGCTCGATCACCAAAGTAGCCTGTTACGCCGGAGGCGAGGGTAAATAAGCTCGATCACCAAAGTAGCCTGTTACGCCGGAGGCGAGGGTAAATAAGCTCGATCACCAAAGTAGCCTGTTACGCCGGAGGCGAGGGTAAATAAGCTCGATCACCAAAGTAGCCTGTTACGCCGGAGGCGAGGGTAAATAAGCTCGATCACCAAAGTAGCCTGTTACGCCGGAGGCGAGGGTAAATAAGCTCGATCACCAAAGTAGCCTGTTACGCCGGAGGCGAGGGTAAATAAGCTCGATCACCAAAGTAGCCTGTTACGCCGGAGGCGAGGGTAAATAAGCTCGATCACCAAAGTAGCCTGTTACGCCGGAGGCGAGGGTAAATAAGCTCGATCACCAAAGTAGCCTGTCAAATGATGAAAACAATAGAGTTAAGCATGCGACACAACGACCATCTTTGGAAGAATGCAGAGTCGGTCATTGTTGACCAAAGGCAATTGTATGTGCCGAGTTACATAATAAAAACCTGTTGACGATATGTTGTTATAATTCCAAGGTGCAATTATTATATAAAGTAAACACACGTATCCATGGGAACGGTCTTTATTCGCAGTGTGGTATATATTCTGGGTAGTTAATACAAACTTGACTGTAGCGTTACTCTAACAGCGATTACATTAGCTTAGTTTATGCAAATTTAGTTTAGCTCGATTGGGAAACAAGTTCTTACAACTTATATTAATCACTCTCGATCCTTATGGAATTCATCGCCACTAGGGAAAGAGAGTGTGTTTTACGTTTATTTATCGTCGCTACCGGTTGCCCATATGAGCGACGCCTCCTGAAGAGATTAGTCATTTTAGATTTTGGAGGATAGTGCATGATACAGACAGAGAATTCCAGAATCTCCTCTGGTTCTTTTACTTGCAACGTGTAAAGCACCGACATGAGACCTCGGTTTAACGTCCCATCTGAAAGACTGTTAATTGTATTAGGGTCAGACGGGGGGTGGAACCTGCGATCCCTGGATCACCAGTCCACCGTGTTACCACTGGGCTACAGATCCGTCTGTGAGGAAAGAGAAGATGCAATGTGGAATTTAAATACCTTACATGAGGGCTCAATCGTGAACTCCGGGCCTTTCGCACCTGAAGCTAACGCTCTATTACTGCGCTATCACGACTTTCCTTATATTTCCCGACTATAGTCCCCTTGATTTACATGTTTTGCTTGATTCCTTCATTAAACAAGTGTCAGAATTACTGATGTACCTTAATGTCTCACTCCACTGCAACCCGGGTTCGATCCTCGGACCGGGATGTATGTGAGATGGTACGGTGGTCGCCAGATCGGAAAGGTTGGTGGGTTTTCTCCAGGGTACTCCGGTTTCCACCCACATGAATGACAACATATACGCTTTCATCCGCGCCAACGAGAGTGATTAATATAAGTTGTTAGAACTTGCTTCGCAATCTTTGTAAAATAAATAAAGTCTAAACTAATTATTTCTGAACTAATCTGACTGATTTATTTGGTTCGGGTGATACAGGTATACATACTCTCGTCAGATCCACACCACTTGGGATGTTTGGGAACTTCACTGATTCATATGGCTAAGGTGATAAGGGGTCATGCTACTGGGTATTTGGTCTGCTTTATTCAATTTTCACGTGACACAAATCGTAACGTGTGTGCGTGCGTCTACGTTTATTTATCGTCGCTACCGGTTGCAACGCCTCCTGAAGAGATTAGTAATTTTAGATTTTCGATGATAGTGTAATGCTGCAGAGTTACATCCCATAGTCTCTTCTGATTCGTTTACGTGCACGGTGTAACGCACCGATACGATTTGAAAGCATATTAATATTATTAGGGTCAGACGTGGGATCTAACCTGCGATCCCTGAATTCGCAGTCTAACGTGTTAACCACTAGACTAAATCAAATGTACAGTATAGTGCTATTCACAATTGAACAGACGTATATGTAGTCTGAGTGGTAAAACGCTGGACTGGTAATCCAGGGATCGCAGGTTCGATCCCCCGTCTGACCCTAATACAATTAACAGTCTTTCAGATGGGACGTTAAACCGAAGTCTCGTGTCGGTGCTTTACACCGTACACGTAAAAGAACCAGAGGATACTCTGTAATGGGTCTCTGTCTGTATCATTGCACTATCCTCCAAAATCTAAAATTACTAATCTCTTCAGGAGGCGTCGCTCATATGGGCAACCGATAGCGACGATAAATAAACGTAAAACACACACAATATACACAATTGATGCGATCAAAGTTTCATTATCTGCCTACGAGAACAGAGAAACAACAGGTGTCTGCTGGTGGTCGTCATACCATGGACATACGCGATATAGGAAGATAATAGCATCTTTGTTTATAAACAATATAAGGAGTACAAAGCAATTGGAAAGCTATAAGTGTAGTAATACAGGCAATAAATAGACGCATAGGAAACAACTGTAGCATATTTGCTGTGATTAGACCATTGAAAGTATAAATTGTTTTGAGCAAATGAATGTGGAAGTTTGGACGTGTTTCAAACAGTAACCCGTCATATGTCTAAATAATAATGATAAACGACGTCTGTAAAATTATACGCCTTAAACATAATCGGTTGTTTTTAATTAATTATTCTTCGAAATAATTGGATGAATTTCCAGAGAGGGTTATTTTTCAAAAGTTGTCTTGGTGCATAAAAGTCTAACTGATCCGAAAATCTCATTCTTGACAAACCCAATTTCTAGTTTATTTTGTTAATGTTCCTCGTAAATATATTATTTGTTAGAAGTGACACGTGTTTTCCCATCAAACACCCATTCCGTGTCACTGTCTTGAAGAGACACGTGTATTCCCATCAAACACCCATTCCGTGTCACTGTTTTGAAGAAACACGTGTATTCCCATCAAACACCCATTCCGTGTCACTGTTTGGAAGAAACACGTGTTTTCCCATCAAACACCCATTCCGTGTCACTATTTTGACGAGACACGTGTTTTCCCATCAAACACCCATTCCGTGTCACTGTTTGGAAGAAACACGTGTTTTCCCATCAAACACCCATTCCGTGTCACTATTTTGACGAGACACGTGTATTCCCATCAAACACCCATTCCGTGTCACTGTTTGGAAGAAACACGTGTTTTCCCATCAAACACCCATTCCGTGTCACTATTTTGACGAGACACGTGTTTTCCCATCAAACACCCATTCCGTGTCACTGTTTGGAAGAAACACGTGTATTCCCATCAAACACCCATTCCGTGTCACTGTCTTGAAGAGACACGTATATTCCCATCAAACACCCATTCCGTGTCACTGTCTTGAAGAAACACGTGTATTCCCATCAAACACCCATTCCGAGTCACTGTCTTGAAGAGACACATGTATTCCCATCAAACACCCATTCTAGACACGTGTATTCCCATCAAACACCCATTCCGTGTCACTGTTTGGAAGAAACACGTGTATTCCCATCAAACACCCATTCCGTGTCACTGTCTTGAAGAGACACATGTATTCCCATCAAACACCCATTCCGTGTCACTGTTTTGAAGAGACACATGTATTCACATCAAACACCCATTCCGTGTCACTGTCTTGAAGAGACACGTGTATCACATCAAACACCCATTCCGTGTCACTGTCTTGAAGAACCACATGTAGTCCCATCAAACACCCATTCCGTGTCACTGTCTTGAAGAGACACGTGTATCACATCAAGCACCCATTCCGTGTCACTGTCTTGAAGAGACACGTATATTCCCATCAAACACCCATTCCGTGTCACTGTCTTGAAGAGACACGTGTATCACATCAAACACCCATTCCGTGTTACTGTCTTGAAGAGACACGTATATTCCCATCAAACACCCATTCCGTGTCACTGTCTTGAAGAGACACGTGTATTCCCATAATCTATAGGAAGCAGTGTATTTGTAGTAAATCACGTGTATTTGTAGTAAATCACGTGTATTCACGTGTATTTGTAGTATATCACGTGTATTTGTAGTAAATCACGTGTATTTGTAGTATATCACGTGTATGTGTAGTATATCACGTGTATTTGTAGTATATCACGTGTATTTGACATATAAAAGAACAAATACAAATTTGATGCTAATTGGAATTATCTTCAAATTTCACTTTCTTAGTTTATACACATTTCTTTTAGCTCGATTGCGAAACAAGTTCTTTCAACTTATATTAATCACTCTCGAGACCTCATTCCTGATGGAATCCATCGCCATGAGGGAGAGAATAATCAATGTGGAATTAAAATGCCTTGCCTAAGGGCACAATCGTAACGGCTCCAGCGGGGCTCAATCTTCGGACCTTTCGCATCTGAAGCGATCGCGCATCTACAGCGCTATCACCACTTCACGTTCGTCAACAACGTAACAACTACTAGTAGGTCTACTTACGAACAGCATTCTGGGTAATTAATTATTTAAGGCATTTTCATTAGTTTTAGAAATAAGTTACTAGTGCCAGCCAGCGCTAAATATAACGAAAATGAGCGTTTCAGATGCTTTGTATATAATATCGACATAGTACACATACATCCGGGCACATGAAATCGCCGCCTTTTGGCCTAGGTAATTTAACAGTGGACTCTTTCACCATCAGAAATAGACATTCGTGTAATTCTTGAGAACTATTTAAGAACGGTAACAATCTATCCGGAAACCCATCTACATACCTGAATCAGCAGCAATTACTATGCAGTTTAGTAGGGTCTCGATCATGGCACATCCTTTGCTAATTTACTCACATTTCCGCGTCATTCCATGCATGCTTCCAGTGCAAACACTTCACATTCGATACCCAAGATGTAACAAGATGTTTGTGTTTTATATGAAGAATAATCATAATCCAATCAGAACGCTCATTTCAACGCTCGTTTCAACGCGAATTGCGCCGCTTTAGAAATTTTCAAAACAAATTGAAAATTCTACGAAATCTCTTTTTGACGTACATTTTTGCCGAAATTTTTGCTGAATTTTTACACGTTAGTGGAAACACATTTTATTGATAATGTTATTCACAGTTAAAACTCTCCCGTCGAAGATTTTTTGTTGTTGCTGACAGAACCCGTGTCCTAGTATGGAAATGTGACCTGCTATGGCCAATGTATGTGGCAATTGTTTGCAAAGTATACATGCATGCAGCTTTAAGTTGTGTTTTATTTGAAGAACAATATAAAGACTCGGATAGGCGTTATATTTGGACATATTTGTACAAAATTGTTTCAGATAAGGCCATTTTACTGATCGATGCGAAATCTGACATCCCACAGAGTAGAATCCCTGTACTTAAATATATATACTAGTACCCCCAAACGTGCCGAATCCCTGTGTATAAGACTAGGATACAGAATCATTATTCCCATCTGCAGGGGGGGGGGGAGTATTTACATCGCAATACATCGCAATACATCGCAATACTGTTACTTCAGATATGACATTGAGATATGCTTCAAATATTGATCTCTATACAGGCACACCTGTGCTAAGCAGCCAGCCAGGGCAATCACAGAAAGTGGCTGCTTAGCACAGGTGGCTGCTCAATAGAGGTCAAATGTATAACAAAGTAACATATTGGGAATATGAAAACTGGTTGCTTAATGCAGGTTGGCTGCTTAATAGAGGTGACCACTAACACAGGTTTGACTGTATTCCAAGACATAGATGTGAAATGTACAAGATATCTTTAGAATACTCAGGTCCAAAGATATGGAATTGACTACCATTGGAAATTAAGACGTCCAGATCTTTAAATATGTTCAAGACAAAATGTAAAGTATGGATATAATTATCTATCTTTGCTTGCGAACCATTATTCCAGTCTGCAAGGGGCAGTATTTGCTTGCGAACCATTATTCCTGTCTGCAGAGGGCAGTATTTGCTTGCGAACCATTATTCCTGCCTGCAGGGGGCAGTATTTGCTTGTGAACCAATATTCCTGCGGGCAGGGGGTAGTATTTGCTTGTGAACCAATATTCGTGTCTGCAGAGCGCAGTATTTGCTTGCGAACCATTATTCCTGCATGCAGGGGGCAGTATTTGCTTGCAAACCATTATTCCTGTCTGCAGGGGGTAGTATTTGCTTGCGAACCATTATTCCTGTCTGCAGGGGGCAGTATTTGCTTGAGAACCATTATTCCTGACTGCAGAGGGCAGTATTTGCTTGCGAATCATTATTCCTGCCTGCAGGGGGCAGTATTTGCTTGCGAACCATTATTCCTGCCTGCAGGGGGCAGTATTTGCTTGCGAACCATTATTCCTGTCTGCAGGGGGCAGTATTTGCTTGCGAACCAATATTCCTGTCTGCAGGGGGCAGTATTTGCTTGCGAACCATTATTCCTGCCTGCAGGGGGCAGTATTTGCTTGCGAACCATTATTCCTGCCTGCAGGGGGCAGTATTTGCTTGCGAACCAATATTCCTGCCTACAGGGGGCAGTATTTGCTTGCGAACCATTATTCCTGTCTGCAAGGGGCAGTATTTGCTTGCGAACCATTATTCCTGCCTGCAGGGGGTAGTATTTGCTTGCGAACCATTATTCCTGTCTGCAGGGGGCAGTATTTGCTTGCGAACCATTATTCCTGCCTGCAGGGGGCAGTATTTGCTTGCGAACCATTATTCCTGTCTGCAGGGGGCAGTATTTGCTTGCGAACCATTATTCCTGCCTGCAGGGGGCAGTATTTGCTTGCGAACCATTATTCCTGCCTGCAGGGGGCAGTATTTGCTTGCGAACCATTATTCCTGCCTGCAGGGGGCAGTATTTGCTTGCGAACCATTATTCCTGCCTGCAGAGGGCAGTATTTGCTTGCGAACCATTATTCCTGCCTGCAGTGGGGCAGTATTTGCTTGCGAACAACTATTCCTGCCAGCAGGGGGCAGTATTTGCTTGCGAACCATTATTCCTGCCTGTAGGGGGTAGTATTTGCTTTCGAACCATTATTCCTGCCTGCAGGGGGCAGTATTTGCTTGCGAACCATTATTCCTGCCTGCAGGGGGCAGTATTTGCTTGCGAACCATTATTCCTGTCTGCAGGGGCAGTATTTGCTTGGAACATTATTCCTGTCTGCAGGGGGCAGTATTTGCTTGCGAACCATTATTCCTGCCTGCAGGGGGCAGTATTTGCTTGTGAACCAATATTCCTGCGGGCAGGGGGTAGTATTTGCTTGTGAACCAATATTCCTGCGGGCAGGGGGTAGTATTTGCTTGTGAACCAATATTCCTGCGGGCAGAGGGCAGTATTTGCTTGTGAACCAATATTCCTGAGGGCACGGGGTAGTATTTGCTTGCGAACCATTATTCCTGTCTGCAGGGGGCAGTATTTGCTTGCGAACCAATATTCCTGTCTGCAGGGGGCAGTATTTGCTTGCGAACCAATATTCCTGCCTGCAGGGGGAAGTATTTGCTTGCGAACCATTATTCCTGCCTGGAGGGTGTAGTATTTTCTTGCGAACCAATATTCCTGTCTGCAGGGGGCAGTATTTGCTTGCGAACCAATATTCCTGTCTGCAGGGGGCAGTATTTGCTTGCGAACCATTATTCCTGCCTGCAGGGGGCAGTATTTGCTTGCGAACCATTATTCCTGTCTGCAGAGGGCAGTATTTGCTTGCCAACCATTATTCCTGTCTGCAGGGGGCAGTATTTGCTTGCGAACCATTATTCCTGCCTGCAGGGGGCAGTATTTGCTTGCGAACCATTATTCCTGCCTGCAGGGGGCAGTATTTGCTTGCGAACCATTATTCCTGCCTGCAGGGGGTAGTATTTGCTTGCGAACCATTATTCCTGCCTGCAGGGGCAGTATTTGCTTGCGAACCATTATTCCTGTCTGCAGGGGGCAGTATTTGCTTGCGAACCATTATTCCTGTCTGCAGGGGGCAGTATTTGCTTGCGAACCATTATTCCTGTCTGCAGGGGGCAGTATTTGCTTGCGAACCATTATTCCTGCCTGCAGGGGGCAGTATTTGCTTGTGAACCAATATTCCTGCGGGCAGGGGAGTATTTGCTTGTGAACCAATATTCCTGGGGCAGGGGGTAGTATTTGCTTGCGAACCATATTCCTGCCTGCAGGGGGCAGTATTTGCTTGCGAACCAATATTCCTGTCTGCAGGGGGCAGTATTTGCTTGCGAACCATTATTCCTGCCTGAGGGGAGTATTTCTTGCGAACCAATATTCCTGTCTGCAGGGGGCAGTATTTGCTTGCGAACCATTATTCCTGTCTGCAGGGGGCAGTATTTGCTTGCGAACCATTATTCCTGCCTGCAGGGGGCAGTATTTGCTTGCGAACCATTATTCCTGCCTGCAGGGGGCAGTATTTGCTTGCGAACCATTATTCCTGTCTGCAGGGGGCAGTATTTGCTTGCGAACCATTATTCCTGCCTGCAGGGGGCAGTATTTGCTTGCGAACCATTATTCCTGTCTGCAGGGGGCAGTATTTGCTTGCGAACCATTATTCCTGCCTGCAGGGGGCAGTATTTGCTTGCGAACCATTATTCCTGTCTGCAGGGGGCAGTATTTGCTTGCGAACCATTATTCCTGCCTGCAGGGGGCAGTATTTGCTTTCGAACCATTATTCCTGCCTGCAGAGGGCAGTATTTGCTTGCGAACCATTATTCCTGCCTGTAGGGGGGCAGTATTTGCTTGCGAACCATTATTCCTGCCTGCAGAGGGCAGTATTTGCTTGCGAACCATTATTCCTGCCTGCAGTGGGGCAGTATTTGCTTGCGAACAACTATTCCTGCCAGCAAGGGGCAGTATTTGCTTGCGAACCATTATTCCTGCCTGTAGGGGGTAGTATTTGCTTTCGAACCATTATTCCTGCCTGCAGGGGGCAGTATTTGCTTGCGAACCATTATTCCTGCCTGCAGAGGGCAGTATTTGCTTGCGAACCATTATTCCTGTCTGCAGGGGGCAGTATTTGCTTGCGAACCATTATTCCTGTCTGCAGGGGGCAGTATTTGCTTGTGAACCATTATTCCTGCCTGCAGGGGGCAGTATTTGCTTGCGAACCATTATTCCTGCCTGCAGGGGGCAGTATTTGCTTGGAACCAATATTCCTGCGCAGGGGTAGTATTTGCTTGTGAACCAATATTCCTGCGGGCAGGGGGTAGTATTTGCTTGTGAACCAATATTCCTGCGGGCAGAGGGCAGTATTTGCTTGTGAACCAATATTCCTGCGGCACGGGGTAGTATTTGCTTGCGAACCATTATTCCTGTCTGCAGGGGGCAGTATTTGCTTGCGAACCAATATTCCTGTCTGCAGGGGCAGTATTTGCTTGCGAACCAATATTCCTGTCTGCAGGGGGAAGTATTTGCTTGCGAACCATTATTCCTGCCTGGAGGGTGTAGTATTTTCTTGCGAACCAATATTCCTGTCTGCAGGGGGCAGTATTTGCTTGCGAACCATTATTCCTGCCTGCAGGGGGCAGTATTTGCTTGCGAACCAATATTCCTGTCTGCAGAGGGTAGTATTTGCTTGCGAACCAATATTCCTGCCTGCAGGGGGCAGTATTTGCTTGCGAACAATATTCCTGCCTGCAGGGGGCAGTATTTGCTTGCGAACCATTATTCCTGTCTGCAAGGGGCAGTATTTGCTTGCGAACCATTATTCCTGCCTGCAGAGGGCAGTATTTGCTTGCGAACCATTATTCCTGCCTGCAGTGGGGCAGTATTTGCTTGCGAACAACTATTCCTGCCAGCAGGGGGCAGTATTTGCTTGCGAACCATTATTCCTGCCTGTAGGGGGTAGTATTTGCTTTCGAACCATTATTCCTGCCTGCAGGGGGCAGTATTTGCTTTCGAACCATTATTCCTGCCTGCAGGGGGCAGTATTTGCTTGCGAACCATTATTCCTGTCTGCAGGGTGCAGTATTTGCTTGTGAATCATTATTCCTGTCTGCAGGGGGCAGTATTTGCTTGCGAACCATTATTCCTGCCTGCAGGGGGCAGTATTTGCTTGTGAACCAATATTCCTGCGGGCAGGGGGTAGTATTTGCTTGTGAACCAATATTCCTGCGGGCAGGGGGTAGTATTTGCTTGTGAACCAATATTCCTGCGGGCAGAGGGCAGTATTTGCTTGTGAACCAATATTCCTGAGGGCACGGGGTAGTATTTGCTTGCGAACCATTATTCCTGTCTGCAGGGGGCAGTATTTGCTTGCGAACCAATATTCCTGTCTGCAGGGGGCAGTATTTGCTTGCGAACCAATATTCCTGTCTGCAGGGGGAAGTATTTGCTTGCGAACCATTATTCCTGCCTGGAGGGTGTAGTATTTTCTTGCGAACCAATATTCCTGTCTGCAGGGGGCAGTATTTGCTTGCGAACCAATATTCCTGTCTGCAGGGGGCAGTATTTGCTTGCGAACCATTATTCCTGCCTGCAGGGGGCAGTATTTGCTTGCGAACCATTATTCCTGCCTGCAGGGGGCAGTATTTGCTTGCGAACCAATATTCCTGCCCACAGGGGGCAGTATTTGCTTGCGAACCATTATTCCTGCCTGCAGGGGGTAGTATTTGCTTGCGAACCATTATTCCTGTCTGCAGGGGGCAGTATTTGCTTGCGAACCATTATTCCTGCCTGCAGGGGGCAGTATTTGCTTGCGAACCATTATTCCTGTCTGCAGGGGGCAGTATTTGCTTGCGAACCATTATTCCTGCCTGCAGGGGGCAGTATTTGCTTTCGAACCATTATTCCTGCCTGCAGAGGGCAGTATTTGCTTGCGAGTCATTATTCCTGCCTGTAGGGGGGCAGTATTTGCTTGCGAACCATTATTCCTGCCTGCAGAGGGCAGTATTTGCTTGCGAACCATTATTCCTGCCTGCAGTGGGGCAGTATTTGCTTGCGAACAACTATTCCTGCCAGCAAGGGGCAGTATTTGCTTGCGAACCATTATTCCTGCCTGTAGGGGGTAGTATTTGCTTTCGAACCATTATTCCTGCCTGCAGGGGGCAGTATTTGCTTGCGAACCATTATTCCTGTCTGCAGAGGGCAGTATTTGCTTGCGAACCATTATTCCTGTCTGCAGGGGGCAGTATTTGCTTGCGAACCAATATTCCTGCGGGCAGGGGGTAGTATTTGCTTGTGAACCAATATTCCTGCGGGCAGGGGGTAGTATTTGCTTGTGAACCAATATTCCTGCGGGCAGAGGGCAGTATTTGCTTGTGAACCAATATTCCTGAGGGCACGGGGTAGTATTTGCTTGCGAACCATTATTCCTGTCTGCAGGGGGCAGTATTTGCTTGCGAACCAATATTCCTGTCTGCAGGGGGCAGTATTTGCTTGCGAACCATTATTCCTGCCTGGAGGGTGTAGTATTTTCTTGCGAACCAATATTCCTGTCTGCAGGGGGCAGTATTTGCTTGCGAACCATTATTCCTGCCTGCAGGGGGCAGTATTTGCTTGCGAACCATTATTCCTGCCTGCAGGGGGCAGTATTTGCTTGTGAACCATTATTCCTGCCTGCAGTGGGCAGTATTTGCTTGCGAACAACTATTCCTGCCAGCAGGGGGCAGTATTTGCTTGCGAACCATTATTCCTGCCTGTAGGGGGTAGTATTTGCTTTCGAACCATTATTCCTGCCTGCAGGGGGCAGTATTTGCTTGCGAACCATTATTCCTGCCTGTAGGGGGTAGTATTTGCTTTCGAACCATTATTCCTGCCTGCAGGGGGCAGTATTTGCTTGCGAACCATTATTCCTGTCTGCAGAGGGCAGTATTTGCTTGCGAACCATTATTCCTGTCTGCAGGGGGCAGTATTTGCTTGTGAATCATTATTCCTGTCTGCAGGGGGCAGTATTTGCTTGCGAACCATTATTCCTGCCTGCAGGGGGCAGTATTTGCTTGTGAACCAATATTCCTGCGGGCAGGGGGTAGTATTTGCTTGTGAACCAATATTCCTGCGGGCAGGGGGTAGTATTTGCTTGTGAACCAATATTCCTGCGGGCAGAGGGCAGTATTTGCTTGTGAACCAATATTCCTGCGGGCACGGGGTAGTATTTGCTTGCGAACCATTATTCCTGTCTGCAGGGGGCAGTATTTGCTTGCGAACCAATATTCCTGTCTGCAGGGTGCAGTATTTGCTTGCGAACCAATATTCCTGTCTGCAGGGGGAAGTATTTGCTTGCGAACCATTATTCCTGCCTGGAGGGTGTAGTATTTTCTTGCGAACCAATATTCCTGTCTGCAGGGGGCAGTATTTGCTTGCGAACCATTATTCCTGCCTGCAGGGGGCAGTATTTGCTTGCGAACCAATATTCCTGTCTGCAGAGGGTAGTATTTGCTTGCGAACCAATATTCCTGCCTGCAGGGGGCAGTATTTGCTTGCGAACAATTATTCCTGCCTGCAGGGGGCAGTATTTGCTTGCGAACCATTATTCCTGTCTGCAAGGGGCAGTATTTGCTTGCGAACCATTATTCCTCCCTGCAGGGGGTAGTATTTGCTTGCGAACCATTATTCCTGTCTGCAGGGGGCAGTATTTGCTTGCGAACCATTATTCCTGCATGCAGGGGGCAGTATTTGCTTGCGAACCATTATTCCTGTCTGTAGGGGGCAGTATTTGCTTGCGAACCATTATTCCTGTTGCAGGGGGCAGTATTTGCTTGCGAACCATTATTCCTGTCTGCAAGGGGCAGTATTTGCTTGCGAACCATTATTCCTGTCTGCAGGGGGCAGTATTTGCTTGCGAACCATTATTCCTGCCTGCAGAGGCCAGTATTTGCTCGCGAACTATTATTCCTGCCTGCAGAGGCCAGTATTTGCTCGCGAACCATTATTTCTGCCTGCAGAGGGTAGTATTTACTTGCGAGTCATTATTCCTGCCTGCATAGAGTCGTATTCCAGTGTGTTCAGTGTTGTTACGAGCGCAGGTGGTTGCGAGCTGCGTTGAGGACGTTCAACTAAATTACGACACGTTAATACAGCGTTATGTCAAATAAAATCGCTTTCCGGAATTCGTTCATGGAATGTTGGGAGTAAATGCTGATTTGTTCTCAGAAAGGATGATATGACTGTCAGTTTAATGTAATAATATGTTATTGCATTGTTTTTTCTCCATACGTTACATTGCAATTATACATACAATGTAATACGAGGAAAACTATTGCTGTATACGATATAATCTGGGGGGAGCAAAATGGATGGATCTGTAGTCCAGTTGTAACACGCTGGACTGGTAATCCAGGGATCGCAGGTTCGATCCCCCATCTGACCCTAATAAAATTCACAGTCTTTCAGATGGGACATTAAACCGAGGTCTCGTGTCGGTGCTGTAC
Organism: Archivesica marissinica; assembly: GCA_014843695.1. Classification (NCBI taxonomy): domain Eukaryota; kingdom Metazoa; phylum Mollusca; class Bivalvia; order Venerida; family Vesicomyidae; genus Archivesica; species Archivesica marissinica. Next base: position 57,616,961 of record CM026404.1, on the reverse strand, counting down.
ACCGTGCACGTTAAAGAACCAGAGGAGGCTCTGGAATGGGTCTCTGTCTGTATCATTGTACTATCCTCCAAACATCTAAAATGACTAATCTCTTCAGGAGGCGTCGCTCATATGGGCAACCGGTAGCGACGATAAATAAACGTAAAACACACTCACAATTCTTGGTCATCCATTCAACATTTATGCAGTTCATAGTATGAATGGATGATTATAGAATGTTGAAGATATGTCAGAATTGTTAATACTTGGCAAATGTTTTACGCGTAATGCTCAGAACTAAACAAAACAGCGGTAAATTCCAGTCAATTACTCAAGTCAGTGTGTGCGGAAGCTTATTTGAATATGCATGCATAAGATTAAATTGTATCTATTCTGGTATCTTACTGTCCACATGGAATGGGTCTCGGTCTGTATCATTGCACTATCCTCCAAAATTAAAAATGACTAATCTCTTCAGGAAGCGTCGCTCATATGGTCAACCGGTAGCGACGATAAATAAACGCAAAAGAAACACACACCAAAACTGTATTCTACCAATATACATACAATAAGAGACATTGGTCAGTTACTGCCCTTTGAAAACTCTTTATGGAGGTATAAATATTTTTCAATCTATTTCATCGTTGTTTCCTTAACCGTGCAACCCTTTTTAATCCGTTGTCTCATCGTATAGTTAATAACTTATTATATAACGACATATATCAGACAGTATATCTAATGGATAACGACATATATCAGACAGTATATCTAATGGATAACGACAGATATCAGACAGTATATCTAATGGATAACGACAGATATCAGACAGTATATCTAATGGATAACGACAGATATCAGACAGTATATCTAATGGATAACGACATATATCAGACAGTATATCTAATGGATAACGACATATATCAGACAGTATATCTAATGGATAACGACATATATCAGACAGTATATCTAATGGATAACGACATATATCAGACAGTATATCTAATGGATAACGACATATATCAGACAGTATATCTAATGGATAACGACAGATATCAGACAGTGTATCTAATGGATAACGACAGATATCAGACAGTATATCTAATGGATAACGACAGATATCAGACAGTATATCTAATGGATAACGACAGATATCAGACAGTATATCTAATGGATAACGACATATATCAGACAGTATATCTAATGGATAACGACATATATCAGACAGTATATCTAATGGATAACGACATATATCAGACAGTATATCTAATGGATAACGACATATATCAGACAGTATATCTAATGGATAACGACAGATATCAGACAGTATATCTAATGGATAACGACATATATCAGACAGTGTATCTAATGGATAACGACAGATATCAGACAGTGTATCTAATGGATAACGACAGATATCAGACAGTATATCTAATGGATAACGACAGATATCAGACAGTATATCTAATGGAAAACGACAGATATCAGACAGTATATCTAATGGATAACGACATATATCAGACAGTATATCTAATGGATAACGACATATATCAGACAGTATATCTAATGGATAACGACAGATATCAGACAGTATATCTAATGGATAACGACATATATCAGACAGTATATCTAATGGATAACGACAGATATCAGACAGTATATCTAATGGATAAAAATCAATTAATTGATATGATTTTGATGAAGTCACATTTAAAATAACGCAACATCTGCTTAGAGACCAAAAGTAAAAACAAAGGCTACAAGTCTATAATATTGTAGCCTGGGAACAAGCGTCGATATATTTTGCCTGGTCAGTCAAATAAATATATTTTAACACCGAGACTATTAATTGGGCCATATTGAGTTTCTGATCGTGTCATGTTGCCAGAAGTTAAAAAGTGAAAACATCGACAGACTGGAACCCAGACTAGTAATATTGTACAGAATACTATTTTATTCACAGCGCGGCTTCGAAGTATTGATGTTTATTTAAATTATTACGCATACACCCCCGGCCCCTCCCATCCTCTTTTAAATCACACAAAATGGTTAACAATATTGTGTCAGCAGTAATTGTTGTATTTCGCTAAGCCTAACTAATTTTCCCGGTATCGTCATTAGTCTACGTCAGTTCCTGTATTCCGGAAACAGGGAATGTCAAAACAAAGTCAGATTCTATTGTTGAAAATTCCAATACAAAAATAAGACATAAAGCTACACCAAAACATAAAACCGGTTATTGCTGATTGGAATCAGTGGCGTTATCTACGACATGATAGTGTATGATACACACAGGCAGGTGAAACGAACCATTCCGGAGAATTCACCGAGCGTTATTAGTAGTCTATAAAACAAATAGTACTTGCTATTTATTTCTTCGAGATCGATACGCGCAATGAAATATAATGTTTTATGGTTCGTTTTTCTTACATGTGGTTTGCCACAAGATTGTTCGAGTTACATAAAAAACTATCTGAGATCAGTTTGTATACTGACGCCATTAAAAAGCTGTGCATTTTTATATTGAGCGTTACGTTTTCGTTACAAATTTTAGAATTATGGATTTTACTATCATGAGTGAAGAAAATAATCCTTCACACATTGCACTAATTTACCCAATATTTCGTACATTTTTATGCCAAATTTGCCTATATTTTTTTCTAAAAGGATAGCAATTTTATCCTTAGGTAAGTGCACAGTTTCTTTTTGGTGTCAGTGTAGATTTTTGGGTTTTCCACACGTTTCTTGGAATTACATAAAAACGTTTTATCATTTTGAATATTTTTTTTATTATTTTGCACGCTTCAGATATACCATTATGTGCACCAAAGAGGTGTCTTAGATTATTCAGCACGTGATTTCATTTAGTCTAGAAACATTTATACAATAAGTTCATTACAACATGATTTACGAATGATACTCGAGATACTACTTATACATTACAAGTTTTTAAACTTAATTTATTTTACAACGATTGCGAAGCAAGTTCTAACAACTTATATTAATCACTCTCGTTGGCGCGGATGAAAGCGTAAATGTGATCATTCGTGTGGGAGGAAACCGGAGTACCCGGAGAAAACCCACCTGTCCGATTTGGCGACCACCATACCATCTCATATACTTTCCGGCCCGGGGATCGAACCCAGGTTACATTGATGAGAAGCGAGCGCGCTAACAACTGCTCTAATCGGACAGTACTTTAGCAGTTTGTGCATTGAATTACTGGCTTTAAAAAAATAATTTTATACCAAGCTGGTGACTTCGTTCATGTTAAAGGTAAACCATGAACAATATACCATGCTAATCTTAAAACATAAAGCTCACTAAACAGAAATAATGGCAATGCAAAAAAGATGTTGTTACATTTTGATTACAGTATCTGAAGTACAGTGAAACCCCTCTAAACCGAACGGCTTCCGGACCGGAAGAGAAGTTCGGTTTGGAGGGGTTTTCGGTTTAGAGGTTTTTTTTAGAAACAAATATGGAGACGACCATCTTCGATTAGTTTATACAAATTTATTTTAGCTCGATTGCGAAACAAGTTCTTATGACTTATATTAATCACTCTCGATACCTCATTCCTGATGGATTCCATCGCCACGAGGGAGAGAGACTAGGCATGTGGAATTTACATGCGTTGCCTAATGTCACAATCGTAACGGCTCCAGCGGGGCTCGAACTCCGGGCCTGTCGCACATGAAGCGAACGCGCTACCACTGCGCTATCACGACTTCCACTTCAATTCTTCGATTAACCAAGTCTTCTGACTGTTAAGCAAATACAATTAGAGCTATGCTCATTCTTTATTATTTCCATTAAACGCTGCTTGTGTGTGTGTGTGTGTGTGTGTGTGTGTGTGTGTGTGTGGTGTGTGTGTGTGTGTGTGTGTTGTGTGTGTGTGTGTGTGTGTGTGTGTGTGTGTGTGTGTGTGTGTGTGTGTGTGTGTGTGTGTGTGTGTGTGTGTGTGTGTGTGTGTGTGTGTGTGTGTGTGTGTGTGTGTGTGTGTGTGTGTGTGTGTGTGTGTGTGTGTGTGTGTGTGTGTGTGTGTGTGTGTGTGTGTGTGTGTGTGTGTGTGTGTGTGTGTGTGTGTGTGTGTGTGTGTGTGTGTGTGTGTGTGTGTGTGTGTGTGTGTGTGTGTGTGTGTGTGTGTGTGTGTGTGTGTGTGTGTGTGTGTGTGTGTGTGTGTGTGTGTGTGTGTGTGTGTGTGTGTGTGTGTGTGTGTGTGTGTGTGTGTGTGTGTGTGTGTGTGTGTGTGTGTGTGTGTGTGTGTGTGTGTGTGTGTGTGTGTGTGTGTGTGTGTGTGTGTGTGTGTGTGTGTGTGTGTGTGTGTGTGTGTGTGTGTGTGTGTGTGTGTGTGTGTGTGTGTGTGTGTGTGTGTGTGTGTGTGTGTGTGTGTGTGTGTGTGTGTGTGTGTGTGTGTGTGTGTGTGTGTGTGTGTGTGTGTGTGTGTGTGTGTGTGTGTGTGTGTGTGTGTGTGTGTGTGTGTGTGTGTGTGTGTGTGTGTGTGTGTGTGTGTGTGTGTGTGTGTGTGTGTGTGTGTGTGTGTGTGTGTGTGTGTGTGTGTGTGTGTGTGTGTGTGTGTGTGTGTGTGTGTGTGTGTGTGTGTGTGTGTGTGTGTGTGTGTGTGTGTGTGTGTGTGTGTGTGTGTGTGTGTGTGTGTGTGTGTGTGTGTGTGTGTGTGTGTGTGTGTGTGTGTGTGTGTGTGTGTGTGTGTGTGTGTGTGTGTGTGTGTGTGTGTGTGTGTGTGTGTGTGTGTGTGTGTGTGTGTGTGTGTGTGTGTGTGTGTGTGTGTGTGTGTGTGTGTGTGTGTGTGTGTGTGTGTGTGTGTGTGTGTGTGTGTGTGTGTGTGTGTGTGTGTGTGTGTGTGTGTGTGTGTGTGTGTGTGTGTGTGTGTGTGTGTGTGTGTGTGTGTGTGTGTGTGTGTGTGTGTGTGTGTGTGTGTGTGTGTGTGTGTGTGTGTGTGTGTGTGTGGTGTGTGTGTGTGTGTGTGTGTGTGTGTGTGTGTGTGTGTGTGTGTGTGTGTGTGTGTGTGTGTGTGTGTGTGTGTGTGTGTGTGTGTGTGTGTGTGTGTGTGTGTGTGTGTGTGTGTGTGTGTGTGTGTGTGTGTGTGTGTGTGTGTGTGTGTGTGTGTGTGTGTGTGTGTGTGTGTGTGTGTGTGTGTGTGTGTGTGTGTGTGTGTGTGTGTGTGTGTGTGTGTGTGTGTGTGTGTGTGTGTGTGTGTGTGTGTGTGTGTGTGTGTGTGTGTGTGTGTGTGTGTGTGTGTGTGTGTGTGTGTGTGTGTGTGTGTGTGTGTGTGTGTGTGTGTGTGTGTGTGTGTGTGTGTGTGTGTGTGTGTGTGTGTGTGTGTGTGTGTGTGTGTGTGTGTGTGTGTGTGTGTGTGTGTGTGTGTGTGTGTGTGTGTGTGTGTGTGTGTGTGTGTGTGTGTGTGTGTGTGTGTGTGTGTGTGTGTGTGTGTGTGTGTGTGTGTGTGTGTGTGTGTGTGTGTGTGTGTGTGTGTGTGTGTGTGTGTGTGTGTGTGTGTGTGTGTGTGTTGTGTGTGTGTGTGTGTGTGTGTGTGTGTGTGTGTGTGTGTGTGTGTGTGTGTGTGTGTGTGTGTGTGTGTGTGTGTGTGTGTGTGTGTGTGTGTGTGTGTGTGTGTGTGTGTGTGTGTGTGTGTGTGTGTGTGTGTGTGTGTGTGTGTGTGTGTGTGTGTGTGTGTGTGTGTGTGTGTGTGTGTGTGTGTGTGTGTGTGTGTGTGTGTGTGTGTGTGTGTGTGTGTGTGTGTGTGTGTGTGTGTGTGTGTGTGTGTGTGTGTGTGTGTGTGTGTGTGTGTGTGTGTGTGTGTGTGTGTGTGTGTGTGTGTGTGTGTGTGTGTGTGTGTGTGTGTGTGTGTGTGTGTGTGTGTGTGTGTGTGTGTGTGTGTGTGTGTGTGTGTGTGTGTGTGTGTGTGTGTGTGTGTGTGTGTGTGTGTGTGTGTGTGTGGTGTGGGTGTGTGTGTGTGTGTGCGTGTGTGGGTGTGGGTGTCGTGTGTGTGTGTGTGTGCTGTGTGTCTGGGTGTTCCAATCAATGTCAAACCTCTTGCGGGGACCTAGACATGTTTTCCTGGGCATGCTTAGCCGACCTAAGTGGTTAACCAGTACTAAGCAATGTGTGTGAGGTGCCTTGCTCAATGACACTCTTCTACGTGGCCTGACCGAGTATCGAACCCGGGACCACTCGATTCCAAATCCGACGCTCTACCACTGGACCACGGACGCCACGTACGTCATAGCTACATGCAAATATTCAAAATGAACAATGTTTCAAGATTTCAAATTCCCATAACTCCTCTATTTGAAGTGTGGTTTTCGTATTTCTTTTCAGTAGTATGCCCACGTTTCCGATTAGATTGTGCTTACATCGACTAGCAGTCCATCGAAGTTTATCCTTTAAGTTTTTCCCCGCCAATGTCGCAAAACTAAAACTGCCTTTGTAAATGCCTAGACGGAACAGAACGTGTCGTCTGACCAGGCTATATGCTGTTTGCTCTTCAGACAGTGAAACGGAAGCACCTGTCCGAATAGCAAACAACATAGATCCTGATTCTACGCGGTGTTACGCAGCAGTTAATCTGGATCTATGTTGTTTGCACATTGCGTTGAATTTATTTGGCGCTGGAAAAGTTATTTAAAGCAACATATGACAATATATTCTGATGATAGCCGGACTCCTAGACCGGTACTAACATTTGCATACACCGCACAAGAACCCCACTACGTCTCGACGTAGATTGGTTTATACAAATTTATTTGAGCTCGATTGCGAAACAAGTTCTTTCAACTTATATTAATCACTCTCGAGACCTCATTCCTGATGGAATCCATCACCATGAAGGAGAGAGAAGAGGCAATGTGGAATTTAAATGCCTTGTCTAAGGACACAAACGTAACGGCTCCAGCGGGGCTCGAACTCCGGACCTGAAGCGAACGCTCATCCACTGCGATGACAACATTCCATAGACGTGGATTGAAACACTAATTGTGTTTTATAAATTGCAGGTACAGATGTAGAGGAGAGCGCAAGCACAATAAGTGAGTTTTACAAGTGGGAACAAGATGGATTCGTCCCACCAATACATTTACCACAACAAGAATATTTGGAATCAGGTATTAATAGGGCATAGAATGATAACATGAGTGTTGCTTGGTCATAAAATAAGGCCAGTTTCTGTTCATGGAGAGTTAAAATTGTGTTCATTTAGATACAAGACGGCTGCAAACTAAAATATATACTATGGTCAATAATTGTATGTCATAATTAATGTATCCACGGATAGAGCAGACTCCACGGATAGAGCAGACTCCACCGATATAGCAGACTCCACGGATAGAGCAGACTCCACCGATATAGCAGACTCCACCGATATAACAGACTCCACCGATATAGCAGACTCCACCGATATAGCAGACTCCACCGATATAGCAGACTCCACGGATAGAGCAAACTCCACGGATATAGCAGACTCCACCGATATAGCAGACTCCACCGATATAGCAGACTCCACGGATAGAGACGACTCCACGGATAGAGCAGACTCCACCGATATAGCAGACTCCACGGATATAGCAGACTCCACGGATAGAGCAGACTCCACGGATATAGCAGACTCCACGGATATAGCAGACTCCACGGAGAGAGCAGACTCCACCGATATAGCAGACTCCACGGATAGAGCAGACTCCACCGATATAGCAGATTCCGCGGATATAGCAGACTCCACGGATAGAGCAGACTCCACGGATATAGCAGACTCCACGGATATAGCAGACTCCACGGATAGAGCAGACTCCACGGATATAGCAGACTCCACGGATAGAGCAGACTCCACGGATATAGCAGACTCCACCGATATAGCAGACTCCACGGATATAGCAGACTCCACCGATATAGCAGACTCCACGGATAGAGCAGACTCCACCGATATAGCAGACTCCACGGATATAGCAGACTCCACGGATAGAGCAGACTCCACGGATAGAGCAGACTCCGCGGATATAGCAGACTCCACGGATATAGCAGACTCCACGGATATAGCAGACTCCACGGATAGAGCAGACTCCACGGATATAGCAGACTCCACCGATATAGCATGATATAGCAGACTCCACGTATAGAGCCGACTCCACGGATAGAGCAGACTCCACCGATATAGCAGACTCCACGGATAGAGCAGACTCCATGGATATAGCAGACTCCACGGATAGAGCCGACTCCACGGATAGAGCAGACTCTACCGATATAGCAGACTACACCGATATAGCAGACTCCACGGATATAGCAGACTCCACGGATATAGAAGACTCCACGGATAGAGCAGACTCCACGGATATAGCAGACTCCATGGATATAGCAGACTCCACGGATAGAGCAGACTCCACGGATATAGCAGACTCCACGGATATAGCAGACTCCACGGATAGAGCAGACTCCACCGATATAGCAGACTCCACGGATAGAGCAGACTCCACCGATATAGCAGACTCCGCGGATATAGCAGACTCCACGGATAGAGCAGACTCCACGGATATAGCAGACTCCACGGATATAGCAGACTCCACGGATAGAGCAGACTCCACCGATATAGCAGACTCCACGGATAGAGCAGACTCCACGGATATAGCAGACTCCACCGATATAGCAGACTCCACGGATAGAGCAGACTCCACGGATAGAGCAGACTCCACGGATATAGCAGACTCCACCGATATAGCAGACTCCACGGATAGAGCAGACTCCACGGATATAGCAGACTCCACTGATATAGCAGACTCCACGGATATAGCAGACTCCACGGATATAGCAGACTCCACGGAAAGCAGACCCCAAACAACCCACAACAACCCACCGATATAGCAGACTCCACAAACAACCACGGATATAGCAGACTCCACGGATAGAGCAAACTCCACCGATATAGCAGACTCCACGGATAGAGCAGACTCCACGGATATAGCAGACTCCACGGATAGAGCAGACTCCACGGATATAGCAGACTCCACCGATATAGCAGACTCCACGGATATAGCAGACTCCACCGATATAGCAGACTCCACGGATAGAGCAGACTCCACCGATATAGCAGACTCCACGGATATAGCAGACTCCACGGATAGAGCAGACTCCACGGATAGAGCAGACTCCACGGATATAGCAGACTCCACGGATATAGCAGACTCCACGGATATAGCAGACTCCACGGATAGAGCAGACTCCACGGATATAGCAGACTCCACCAAACAACCCACAAACACCCACAACAACCCACGATAAGCAGACTCCACGGATAGAGCAGACTCCACGGATATAGCAGACTCCACCGAAACAACCCAAACACCCACAAAGCAGACTCACGATATAGCAGACTCACCGATATAGCAGACTCCACGGATATAGCAGACTCCACGGATATAGCAGACTCCACGGATAGAGCAGACTCCACCGATATAGCAGATCCCGGATATAGCAGACTCCACGGATAGAGCAGACTCCACGGATATAGCAGACTCCACGGATATAGCAGACTCCACGGATAGAGCAGACTCCACCGATATAGCAGACTCCACGGATAGAGCAGACTCCACGGATATAGCAGACTCCACCGATATAGCAGACTCCACGGATATAGCAGACTCCACGGATAGAGCAGACTCCACGGATAGAGCAGACTCCACGGATATAGCAGACTCCACCGATATAGCAGACTCCACGGATAGAGCAGACTCCACGGATATAGCAGACTCCACCGATATAGCAGACTCCACGGATATAGCAGACTCCACGGATATAGCAGACTCCACGGATAGAGCAGACTCCACGGATAGAGCAGACTCCACGGATATAGCAGACTCCACCGATATAGCAGACTCCACGGATATAGCAGACTCCACGGATAGAGCAAACTCCACCGATATAGCAGACTCCACGAATAGAGCAGACTCCACGGATATAGCAGACTCCACGGATAGAGCAGACTCCACGGATATAGCAGACTCCACCGATATAGCAGACTCCACGGATATAGCAGACTCCACCGATATAGCAGACTCCACCGATATAGCATGATATAGCAGACTCCACGGATAGAGCCGACTCCACGGGTAGAGCAGACTCCACCGATATAGCAGACTCCACGGATAGAGCAGACTCCACGGATATAGCAGACTCCACCGATATAGCATGATATAGCAGACTCCACGGATAGAGCCGACTCCACGGATAGAGCAGACTCTACCGATATAGCAGACTACACCGATATAGCAGACTCCACGGATATAGCAGACTCCACGGATATAGCAGACTCCACGGATAGAGCAGACTCCACGGATATAGCAGACTCCACGGATATAGCAGACTCCACGGATAGAGCAAACTCCACGGATATAGCAGACTCCACCGATATAGCAGACTCCACGGATATAGCATGATATAGCAGACTCCACGGATAGAGCAGACACTACCGATATAGCAGACTCCACCGATATAGCAGACTCCACGGATATAGCAGACTCCACGGATAGAGCAAACTCCACCGATAGAGCAGACTCCACGGATATAGCAGACTCCACGGATAGAGCAGACTCCACGGATATAGCAGACTCCACGGATAGAGCAGACTCCACGGATAGAGCAGACTCCACGGATAGAGCAGACTCCACGGATAGAGCAGACTCCATGGATATAGCAGACTCCACGGATATAGCAGACTCCACGGAAATAGCAGACTCCACGGATAGAGCAGACTCCACGGATATAGCAGACTCCACCGATATAGCAGACTCCACGGATATAGCAGACTCCACGGATAGAGCAAACTCCACCGATATAGCAGACTCCACGGATAGAGCAGACTCCACGGATATAGCAGACTCCACGGATAGAGCAGACTCCACGGATATAGCAGACTCCACCGATATAGCAGACTCCACGGATATAGCAGACTCCACCGATATAGCAGACTCCACGGATAGAGCAGACTCCACCGATATAGCAGACTCCACGGATATAGCAGACTCCACGGATAGAGCAGACTCCACGGATAGAGCAGACTCCGCGGATATAGCAGACTCCACGGATATAGCAGACTCCACGGATAGAGCAGACTCCACGGATATAGCAGACTCCACGGATATAGCAGACTCCACGGAGAGAGCAGACTCCACCGATATAGCAGACTCCACGGATAGAGCAGACTCCACCGATATAGCAGATTCCGCGGATATAGCAGACTCCACGGATAGAGCAGACTCCACGGATATAGCAGACTCCACGGATATAGCAGACTCCACGGATAGAGCAGACTCCACCGATATAGCAGACTCCACGGATAGAGCAGACTCCACGGATATAGCAGACTCCACCGATATAGCAGACTCCACGGATATAGCAGACTCCACGGATAGAGCAGACTCCACGGATAGAGCAGACTCCACGGATATAGCAGACTCCACCGATATAGCAGACTCCACGGATAGAGCAGACTCCACGGATATAGCAGACTCCACCGATATAGCAGACTCCACGGATATAGCAGACTCCACGGATATAGCAGACTCCACGGATAGAGCAGACTCCACGGATAGAGCAGACTCCACGGATATAGCAGACTCCACCGATATAGCAGACTCCACGGATATAGCAGACTCCACGGATAGAGCAAACTCCACCGATATAGCAGACTCCACGAATAGAGCAGACTCCACGGATATAGCAGACTCCACGGATAGAGCAGACTCCACGGATATAGCAGACTCCACCGATATAGCAGACTCCACGGATATAGCAGACTCCACCGATATAGCAGACTCCACGGATAGAGCAGACTCCACCGATATAGCAGACTCCACGGATATAGCAGACTCCACGGATAGAGCAGACTCCACGGATAGAGCAGACTCCGCGGATATAGCAGACTCCACGGATATAGCAGACTCCACGGATATAGCAGACTCCACGGATAGAGCAGACTCCACGGATATAGCAGACTCCACCGATATAGCATGATATAGCAGACTCCACGTATAGAGCCGACTCCACGGATAGAGCAGACTCCACCGATATAGCAGACTCCACGGATAGAGCAGACTCCACGGATATAGCAGACTCCACGGATAGAGCCGACTCCACGGATAGAGCAGACTCTACCGATATAGCAGACTACACCGATATAGCAGACTCCACGGATATAGCAGACTCCACGGATATAGCAGACTCCACGGATAGAGCAGACTCCACGGATATAGCAGACTCCACGGATATAGCAGACTCCACGGATAGAGCAGACTCCACGGATATAGCAGACTCCACGGATATAGCAGACTCCACGGATAGAGCAGACTCCACCGATATAGCAGACTCCACGGATAGAGCAGACTCCACCGATATAGCAGACTCCGCGGATATAGCAGACTCCACGGATAGAGCAGACTCCACGGATATAGCAGACTCCACGGATATAGCAGACTCCACGGATAGAGCAGACTCCACCGATATAGCAGACTCCACGGATAGAGCAGACTCCACCGATATAGCAGACTCCACGGATATAGCAGACTCCACGGATAGAGCAGACTCCACGGATATAGCAGACTCCACGGATATAGCAGACTCCACGGATAGAGCAGACTCCACGGATATAGCAGACTCCACGGATATAGCAGACTCCACCGATATAGCAGACTCCACGGATATAGCAGACTCCACGGATAGAGCAGACTCCACGGATATAGCAGACTCCACGGATATAGCAGACTCCACGGATAGAGCAGACTCCACGGATATAGCAGACTCCACGGATAGAGCAGACTCCACGGATATAGCAGACTCCACCGATATAGCAGACTCCACGGATATAGCAGACTCCACGGATATAGCAGACTCCACGGATAGAGCAGACTCCACGGATAGAGCAGACTCCACCGATATAGCAGACTCCACGGATATAGCAGACTCCACCGATATAGCAGACTCCACGGATAGAGCAGACTCCACCGATATAGCAGACTCCACGGATATAGCAGACTCCACGGATAGAGCAGACTCCACGGATAGAGCAGACTCCACGGATATAGCAGACTCCACGGATATAGCAGACTCCACGGATATAGCAGACTCCACGGATAGAGCAGACTCCACGGATATAGCAGACTCCACCGATATAGCATGATATAGCAGACTCCACGGATAGAGCCGACTCCACGGGTAGAGCAGACTCCACCGATATAGCAGACTCCACGGATAGAGCAGACTCCACGGATATAGCAGACTCCACCGATATAGCATGATATAGCAGACTCCACGGATAGAGCCGACTCCACGGATAGAGCAGACTCTACCGATATAGCAGACTACACCGATATAGCAGACTCCACGGATATAGCAGACTCCACGGATATAGCAGACTCCACGGATAGAGCAGACTCCACGGATATAGCAGACTCCACGGATATAGCAGACTCCACGGATATAGCAGACTCCACGGATATAGCAGACTCCACGGATATAGCAGACTCCACGGATATAGCAGACTCCACGGATAGAGCAAACTCCACGGATATAGCAGACTCCACCGATATAGCAGACTCCACGGATATAGCATGATATAGCAGACTCCACGGATAGAGCAGACACTACCGATATAGCAGACTCCACCGATATAGCAGACTCCACGGATATAGCAGACTCCACGGATAGAGCAAACTCCACCGATAGAGCAGACTCCACGGATATAGCAGACTCCACGGATAGAGCAGACTCCACGGATAGAGCAGACTCCACGGATATAGCAGACTCCACGGATAGAGCAGACTCCACGGATAGAGCAGACTCCACGGATAGAGCAGACTCCACGGATAGAGCAGACTCCATGGATATAGCAGACTCCACGGATATAGCAGACTCCACGGATATAGCAGACTCCACGGATAGAGCAGACTCCACGGATATAGCAGACTCCACCGATATAGCAGACTCCACGGATATAGCAGACTCCACGGATAGAGCAAACTCCACCGATATAGCAGACTCCACGGATAGAGCAGACTCCACGGATATAGCAGACTCCACGGATATAGCAGACTCCACGGATATAGCAGACTCCACCGATATAGCAGACTCCACGGATAGAGCAGACTCCACCGATATAGCAGACTCCACGAATAGAGCAAACTCCACGGATATAGCAGATTCCACGGATAGAGCAGACTCCACCGATATAGCAGACTCCACGAATAGAGCAGACTCCACCGATATAGCAGACTCCACGGATAGAGCAGACTCCACGGATATAGCAGACTCCACGGATAGAGCAGACTCCACGGATATAGCAGACTCCACGGATATAGCAGACTCCACGGATAGAGCAGACTCCACGGATATAGCAGACTCCACGGATATAGCAGACTCCACCGATATAGCAGACTCCACGGATATAGCAGACTCCACGGATATAGCAGACTCCACCGATATAGCAGACTCCACCGATATAGCAGACTCCACGGATAGAGCAGACTCCACCGATATAGCAGACTCCACGGATAGAGCAGACTCCACGGATATAGCAGACTACACCGATATAGCAGACTCCACCGATATAGCAGACTACACGGATAGAACAGACTCCACGGATATAGCAGACACCGCGGATATAGCAGACACCGCGGATATAGCAGACTCCACCGATATAGCAGACTCCACCGATATAGCAGACTCCACCGATATAGCAGACACCGCGGATATAGCAGACACCGCGGATATAGCAGACTCCACGGATATAGCAAACTCCACCGATATAGCAGACTCCACGGATATAGCAGACTCCACGGATATAGCAGACTCCACGGATATAACAGACTCCACGGATAGAGCAGACTCCACGGATATAGCAGACTCCACCGATATAGCAGACTACACGGATATAGCAGACTCCACCGATATAGCAGACTCCACCGATATAGCAGACTACACGGATAGAACAGACTCCACGGATATAGCAGACTCCACCGATATAGCAGACTCCACGGATATAGCAGACTCCACCGATATAGCAGACTACACGGATAGAGCAGACTCCACCGATATAGCAGACTCCACCGATATAGCAGACTCCACGAATAGAGCAAACTCCACCGATATAGCAGACTCCACCGATATAGCAGACTTCACGGATAGAGCAGACTCCACGGATATAGCAGACTCCACGGATATAGCAGACTCCACCGATATAGCAGACTCCACCGATATAGCAGACTACACGGATAGAGCAGACTCCACCGATATAGCAGACTCCACCGATATAGCAGACTCCACGAATAGAGCAAACTCCACGGATATAGCAGACTACACCGATATAGCAGACTCCACCGATATAGCAGACTACACGGATAGAACAGACTCCACGAATATAGCAGACTCCACGGATAGAGCAGACTCCACGGATAGAGCAGACTCCACCGATATAGCAGACTCCACGAATAGAGCAAACTCCACGGATAGAGCAGACTCCACCGATATAGCAGACTTCACGAATAGAGCAAACTCCACGGATAGAGCAGACTCCACCGATATAGCAGACTCCACGGATATAGCAGACTCCACCGATATAGCAGACTCCACGGATAGAGCAGACTCTACCGATATAGCAGACTCCACGGAGAGAGCAGACTCCACGGAGAGAGCAGACTCCACGGATATAGCAGGATATAGCAGACTCCACCGATATAGCACTGAACGAATGGTGCAAGAGAGATAACCTGTAACACATTCAAGTATATATAATATTATTATATATATCGATCATATTGACACAATGGTGTAAGCCAACCAGTAACAAATACCAGTGTGGTTTGGTTAGCAATGTCTTATAATCTTAAAATATCACTAGTATGGGTTCGTGAACACCATTTTCAAGTATTGATTCAGAGTATTGTATAATTGAATGTGTATGGGTTTGTCTTAATAAAATAGTTGTTTTTGTTGTAGATAAAGATGTGTGTCTCAACTGGGTGAAATGTAACAAAAAGTTTGCTCAAGATTTTATCAAGAACTCGTCACTTCCGGCTTGTCCATGTTTCTTTCCTCTCATACGGGTGAAAAGTAAAGACATGTTTGACGTCAGATTGGACAAAGATGTAAAATGGGTGGACACTAGCAGCCATGCCGAATTAGTTTACAAGCCGGGTGCTCTGGTGTGTATGCGGTCCCTGCTGGTTCCCGGATCGACCACTCTGGCGGCACAACAGTGTTGCTATGACAGTTTTTACTCCCTAGTGACGCGTGGGAAGTCAGCGGGGACGCCAGTATTGATCAGCCCAGAAATATCAAAGGAACTTCACCATAAAGTTGATTTATTGCCGTGGGTGATTTGTAAGGGAGATTGGACAAGGTGAGTCAATGTTTGGTGTAAAGTTAGTAACCAGTATGGGGACATCGCACATTTTTTCATAACCACTCAGCGTGCCCAATGAATATGAAAATAAATCGATATTTAATATGTTTTAATTGATAAAATAAGATTCTAAGAACTGCTCAAATATGCATATTGTTTCTCGTCAAAATATGCCTTAATGAGAGACATTAATGGGTTTTCGATTACCTCCCTTGACAGATAAAGTCCGATTTATTCCGAAATATGTATTGGTCCTTTTAGTTGAAAGCCTTTGTTTTTATTGGTGTTACCTAACCATATGTTGCGGTATGATAAATGTGATTTTATCAAAAGCATGTTAATTAATTTATAATCAATTTCTACAGTAAAGTATTCATTGGATATGCTGTAGGATATCTGTCGAGATTTAGTAATTTAATAATTATAAGATATGAAAACTAATGAAAACAGATAGCATGTTGTGCAAAGGAAACAACGATAAAAACAGAGGAAGCCAATTAAGAGGACGAAGCTACGTGCATGAGTATTCAGGGGCAGTAACTGACTAATGTCTCTCCTTCAAATGCCCCAGCATGCAGCTGTATGATAAGGAATAGCACAATTGTCCGGGCGAGATATCCCTGAACCCCTATCCTAATGGTGTCTGCACATAGTTTATACAAATGTATTTTAGCTCGATTGCGAAACAAGTTCTTACAACTTATATTAATCACTCTCGAGACCTCATTCCTGGTGGAATCCATCGTCATGGGGGAGAGAGAAGAGGCAACGTGGAATTGAAATGCCTTGCCTAAGGGTACAAACGTAACGGCTCCAGCGGGGCTCGAACTCCGGACCTTTCGCACCTGAAACGAACGCGCAACCACTGCGATATCACGACTTCCACGCATATATCAATGCAAGCTACGCCACTGGGTACTATTGTATCTAGCCACAATTTTATATTTCAACATATCTATTTTATTTCGTTTCGTATGTGAATTATTGTTTATTGAAGTCGTGATATCTAGCGCAGTTGTAGCGCATTCACTACATGTTCAAAATGTCTGGAGCAGTTACGATTGTGCCCTTATGCAAGGCATTTAAATTCCACGTTGCCTCTTCTCTCCCCCACGTGGCGATGGATTACATCAGGAATGAAAATCAAGATCAAGTGGGCATTTGCCCTTTTGCTCTACGCGAGGTTTCCGTCCTCGCTGAGCCCACCTTAGGATACCTGCGTTACCGTTTGACAGATGTACCACCCCAGTCAAACTCCCCGCCTGGCAAGGTCTTCAGAGCGGGTCACGAGGGCCAACAAAGGGCCCTCGCTTAGCGCTAGAACCATTCCTGCGCTAAGAGAGTGATTAATATAAGTTGTAAGAACTTGTTTCGCGATGGAACTATAAATATGTATAAATTATTATTGATTATACATGTATATTTAAGTCTCAGAATGCAGCTTATATGATCGTAGTTTCTGTTACAGTCGTTATATACACATGTATAGTATACTGAATTTGTTTGTGTTTGCTTTTATATATAGGTATAACCAGGTATTACCTCCAGACAACACATTACAGTGTCACACAAATCCGGACGATAAAACAATAGAATGGCAGAAGGAACAAGTACATAACTACTGATCACCCAATCCAAGATGGCGGTCGTTATATAGCTGCATGTTCCAGAAGGAGCGCGTACATAACTACTGATCACCCAATCCAAGATGGCGGTCGTTATATAGCTGCATGTTCCAGAAGGAGCGCGTACATAACTACTGATCACCCAATCCAAGATGGTGGTCGTTATATAGCTGCATGTTCCAGAAGGAACTTCTGATCGTACTACCTCCAAACAACACAGTATAGTTCCACAAATTGTAACCAGTCAAAGATACAATGAACACAGACTGTGTATCGATTTTTCTTTAACTGGAAAGCGCCGTCGTCAATGGTAAATAAAACAGTCGAGTATGAAAGGTTAAAATATGGCACAAACGTTATTTATGCCGATATTTTGTGCAATTTTCTGAAAATCGCCAAATTGAAATTTTAGGAGCCATTTCTATCGCAAAATCGCCATTTGGCTCTTGTGGCGACTGACAGCGTGGCCCCTGAGTCAAAACTCACATATGACCATCGTTATGTAGTTTACATGGCAGATAGAAAGTCTAAACGTAAAATGATGGCCTGTACTACCTCCGAATAACACAGCATTATTCCGTCAATATCTCAGACGATATTCGTTGTTGGCGTTTTTTTTCCTTTAATAATTACATAACATACCAATCAGATTCATTACTATACCGCCTCCGTGGCCCTGTAGTTAAGGCGTCCGCCTACGGAGCGGGACGTCGAAGGTTCGAATCCCGTCAGGGTTCGTTCTGATATGGCCGGTTGGTGAGCCGCCAGCTAGTTAAATAATGGCTACCGATTGCCTACCAGCCTGGCGCCTGCATGGCATACAAGCATAGGATTCGGGAAGTACTGATGTTCATAAAAAGAGGTGTCTCATAAGTCAGAAATGGCTTGCCCTTTAAATAGGGGTGACACTATAATAAACAAACACTTTTATAGCAGACTGTCCACGTCTAGCGACTTTCCCATTGATATTGAGTATATAGTACAATTTTCCTATTGCTTATCAGCAGTACGTAGATGAAATGAGTAATTAGCCTCCTCTGTTTTGGAGTACATGGTTAAATTGGTGCATCATACATGCAGAATTCTGAAGACATTGCTTCGATTTCATTTATATAATATCTAGTGTTGCAAGATTGTTAGCGGAAACACTATAATAAACAAACACTTGACTTTACTTTTACTAGTGATACGGCATTCAATATCACAACCACTCATAATATGCATACAAAACTAGCTTTCACGGGAACTAGCCCAGCCTCGGGTCAAACTCGGAGAGTGTATTCAAACCTACATCCTTTTATGGTATGAGAAATAGCTTCTCAGCTAACAGACGAAATGTTATCGTTGCATTCGGTGTGTGTGTTTTACGTTTATTTATCGTCGCTACCGGTTGCCCATATGAGCGACGCCTCCTGAAGAGATTAGTCATTTTAGATTTTGGAGAATAGTGCATGATACAGACAGAGACCCATTCCAGAGTCTCACTTGGTTCTTTTACGTGAAAAGCACCGACACGAGACCTCGGTTTAAATTCCCATCTGAAAGATTGTTAATTTTATTAGGGTCAGACGGGGGGATCGATCCTGCGATAACAATCGATGGTCTCGGTGTTAAGATATATTTATATATATGACTTACCAGGCAAAATATATCAACGCATGTTCCCAGGCTATCAATCACGTTGAGGTACAGAGAGGTCTGTGTCAAACAACTAGATGACCCAGCCTATAGCAACCAACCACCTGACAAATCGACTGTTCTATACATTGCAGACGATAATGCAAAATGAATGGTGAACGTTATTACCCCAATAATACTTTTAAGAAACGGCAGCGATGCGTGTTTGTATTATTTGCTACCATCACAACGAATACAGTCAAACCTGTGTTAGTGGTCACCTCTATTAAGCAGCCAACCTGTATTAAGCAGCCAGTTTCCAGATTCCCAATATGTTGTTTATTATACATTTGACCTGTATTAAGCAGCCACCTGTGTTAAGCATCCACTTTATGTGATTCCCTTGACTGGCTGCTTAAGACAGGTTTGACTGTATGTCGATTCAACTAAAGACATTTCTTGCAACATTGGCCATATATTTGCTTGTCGTTAAAGCGACATTACATCGCAAAAAGTTAATTAAAATGCACTTTTTTGAGTTATAAATGCGTTGCTACTACAAATTCTTCCGAATACATTCGAACACTAACATTGAATCA
This sequence comes from Archivesica marissinica, assembly GCA_014843695.1. Taxonomy (NCBI): domain Eukaryota; kingdom Metazoa; phylum Mollusca; class Bivalvia; order Venerida; family Vesicomyidae; genus Archivesica; species Archivesica marissinica. The sequence continues at coordinate 57,596,745 of CM026404.1, read as the reverse complement.
ATAAACAGTATGTTTGTGGATTGGAAATATGAATTCATAACGGTCACCCATGCTCCTGAATTGACGTTTGTTTTGTCATCGGAGTCAATACTAAACGCGAGATAATGTCGTTTAGAGATCATTTAACTAAGAATAGTCTAGCAATTATATATGCACAAATGTGAAATATAACTGTAAATCTGTACCATAAATCATGTTATTCAGGATACACTAGTTGTATTACGCATGGATGTTTACATTATTTTGTTATGTCAACAAACCGCGTATACGACGTTCGTTTATTAGTTTGAAACACTGAGTATTTGAGTCAAATATTTGGAAACAAATTATACCATATAATAGGAAAATACATTCTGTAGAAATTTGTGTTTTCACTGATGTAGTGTCGCTTTAAAAGCAATGTAAATGAAATATATACTATATACTAGCATACATATTATACTCAAATGTCCAGGTTACATGTTTACAGTATTATATAAAGGAGACTTCTGTTCTCGTTACTAAAACGGGTGACATTACATTTGATTACTTACTTAATTCAGGGCAAGTAGTCAAACATTCCGTATAAACAGCCTGTTTTATACAGAATCGTTGTTATTTTTCGTGATTGTGTCTTGTTTTATCAATAAAATGTCGTCCGAAAAAATTGTGTTCATATTAGACATGTATATACATAGACAACTGGCGTTGTGACGGCTGACAGCACAGTGTGCATGTCATGGCCGACCACATCCCACTCTTCACCTTGTTCACAAAACACGCCGACGCGCCTGTTTTCCAGCTGTCCAACTCACCACTCACACTAACCCACACCATCTCCCACTAATGCACACTCACCCTTCGCCCTCTCTTCCCTCTCTTCGTCTCACATTCTCCATCTTCCTCTACTGGCGACCGTCTCTCCCTCTAGTGTATATATTTTATCCAGCTAATGCCAATGCTCTCTCTACTGTACATATTTTATCCATCTCTCGCCTCCCCTCCCCTCCACACCCCTCCCCTCCCCCGCTCTCTCTCTCGCTCTCTCTCTCTCTCTCTCTACTGTATATATTTTATCCATCTGTTGCCAATGCTCCCTCTACTGTGATATTCTCACAGTCATAGTCTCACTCTCTCCTCCCCGATTCTCTAATATAAGAAAGGAACACGACTATAGGCTTATCATAGACCATTCCGTTTCTCTGAAAGTAATACTAGTATATTGATACCAATATCGACGGAATGGAAGACCGTGACGACAGGCACAAGTAACTAATATGTAATCTACACTTTTACACAATTAATCCAGACAAACTGTTGTTTGCTAAGCATTGAGTTTGTGTTTGAAGTTTAACGTCACAGCAACAACTTAGGTAACATGACGACACTCTTAATTTATTTGCTGGAGGAAGACCCCAGGTTGCACTTGCACCTCTGAGCTATGTCTGGCACGGACGGACACACGGGTAGAACCACCAACCTACAACAACCCAGCTGGCCCGGGATAGCTTCCTCACTTGAAGGAATTCGACATTTCCTGTTCCATTCGAACTTACAGCGACGAGGGGCAAGATATTTGAAGCCAACGACCTAAACCACATTCAGATTGCTATAGATGTCGAACACGTGCAACATGCCAACGGTTGTTCAATTATGGCAAGGGCTTTGTCAGATCTATCAAGAATTGTTTAAAATATTTCGTCAAAAATCAGCCAAGCATATTGATATGCATTGTTGAAATTCGACAAAGTACAAACTCTGCGACAACCATCCAGACGATACTAAACCATCCAGACGATACTAAACCATCCGGACGATACTAAACCATCCGGATGATACTAAACCATCCATCCGGACGATACTAAACCATCCGGACGATACTAAACCATCCGGACGATACTAAACCATCCAGACGATACTAAACCATCCGGACGATACTAAACCACCCGGACGATACTAAACCATCCGGACGATACTAAACCATCCATCCGGACGATACTAAACCATCCATCCGGACGATACTAAACCATCCGGACGATACTAAACCATCCGGACGATACTAAACCTTCGGACTATACTAAACCATCCATCCGGACGATACTAAACCATCCGGACGATACTAAACCATCCATCCGGACGATACTAAACCATCCATCCGGACGATACTAAACCATCCGGACGATACTAAACCATCCGGTCGATACTAAACCATCCGGACGATACTAAACCTTCGGACTATACTAAACCATCCATCCGAACGATACTAAACCATCCGGACGACACTAAACCACCTGGACGATACTAAACCATCCAGACGATACTAAACCATCCGGACGATACTAAACCATCCGGATGATACTAAACCATCCGGACAACACTAAACCATCCGGACGATACTAAACCATCCAGACCGATACTAAACCATCCGGACGATACTAAACCATCCGGACGATACTAAACCATCCAGACGATACTAAACCATCCGGACGATACTAAACCATCCGGATGATACTAAACCATCCATCCGGACGATACTAAACCATCCGGACGATACTAAACCATCCAGACGATACTAAACCATCCGGACGATACTAAACCACCCGGACGATACTAAACCATCCGGACGATACTAAACCATCCATCCGGACGATACTAAACCATCCATCCGGACGATACTAAACCATCCGGACGATACTAAACCATCCGGACGATACTAAACCTTCGGACGATACTAAACCATCCATCCGGACGATACTAAACCATCCATCCGGACGATACTAAACCATCCGGACGATACTAAACCATCCATCCGGACGATACTAAACCATCCATCCGGACGATACTAAACCATCCGGACGATACTAAACCATCCGGTCGATACTAAACCATCCGGACGATACTAAACCTTCGGACTATACTAAACCATCCATCCGGACGATACTAAACCATCCGGACGACACTAAACCACCTGGACGATACTAAACCATCCAGACGATACTAAACCATCCGGACGATACTAAACCATCCGGATGATACTAAACCATCCGGACAACACTAAACCATCCGGACGATACTAAACCATCCAGACCGATACTAAACCATCCGGACGATACTAAACCATCCGGACGATACTAAACCATCCATCCGGATGATACTAAACCATCCGGACGATACTAAACCATCCGGACGACACTAAACCACCCGGACGATACTACCAAATCAAACTGTTTCTCATCCCCATTTTTCAGAACACAATTATAAAAGTATTTAAAGCCGCATAACATCGTATGAAATAAAAGATATTTGAAAAATTCAATTTTTACGTATGGGTAGCAATGCTGCTACACATTCTAACATTATGCTTATGTTCATTTGGTAAACAAGTGTTTTTTTGCGATAAAAAAACTCGAAACCGAAAGTAGAACTATCCGAGTCGATCAGTCACGCACTTGTTTACAACCGGAACGCATCGTCCGCAGTTGTTTGCATTCGAAATGCATCGACCCCATTTGTTCCACGTTGTCTTTTTTAATTAAATTACTTGATATTTTGATTCATACCTCTGTTAGCTAAGTCTTGTAGGGACATTTCTACATCCCCGCGAGGGGTTCGACATTAGAGGAAGATAGATAGTCTTTCATGTTCAAAATATATACGTTGTTTTCTACATCCTATGTTGTTTCACGCATGCGCGCTGTGCGTGTTTAAATTTCGTGTGTTGATAAACAAATTCGCGTATACGATGGATTAAATTTATTGGAATTGTATCGTTTCTGAGCGACTATTTCGATTTTTGTAAACACACACACATTAGTATTTATATTTTACCCAAAACATCCTTTATTACGATGTAATGCTGCTTTATAAAATTGGACAAAAGAAAGTGGAGTTAAATATGAAGATTTGAGCTATTTTCCATCATATGTCGATTAGTCATCGAAATAATCAAACATACACTGACAGAATTTGACTAAATTGAACTAGTGTCTTTAATTTGACCTCATGCTTTACGAAATTGGCAGATTACAAACAGTAACAATAATTCCATCATTATACAAATTTTGAGCATGTTTGAATAACATCGGATAAATATAAAACCGATGATGCTGAATTGGTGTTCTGTTTTAGAGCATAGTTGCACCAACAGCTTAGTGGAAGTCGTCATAGCGCAGTGGATGCGCGTTCGCTTCAGGTCCGAGCCCCGCTGGAGCCGTTACGATTGTGCCCTTAGGCAAGGCATTTAATTTCCACGTTGCCTCTTCTCTCTCCCTTGTGGCGATGGATTCCATCAGCAATGAGGTCTCGATGAGTGATTAATATAAGTTGTAAGAACTTTTTTCGCAATCGAGCTAAAAATTATTGGTATCTTAGATCCAGCTTAGATCATATCACGACATTCCAACTAGTATTGGTGGAGGATGAACCCTGGTGCCGCTCAACAGTATTTCAGGCACCCAGGTAGTATTCCAGGCACCCAGGTAGTATTCCATGCACCCATGTAGTATTCCATGCACCCATGTAGTATTCCATGCACCCATGTAGTATTCCATGCACCCAGGTAGTATTCCATGCACCCATGTAGTATTCCATGCACCCATGTAGTATTCCATGCACCCAGGTAGTATTCCATGCACCCATGTAGTATTCCATGCACCCATGTAGTATTCCATGCACCCAGGTAGTATTCCATGCACCCATGTAGTATTCCATGCACCCATGTAGTATTCCATGCACCCAGGTAGTATTCCATGCACCCATGTAGTATTCCATGCACCCATGTAGTATTCCATGCACCCAGGTAGTATTCCATGCACCCATGTAGTATTCCATGCACCCATGTAGTATTCCATGCACCCAGGTAGTATTCCATGCACCCATGTAGTATTCCATGCACCCATGTAGTATTCCATGCACCCAGGTAGTATTCCATGCACCCATGTAGTATTCCATGCACCCATGTAGTATTCCATGCACCCAGGTAGTATTCCATGCACCCATGTAGTATTCCATGCACCCATGTAGTATTCCATGCACCCAGGTAGTATTCCATGCACCCATGTAGTATTCCATGCACCCATGTAGTATTCCATCAGGGCACCCAGGTAGTATTCCAGGCACCCAGGTAGTATTCCATGCACCCAGGTAGTATTCCAGGCAGCCAGGTAGTATTCCGGGCACCCAGATAGTATTCCAGGCAGTATTCCGGGCACCCAGGTAGTATTCCATGCACCCAGGTAGTATTCCATGCACCCAGGTAGTATTCCATGCACCCAGGTAGTATTCCATGCACCCATGTAGTATTCCAGACACCCAGGTAGTATTCCAGACACCCAGGTAGTATTCCAGGCACCCAGGTAGTATTTCAGGCACCCAGGTAGTATTTCAGGCACCCAGGTAGTATATCAGGCACCCAGGTAGTATTTCAGGCACCCAGGTAG
>CM026404.1:57554391-57590328 GCA_014843695.1 Archivesica marissinica | reverse complement strand
GTATTTCAGGCACCCAGGTAGTATTCCAGGCACCCAGGTAGTATTCCATGCACCCATGTAGTATTCCATGCACCCATGTAGTATTCCATGCACCCATGTAGTATTCCATGCACCCAGGTAGTATTCCATGCACCCATGTAGTATTCCATGCACCCATGTAGTATTCCATGCACCCAGGTAGTATTCCATGCACCCATGTAGTATTCCATGCACCCATGTAGTATTCCATGCACCCAGGTAGTATTCCATGCACCCATGTAGTATTCCATGCACCCATGTAGTATTCCATGCACCCAGGTAGTATTCCATGCACCCATGTAGTATTCCATGCACCCATGTAGTATTCCATGCACCCAGGTAGTATTCCATGCACCCATGTAGTATTCCATGCACCCATGTAGTATTCCATGCACCCAGGTAGTATTCCATGCACCCATGTAGTATTCCATGCACCCATGTAGTATTCCATGCACCCAGGTAGTATTCCATGCACCCATGTAGTATTCCATGCACCCATGTAGTATTCCATGCACCCAGGTAGTATTCCATGCACCCATGTAGTATTCCATGCACCCATGTAGTATTCCAGCACCCAGGTAGTATTCCAGGCACCCAGTAGTATTCCAGGCACCCAGGTAGTATTCCAGGCACCCAGGTAGTATTCCATGCACCCAGGTAGTATTCCAGGCAGCCAGGTAGTATTCCGGGCACCCAGATAGTATTCCAGGCAGTATTCCGGGCACCCAGGTAGTATTCCATGCACCCAGGTAGTATTCCATGCACCCAGGTAGTATTCCATGCACCCAGGTAGTATTCCATGCACCCATGTAGTATTCCAGACACCCAGGTAGTATTCCAGACACCCAGGTAGTATTCCAGGCACCCAGGTAGTATTTCAGGCACCCAGGTAGTATTTCAGGCACCCAGGTAGTATATCAGGCACCCAGGTAGTATTTCAGGCACCCAGGTAGATGTGTTTGTTAGTTTATGGGGTTTAACGTCGCACCAACTGATTAGGTCACATGTCCACTCCAACTAATATTGGTGGAGAGAGACTCCGGGTGCACATCTGAGCTGTATGAGACTCCGGGTGCACATCTGAGCTGTATGAGACTCCGGGTGCACATCTGAGCTGTATGAGACTCCGGGTGCACATTTGAGCTGTATGAGACTCCGGGTGCACATCTGAGCTGTACGAGACTCCGGGTGCACATCTGAGCTGTATGAGACTCCGGGTGCACATTTGAGCTGTATGAGACTCCGGGTGCACATCTGAGCTGTATGAGACTCCGGGTGCACATCTGAGCTGTATGAGACTCCGGGTGCACATCTGAGCTGTATGAGACTCCGGGTGCACATCTGAGCTGTATGATACTCCGGGTGCACATCTGAGCTGTATGAGACTCCGGGTGCACATCTGAGCTGTATGAGACTCCGGGTGCACATTTGAGCTGTATTTCAGGCACCTGGATAGAACCACCAACCTTCCACAAGCCAGCTGGATAGCGCCCTCACAATAATTTGACACCGAAATGTGATTTTTAAGACAATGACCCCTCGACGCAGAAATACATAACCACAGCATAGTTTTTCACATTTTATTTAGCTTAAAATAGAATAACATTTTCATCATTGTACAAACACATGTGCCCGAGGTTATAAAACCTTTCTCAGATCTCAAACTCAAGTGATTTGATTGGTTGACTTTGATATTTACACTCAGCTGAACCAATCAGAAACTCGAGACAGATGCTGAGATTGGAGCAGTTTTATACCCTCCAGGCATGAACAACATTATTTATTGTTGAATAATTCAGCACAATACTATATTATAAACATATGATAAATCAATACATACTATTCCTTATAAACTCTAGTACAGTACACGTCTTAAAGGGAGCATTTCGTGGTCAATCTTACAACTAGTCTACACATAGAAATTTTCGAGAAGGGCCGTAACTAATGTTGCTAGAACTTGTGGCCAAACCCGTTTGCCTTTATTTAACTCTCTCCCTCGTGGCGATGGATTCCATCAGGAATGGGGTCTCGAGAGTGATTGAACTAAATTGTAAGAACTTGTTTCGCAATCGATCTAAAATAAATTTGTATAAACTAATGACGACTCTCCAGCTATATTGGTGGAGAGAGACAACAGGTGCCCCTCTGAGCAATAGTTCATGCCCGTATCCATAGAGATGTGCACATAAATATCAAATTGTTCAAGTAGTTGCAGATTAAATTCGGAAAAGCTTCCTCTAACAATCTTGCAACAATAGTGATATTATATAAACGAAATCTTGTCGTCAGAATTCTGCATGTATGATGCACAAATTTAACCCTTTTCTCCACAACAGAGGATGCCAACTGCTCATGTCATCTATGTACAGCTGATAAGCAATAGGCAAACTGTACTGTATACTCAATAATCAATATCAATGGGATTAGATAACGTGGAAAGTTCTGCTATATGAGGGGAAGAGATAAAGTTTGTTTGATTGTTCGGATTATCGCCTTCATCAGCACCAAATCCTACATAACTGTCTCATATCAGAAATTCCTACATAACTGTCAATGTATCTTACATTCTCATATCAGAAATCCTACATAACTGTCAATGTATCTTACATTCTCATATCAGAAATCCTACATAACTGTCAATGCATCATACATTCTCATATCAGAAATCCTACATAACTGTCAATGTATCTTTTACATTCTCATATCAGAAATCCTACATAACAGGTAATGTATCTTACATTCTCATATCAGAAATCCTACATAATTGTTAATGTATCTTACATTCTCATATCAGAAATCCTACATAACTGTCAATGTATCTTACATTCTCATATCAGAAATACTACATAACTGTTAATGTATCTTACATTCTCATATCAGAAAGCCTACATAACTGTTAATGTATCTTACATTCTCATATCAGATACCCTACATAACAGTCAATGTATCTTACATTCTCATATCAGAAATTCCTACATAACAGTCAATGTATCTTACATTCTCATATCAGAAATTCCTACATAACTGTCAATGCATCATACATTCTCATATCAGAAATCCTACATAACTGTTAATGTATCTTACATTCTCATATCAGAAATACTACATAACTGTTAATGTATCTTACATTCTCATATCAGAAAGCCTACATAATTGTTAATGTATCTTACATTCTCATATCAGAAAATCCTACATAACTGTCAATGTACCTTACATTATCATATCAGAAAATACATAACAGTCAATGTATCTTACATTCTCATATCAGAAATCCTACATAACTGTTAATGTATCTTACATTCTCATATCAGAAATTCCTACATAACTGTTAATGTATCTTACATTCTCATATCAGAAATCCTACATAACTGTTAATGTATCTTACATTCTCATATCAGAAACCCTACATAACTGTCAATGTATCTTACATTCTCATATCAGAAATCCTACATAACTGTCAATGTATCTTACATTCTCATATCAGAACTCCTACATAACTGTCAATGTATCTTACATTCTCATATCAGAAATCCTACATAACTGTTAATGTATCTTACATTCTCATATCAGAAATCCTACATAACTGTCAATGTATCTTACATTCTCATATCAGAACACCTACATAACTGTCAATGTATCTTACATTCTCATATCAGACATCCTACATAACTGTTAATGTATCTTACATTCTCATATCAGAAATCCTACATAACTGTCAATGTATCTTACATTCTCATATCGGAACTCCTACATAACTGTTAATGTATCTTACATTCTCATATCAGAAATCCTACATAACTGTTAATGTATCTTACATTCTCATATCAGAAATCCTACATAACTGTCAATGTATCTTACATTCTCATATCGGAAATCCTACATAACTGTCAATGTATCTTACATTCTCATATCAGAAATCCTACATAACTGTCAATGTATCTTACATTCTCATATCAGAAATCCTACATAACTGTCAATGTATCTTACATTCTCATATCAGAAATACTACATAACTGTTAATGTATCTTACATTCTCATATCAGAAAGCCTACATAACTGTTAATGTATCTTACATTCTCATATCAGATACCCTACATAACAGTCAATGTATCTTACATTCTCATATCAGAAAATACTACATAACAGTCAATGTATCTTACATTCTCATATCAGAAATTCCTACATAACTGTCAATGTATCTTACATTCTCATATCAGAAATTCCTACATAACAGTCAATGTATCTTACATTCTCATATCAGAAATTCCTACATAACTGTCAATGCATCATACATTCTCATATCAGAAATCCTACATAACTGTCAATGTATCTTTTACATTCTCATATCAGAAATCCTACATAACTGTCAATGTATCTTACATTCTCATATCAGAAATCCTACATAACTGTTAATGTATCTTTTACATTCTCATATCAGAAATCCTACATAACTGTCAATGTATCTTACATTCTCATATCAGAAATCCTACATAACTGTTAATGTATCTTACATTCTCATATCAGAAATCCTACATAACTGTCAATGTATCTTTTACATTCTCATATCAGAACTCCTACATAACTGTCAATGTATCTTACATTCTCATATCAGAAATCCTACATAACTGTTAATGTATCTTACATTCTCATATCAGAAATCCTACATAACTGTCAATGTATCTTACATTCTCATATCAGAAATCCTACATAACTGTCAATGTATCTTACATTCTCATATCGGATACCCTAAATAAACAAGCCCTCTTCTATATCTGCCTAAGGACAAAGTTTAATAAATTGTTTGTGTTCGGTAACATGTCAGAAAACAATAGCAGGATGGGTGAAATGTTTATGTTACTTCTGAATCTTGTGTATTACGTACGAATTGCACTTTTTACATGTCTAAACTAGTAAAGCAAAAAATTTATATTTCTTTTTAACCCTTTCAACACCACAGGCATCTCAATAGGCTTACAAAAAGTGTAGATCCAGATGAGCCGGCTCGTAACGAGCCGTCTCATCAAGATCTGCACTTTTTGCCAGTAATATTGCTATTTTTAGACAAAAATTACCCATTTTGATAAATGAACAAATGTAATTTTCTTATTAATTTATTGGTCTGAAAATATCACGCACCCGTCCATGTCAGTTACTTGGGGTTGAATGGGTTAAAGTAGGGTCTGCTCATTTTGAGGTAGGTAGGCAGGGTAACCAGAACAAAACTTCGCTAACATTGGAATCAAAAAGATGCAGGAAAATGAAGCGCTCAGGACCCCCCCCCCCCCCAATTAAATTATCCAGTTGTAAACCACATCGTTTTTAAGGTTTTTAAAGGCAATCTAAGATTATATATAAAATGGCATATACGATTCAATATTATTAATCTAACTATACTATATGCTTCTCATATGACCGTCACCATGGCGAAAATGGTCACCTTGGCCATTTATCAGAATTATTTGGAAGACGAAAATGTTTAAATTAGACTAACATTACACATTTTCACCAGTTCTTTACATTGCTGTATAATTTCAAACGGAATATTACTTAAATCTATGCCGTTTATATTTCATTATGAAATAGTGTAAAGATTTCGAAACTGTTGCTATAGGAAGGAACAATAGGAACAATGTTTCCAAGCAATCACTTTGTTATAAAAAGATAATGGCATGATATTTGGTCAAATCATGATATAAACTAAAGTTGTGGACAAAAAAGGTGAATGATGATGTGAACAATAGCAATTTCTTATCTTATAATATTATATGTTCATATCTTAAATTGATTGTAAAACATGACGTCATTTATATTGGCGCGACATTTCAAACATTCTTTCAAAAACATGTCTAGGTTTGTCACTAACAAAGTCACAACTTTATTGGAGTGACATTTCAAACGTTCTTTCAAAAACATCTGTCTATGTTTGTCACTAACGAAGTAATAGCATAGACCATGTCCAAGTGCCCATTGTCGTGTGTCGCCGGTCATACAACAAACAGTTTTAAAAACAAACCAATACTAAGCAATCAATACCAAGATAGCAGGAATTATTTACAAATGATGCATATATGTATTTGTGTTTGTATTTAAAATATTCCTGAACTTCCAATATGTACAGTCTAATATGGTAATGGTATCTATATACAAATAATGACATGTATAGTCTCTCTCATCTCTCTCATCTATCCATGCAGCTCATTCTTCCAAGTCCACATAGAAGAAAATTTGTTTCAGTTACGTCATCATATCCGGATGTTAAATATAGAATTGTTTTCATTTTTTGTTTTAGTTTCCAAAAGTTTCATCTCATTTTGAAGTAAAAATTAACATATTTGTTATTTTATCCACAGGCAATTTAACCAATGATCTGTGAAGTGACGTTAAAATCTCACGTTTATTTAGTTTCTCCATACCCAATGACGTTGCATAAGTTTCTCCATACCCAATGACGTCACATAAGTTTCTCCATACCCAATGACGTCACATAAGTTTCTCCATACCCAATGACGTCGCATAAGTTTCTCCATACCCAATGACATCACATAAGTTTATCCATACCCAATGACGTCGCATAAGTTTCTCCATACCCAATGACATCACATAAGTTTATCCATACCCAATGATGTCATATAAGTTTCTCCATACCCAATGACATCACATAAGTTTATCCATACCCAATGATGTCGTATAAGTTTCTCCATACCCATGACGTCGCATAAGTTTCTCCATACCAATGACGTCGCATAAGTTTCTCCATACCCAATGACGTCGCATAAGTTTCTCCATACCCAATGACATCACATAAGTTTATCCATACCCATCGCATAAGTTTCTCCATACCCAATGACATCACATAAGTTTATCCATACCCAATGACATCACATAAGTTTATCCATACCCAATGACGTCGTATAAGTTTATCCATACCCAATGACGTCGTATAAGTTTATCCATACCCAATGACATCACATAAGTTTATCCATACCCAATGACGTTGCATAAGTTTCTCCATACCCAATGACATCGCATCAGTTTGTATTATCACTATGGAAAACACCAAAATTGCAATTTTGACTTCAACCCTCCCCCCCCCCCAAGATAAATCGAAAAAATAAAAGTGCTATTTGCATATTTTTCTAACAGTTTAAACTTTATTTATTTTACAACGATTGCGAAGCAAGTTCTAACAACTTATATTAATCACTCTCGTTGGCGCTGAGGAAAGCGTATATGTGGTCATTCGTGTGGGAGGAAACCGGAGTACCCAGAGAAAACCCACCTGTCCGATTTGGCGACCACCGTACCATCTCACATATTTCCCGGTCCGAGGATGGAACCTGGGTTGCATTGGTGAGAAGAGAGCGCGTTAACCACTGCGCTAATCAGACAGCGATGACGATATAATTTTAAAGAAATTTACTTAGATATGGACGTGAGAAATGATGTACACAGGTAGGTGACACGCACCCTAATGATTGTACTGTCTCGGAGGACTGGTAAATGCAAAACCAAGTCTCTTACGCTGCTTCTCAAATCTTACGCTGCTTCTCAAATCTTACGCTGCTTCTCAAATCTTACGCTGCTTCTCAAATCTTACGCTACTTCTCAAATCTTACGCTGCTTCTCAAATCTTACGCTGCTTCTCAAATCTTACGCTGCTTCTCAAATCTTACGCTGCTTCTCAAATCTTACGCTACTTCTCAAATCTTACGCTGCTTCTCAAATCTAATGCTGCTTCTCAAATCTAATGCTGCTTCTCAAATCTTACACTGCTTCTCAAATCTTACGCTGCTTCTCAAATATAACGCTGCTTCTCAAATCTTACACTTCAAATCTTACGCTGCTTCTCAAATCTTACGCTGCTTCTCACGCTGCTTCTCAAATCTAACGAATAGAATTCTTGGAAACCCTTATATTGATAAATCCCACGCCAATAGATTGTCTTCATTATTATTGTCTTAACCATTTCAACACAACAGACCTCGAAATAGGCTTACAAATAGTGTAGATCCAGATGAGCCGGCCCATGACGAGAGGATGAAATCTGCAATTTTTGCCAGTAATATTACTATTTTTAGACAAAATTACACATTTTGATAAATGAACTGGTCCAAATTAAATTCTATTATTGTGTCTAAAAGTATAATGGACCGGTCCATGTCAGGAACTTGGTTGTTGAATGGGTTAACCCTTTCAACACCAAGTAACTCACATGGACTGGTCCATGATATATTTAGACCAATAAATTAATCAGAAAATTACATTTGGACCAGTTCATTTATCAAAATGGGTAATTTTGTCTTAAAATAGTAATATTACTGGCAAAAAGTGCAGATCCTGATGAGACGGCTCATCACGAGCCGGCTCATCTGGATCTACACTTTTTGTAAGCCTATTTAGAGGTCTGTGGTGTTGAAAGGGTTAATGTAATAACTCATACTTATTTACATCACTTTCAACATCAATGCATGCTAAACAAATCTCATGTGTGACCACTAAAATCTCTATCTGTGGGATTTATTTCTTCAAATAGAAAAATAAATCAATAAATCATATATATGCATATTTTTTTCTAGATGCTGACTTTTAATAAACAATTGTTTTAAAATAAATATCCATGGAGGTAATTTACAAATGGTACTTTCGAAAGATCTGTTAAATGGCGGAAAAGATCTTCAATACAATACATAGAATCTGATGAATTAATTTCGATATAAATGGAAATACATGTACAGTCAAACCTGTGTTAGTGGTCACCTCCATTAAGCAGCTAACCTGTATTAAGCAGCCAGTTTCCAGATTCCAAATATGTTGTTTTATTATACATTTGACATCTATTAAGCAGCCAACCTGTATTAAGCAGCCAGTTTCCAAATATGTTGTTTCATTATACATTTGACCTCTATTAAGCAGCCACCTGTATTAAGCAGCCAGTTTCCAAATATGTTGTTTCATTATACATTTGACCTCTATTAAGCAGCCAACCTGTATTAAGCAGCCACTTTCAAGGTTCCAAATATGTTGTTTTATTATACATTTGACCTGTATTAAGCAGCCACCTGTGTTCAGCAGCCACTTTCTGTGACTCCCTTGACTGGCTGCTTAAGACAGGTGTGACTGTATACGACAGTAATGAACTAATCACGGTTTGTATTAAGCTTGTCTTCAGATCCTAATGTCTTACAATTATTTTATGATAGTTCTATATTTATATATATATATACCGTATAACCCCGTTTAAACGCCCCCTCCCTAATAAACGCCCACCCCCCACCCACCATTTTGAAGCAAAACATAATAATTCTCACCTATCATAGTCTGTACTGCTAGAAACACAGTGGTCTGTGTCGATGTCACGAGGTATGAAGAAAGGGGGCGCTTAAAGGAGTCGGAGACTTACTTTGCATATAATTTGTCGCAAATTGTCATAGTAATAGTAATTAGTCGCCACCAGGGGGGTGTTTAAACGGGGGTATATGTAACAGAACAAATAAATACTGGTTAACCATTTGCATGCTAGCGGTAGATAAAATCACTTTTGCAAACTCTGCAGGCTCTATGCTGTTTGCTAATCGAATAGTGAAGCTAAAACACATGGCTGAATAGCAAACAACATAGATCCTGATCGGATGCGGCATTATGCCGTGGCTGATCTGGATCTATGTTGTTTGCAAATGTGATTTTATTTACTCAGAGGACAAAGGGTTGAACTAATTATAATTTCCAACAATCCTCTCATATGAATATCTCGGTGTGCAACACATACTATTGAAACACATAATGGGCTTTATACCAATTGGATAAACTGATGGCACGGAGGCCTGAGAAACAAAGTCACTATTTACACATCAGGTAAACATCAAGTACAGTGGTGGAACCTATGCACCATAATATAATGATCGGGTGAAATCGGGTGTTACTACAGCTCCAAATTATCTTGCACACCAAACATTTTACAAATAATTTTATTAATTTACAGACAGGGAAGTAGGTAATGAATGGAGATGTAAATAACAGGCAGGGAAGTAGGTAATGAATGGAGATGTAAATAACAGGCAGGGAAGTAGGTAATGAATGGAGGTGTAAATAACAGGCAGGGAAGTAGGTAATGAATGGAGATGTAAATAACAGACAGGGAAGTAGGTAATGAATGGAGATGTAAATAACAGGCAGGGAAGTAGGTAATGAATGGAGATGTAAATAACAGACAGGGAAGTAGGTAATGAATGGAGATGTAAATAACAGGCAGGGAAGTAGGTAATAGATGGTAAGCATGTAACAGGCAGGGAAGTAGGTAATAGATGGTAAGCATGTAACAGGCAGGGAAGTAGGTAATAGATGGTAAGCAGGTAACAGGATTTATGCTGCTTTGCATAATAACTGCAGGATACAGGGGCAAGTTTGGAAACATTCTTGGTAACATTTAGACAATGTAAGGGCTATAACTCCGGAGTTACTGGGTACATATGGCAGGTTATGCAGCTTGCTATATATAGACCAAGGTTTCATAGTGATTTCATATTAACTAAAGGATATAGATGCCATGTTGAAACCTTTTTGTTAAAATCTTGACAATCAAATGGCAAGAACTCTGGAGTTACTGAGACACTGCCGATACACAAAGTAGTCGAGTTTCAGAATGATAGAATAATGATTAAAGAAAGTAGAATTTGTGCTAAGCCTCGGATGGACAGCAGTAACCCTTAATGAACCCGTGTCATTCATACATAGCAATGAACCTGTGTCATTCATGCATAGCAATGAACCTGTGTCATTCATACATAGCAATGAACCAGTGTCATTCATACATAGCAATGAACCTGTGTCATTCATACATAGCAATGAACCAGTGTCATTCATACATAGCAATGAACCCGTGTCATTCATACATAGCAATGAACACGTGTCATTCATACATAGCAATGAACCTGTGTCATTCATGCATAGCAATGAACCTGTGTCATTCATACATAGCAATGAACCAGTGTCATTCATACATAGCAATGAACCTGTGTCATTCATACATAGCAATGAACCAGTGTCATTCATACATAGCAATGAACCCGTGTCATTCATACATAGCAATGAACACGTGTCATTCATACATAGCAATGAACCTGTGTCATTCATGCATAGCAATGAACCTGTGTCATTCATACATAGCAATGAACCAGTGTCATTCATACATAGCAATGAACCTGTGTCATTCATACATAGCAATGAACCCGTGTCATTCATACATAGCAATGAACCAGTGTCATTCATACATAGCAATGAACCAGTGTCATTCATACATAGCAATGAACCAGTGTCATTCATACATAGCAATGAACCAGTGTCATTCATACATAGCAATGAACCTGTGTCATTCATACATAGCAATGAACCAGTGTCATTCATACATAGCAATGAACCAGTGTCATTCATACATAGCAATGAACCAGTGTCATTCATACATAGCAATGACCCGTGTCATTCATACATAGCAATGAACCAGTGTCATTCATACATAGCAATGAACCAGTGTCATTCATACATAGCAATGAACCAGTGTCATTCATACATAGCAATGAACCAGTGTCATTCATACATAGCAATGAACCAGTGTCATTCATACATAGCAATGAACCAGTGTCATTCATACATAGCAATGAACCAGTGTCATTCATACATAGCAATGAACCAGTGTCATTCATACATAGCAATGAACCAGTGTCATTCATACATAGCAATGAACCTGTGTCATTCATACATAGCAATGAACCAGTGTCATTCATACATAGCAATGAACCAGTGTCATTCATACATAGCAATGAACCAGTGTCATTCATACATAGCCAGGGTATACAGTAAGGTGTATTACGTACATTGGTTTTCATAACACTACAAAAATGGTTTTTTTACAGATGGGGTCAAATGAACACTGAAAGGAAACAAATCTGGAATGACCATGCGGAATTTCTGAAACCTATCATTGAAATACAGCAGTCTGAACTGAAATGTTCCCAACAAAATTGTAACTAACAAAACACTAGCTGTGATCACACCAGGATCATCTTAACCCTTACTGTGCTGGAAACGAATATATGCGTTTTTTGGAAAAAGCATTAGAGCCAAGATCAGATGACACAGAACGTGCTGTCTGATCAGGCTCTATGCAGTTTGTTATTCGTATAGTGAAGCTAAATAAAACACTTGTTTGAAATAGCAAACAACATAGATCCTGATCAGACGTGGTGCTAAGCCACAGCTGACCTGGATCTATGTTGTTTGCACATTCCTTCCAATTTATTCAGCATTTTAAGGGTTAAAGTGACAGTTGGTACGTCCTATGTGGGTATTTTGATATAGAGTCAACATCATAATACAAGGGGAGCGAGCCCCGTTTCAGTTGCCCAAGATAGATTAGCAACTGTCACACATGCCTCAACATATGAATACTTCATAACAGAGATACTGCTAATCACAGGGATCATTCTAGAGGGCGATGTGGGCGAAATTGTCGCCCTAGGGACCCTGACTTCGCCCTCTGGGGGCCCCACTTCTCCCTAATTTTTTTTTGGTTTTTACGATTTTCAAACAAAATTTTGTCTAGTAAGATATACTGGCCCATTATAAATCACTCCTTCTATTCAAATGTTGTATTTAATGGTTGTACTGTGCATTTTAACCCTATTTTGCAGAAGTATATTAAAGAACACCAAAAATTCTGACCTAGAATGAACCCTGTAATCAAGATTCAAGCTAGTCAATGTATCATCACTCAAAGTGCAAATGTCCTTGCAGTATAAAGGGGAATAAACATGTTTAAGATCTTCCTTAAAAAAAAGGTCAGCATTTTATTAACAAATCAAACAGTTCTATTTCACAAATGGGGAACAGTTAGTTTAAAGCGACATTACATTGCAAAAAGCAAATAAAATGCATTTGTTCACGTATAAATGCATAGCTACTACACATTCTTCTGAATACATTCGAACACTAACATTGAATCAATAAGCAGTGTTTTTTTGATATACAAACTTTCAAAAGTGAAAGTAGAATTTCATATAACGGTCATCCGCGCTCCTGAATTGACGTTTGTTTGTCATTGGAGTCAATAATAAACGCGCGATTATTTCGATTAGAGATAGTTTAACTAAGAGTAGTCTACAAATAAATATGCATAGGCACACATGTGAGATATCATGGTAAATATGTACAATACCGCGAGTTATTCAGGATAAACGCTGTTGTATTACGCATGAATGTTGACCTATTTACATTATTTTGTTGTGTCAACAAACCACTTATACGACGTTTATTTATTTGTTAAAATACTCAGTTTTTGAGGCAAATATTTGGAAAAGAATGATACCAAATAATAGCAAATTACATTCTGCAGACATTTGCGTTTTCACCGATGTAGTGTCGCTTTAATGAATATTACGCACTTTCTCGCGATGCATTTTTGTGTTCTTTACACATAAAGTTATTTTTATAACAGTTAAGACAAAGAATATACGAAATATAACATGAAGGCATCTGCTTACAAGTCTTTCAGAATCGTCTCTTAGTAAACATTACAACACAGCCATACCTGTCTTAGGCAGTCTGTATTGTTAAATTTGTAACAACGAGCGAGCGATTGAACATCATAATGTTTCACAAACTCCAGATGGTTACAAAGAGTGGACCCACCATTCATACATGTATACAGTCAAACCTGTGTTAGTGGTCACCTCTATTAAGCAGCCAACCTGCATTTAACAGCCAGTTTTCGGATTCCCAATATGTTACTTTGTTATAAATTTGACCTCCTTTAAGCAGCCACCTGTGTTAAGCAGCCATTTTCTGTGATTCCCTTGGCTGGCTGTTTAATACAGGTTTTTTTTAATTTAAACTTTATTTATTTTACAACGATTGCGAAGCAAGTTCTAACCACCTATATTAATCACTCTCGTTGGCACGGATGAAAGCGTAAATGTGGTCATTCGTGTGGGAGTAAACCGGAGTACCCGGAGAAAACCCACCTGTCCGATCTGACAACCACCGTACCATCTCACATACTTCCCAGTCCGAGGATCGAACCTGGGACGCATTGGTAAGAAGCGAGCATGCTAAGCACTGCGCTACTCGGACAGGTTTGACTGTGTGTATACACACCACCTCATAGACAACATTTCATATCAACATATTTCCACAAACATCGGTTCATCTATTTTGTAAATTGATTAAACCTTTCTCCATTCTCAAGCTGAAGCTCTCTGATTGGTCGAGTCCAAAGCAAATATCAGACTCGACCAATCATCACTTCAATTAGACACGTGAGATTTGAGAAAAAAAATTATAACCTCCGACCCAGAGAATCACCGGCCAATCACTTGCCCGATGCTAAAAAACATATATCTATTCTTATGTGTCAACGTAGCAATAGATAATATAATACTCGCAATAAATGTGTGCCCATCATTCGGTGTTCTATAACACTGTCAACACACATGTCATCTCTTTAGAACCATTTTAATTGTGTGCTTTGGTACTGTCGCTGTCATCGGTGGTGTCGTTGCAGCATTCTGGGCCAGCGGGCTCAACAAATCCGGCACCTCCTTGCTAGGGAGTCGACGAACTCTTGTCTAAAAGGCATATAATATGTCCGTAGCAACAATCAAACAGTTTACTGGTAAATACAACAGAGCCACAGCTAACATTCTTGGAAAATAATCAACACAATCTCATGAGTCAAAAATATATAAGCATATCTAATCTTTCCACGTTTCTATACAAGTCTGAAAATCTAGATCATCTTTCAATACAGAAATTATCCATTTAACCCTTTCAACCCCACAGGCCTCTAAATAGGCTTATGAAAAGTGTAGATCCAGATGAGCCGGCTCGTGATGAGCCGTCTCATCAGGATCTGCACTTTTTTGCCAGTAATAATTATTACTATTTTTAGATAAAATTACCCATTTTGATAAATGAACTGGTCCAAATGTAATTTTCTTATTAATTTATTGGTCTAAAAATAGCATGCACCAGTCCATGTCAGTTACTTGGGGGTTGAATGGGTTAATCAAATAATATTTATTGAGATGATGGGCACATTATGTATTGAGAAACTCAAATTACAAGAGCAAATAGCCACCTGACAGGCCAAGTTTGAGCACAGCTTTGTCATTTCATTTTCAATTTTTGGACATCCAGACGTTACGTAAAATACATAATGTACATCTGAAGATGTTATCCCAACATGGCAGAGATGTGTACAGGGTACCCTCTCTACACAATGCATAAACCATTTAATATGTTAACAAAACGTGTGTTTAAACTTTTTAACAACCTTGTGAATTATCTCCTTTTTCACAGCTACCATCATGCCTGCAAGTAAATGTGGGTTACCGGTTAGAAGAGAATAAGTAGAAACGTGTGCATTAATCCAACATTAGTATAGTGAACATTAATGTCCATACTCGCCTATAAGACGAGCTTTTTACCACCAGAGTATGGCCTCAATGTCGCTTCCCATCTAATAAATGAGTGCTAAACAAATGTTTTTAAATGTGTTATCCATATTAACGTTTTTAGAAAAGAAAGCACTCTGACACAGAAAATGTCGTCAACTTGCACTGGCTAAACATGCAATTTATACTTGTCTGCCTGGTGTCCATTTTATCAACCCGTCTTATATGCGAGTGCATGCCAAAACCCACAAATTTCACCAAGGTAGGGGGGGTCGTCTTATAGGCGAGATTGGATGGTATATATTGATTGCACCATTGTAACTTAAACACATGAAACAGCGTAAATGGAATTCATAGACGGAATACGGTATGCAAACGGATAACATAAATGCCAGTTGATGGTTTAAGCAATACTATATCAAATACGTCTTTATTTACCGAGGCTGCATATTTGAGCAAGCCCAAATTTACCGAGGCTGCATATTTGAGCAAGCCCAAATTTACCGAGGCTGCATATTTGAGAAAGCCCAAATTTAGCAAGGTTGCATATTTGAGCAAGACCAAATTTACCGAGGCTGCATATTTGAGCAAGCCCAATCTTCCATATGAGTTTCTGTAGTGGAGACAACCAAGTTCTTCAATAACAAAGTAGTCTCATAGAACAGTTTCCCATATAAAAGATCTCCTTGGTGCCATTACCGTTACAACATATACTGACATGTTTGTAGTCAACATAGTGGATACAACACTTATTTATTCCCCATCTGTGCAGGAGGGATAGATATCATGAGTTTATCCAGTATATGACAGCCGTATGTATGGAGACATTGTCGATGTAAGCTTACGTCTCTTATGTCGGAAATGATTACGGATTATTGTCAGTTAACGGTTAAGTTAAACAAATTTATTTTAGCTCGATTGCGAAACAAGTTCTTACAACTTATATTAATCACTCTCGAGACCTCATTCCTGATGGAATCCATCGCCACGAGGGAGAGAAGAGGCAACGTGGAAAAATTAAATGCCTTGCCTAAGGGCACAATCGTAACGGCTCCAGCAGGGATCGAATTCCGGACCTTTCGCACCTGAAGCAAACGCGCATCCACTGCGCTATCACGACTTCCACAAAGTTACAGTCCACAGGTTAAGTTAGAATGGTCTATTCATTAGGCTATATATAAACTAACATTTCCTTCATCTTCCCCCACCAGGTCTCTCCTCCACAACATGCACGTTGTGACTTAGGCACAGCTCAAAGCATGGACAATGGGTTACGGACTTCGCTGGTGCCAGCCTCGCTATCGGAATAGAAGCAGCCGTGTGACTCGGTACGAGTAGCCTCAAAGTAACTATCCTACGTGGCAAGACAGCAATGTTCGGTGCTGTAGCTGACGGGTGTCTATGGAGATGGCGGGATGCGGCTACTACCTTGATCCGGTGGGTCACTTTGGGTGGGATGCGGCTACTACCCTGATCCGGTGGGTCACTTTGGGTGGGATGCGGTCTTAATACTTAATCGATCCCGAATATAATTATAAAGGTACACATTGTATCTACAGTCGAACCTGTCTGTAAAGAACATCCAAGTGAATGGTCGCCGGTATGGACATTAGTGAAGTGCAAGTGAAACTAGTTGTGGTGTCATACCAACGTCACACTGTCATTTGGAATGTTTAGTCAGGTCTGATCATGATCTATGTTGCTTGCTATTCAGGATAAATGTTTTAGCTCCACTATCCAAATAGCAAACAGCATAGAGCCAGATCAGACGGAACAGAAGGTATGGACATTAGTGAAGTGCAAGTGAAACTAGTCGTGATGTCACACTGTCATTTGGAATGTTTAGTCATTTGTATACAGTAGATATAAACAGTTAACCCTCTGCCTGCTGAGTAAATAAAATCACATTTGCAAACAACATTAGATCCGGATCAATTGAGGCGTAACGCATCTGATCAGGATCTCTGTTGCTTGCTATTCAGGATAAATGTTTTAGCTCCAGATCCAAATAGCAAACAGCATAGAGCCTGATCAGACGGCACATTATGTGCCGACGGCACATTCTGTGCCGTCTGATCTGGCTCTATGCTGTTTGCAAAAGTGATTTTATCTGCCGCTAGCGTGCAAAGGGTTCATAACAATTGTACAAGAATTGCACCAATACGTCTTATATTCATGTATTACAATTGCAGTAGCCCTAGGGGTAGGTTGGCAACACAAGCCCCCTGGGTATCTACAGATGTTAATATAGTCAGGAGGAATATTGAACATATGACCCTAAAGGTAGAATTGGAGTACAGACTTTTGTTGTTGATAGATACAAGTTTATAAAGGCTTAATACAATATTTTTTGGAGGGTGTTCAAAATTTCATCCATTAGCATTTTTTAAAATCCAATATGGCAGCCACCACCCCCGAAATCATTAAAATGGCCATAACTCTTTTAAGTATTTGTCATAGAGACATAATTTTGGGCTCTATACCCAGGTTCATAAGCATGAGGAATCTCATGCTGCCGTAGGTCTTTATAAACTCATATCAATCAATAAAAAAGTCTACTTTATGTGATTAGACTATTATTTCATCCATTTGCAATTTTTAAAATTCAAAATGACTGACCCCCCCCCCCCAATCATTAAAATGGCCATAACTCTTTAAGTATAAATTTTGTCATAGAGACATAATACTCTATACCCAAGTTTTCAAGCATGAGGAATCCAATCCAATCAATAAAAAAGTGTGTACTCCATTTCCACCCTATGTGTAATTTCCTCCCGACTAATACATGAACACTTCAAGATAGTATCACTACAATCAAACGTATTAACTTGTTTTAGTAATTAATTTCTTGAATTAAACTGTTAGTAAAAACATAACTGTGATACATAACAAATCTGGGATGTTTAGATGAGTATATTATATATAATGGTTGGTTTCCCCGCCATCCTCACCAAGATTGGGGGAGGGAAATAACAGTAAGTCTACTATATGGTTAGTTGTTGTTGAGCATGGCTACAGTGCTCAAATACATTCCGGGTAATATGGCGCCATTCGAGACAACTAAAAACGTTGGCTTCAAATATTTACTGGAATCACGGAGGCAGCAAAATCATGTTTTAAAAGCATACTAGTTAAAGTATAAGGTAGGGCAGTGCCACAATACCAGGTACTCATGAACCATATCCAGGGTTGCTTCACCAAACATGTCGAAATTTCATCTGACTACCATGTACATGCTTCTGATTCAACCCTTTCCCTCATAGAAGCACCTCTTGATGCCATTACCAATATGACATACATTGACAACCCTTTCCCTCATAGAAGCACCTCTTGACGCCATTACCAATACGACATACATTGAAATGTAGTAGCCAAACAAATGCTCATAATAAAGGCCAGAATCTCATGTAGTCCCAGTAATATCTATGGAGGTGGGATAGATATGGCCACCACTTATCCATTGCATGATAGCTAAATGACTGTCGTTTGTATGGAGATATAATAGTATATTAACCTAAATCTCTATGAAGGAAAGGGTTAAATGGCTGTCGTTTGCATGGAGATATAATAGTATATTAACCTAAATCTCTATGAAGGAAAGGGTTAAATGGCTGTCGTTTGTATGGAGATATAATAGTATATTAACCTAAATCTCTATGGAGGAAAGGGTCAATAAAGCAAAGCTAAATACAGAAAGCAGAGATAAAGGATAAACAACTGATCAGACAAAGCTCCCAATCTCCATGGTTTCATAACTACAGCGAATAAACAACTGATCAGACAAAGCTCCCAATCTCCATGGTTTCATAACTACAGCGGATAAGCAACTGATCAGACAAAGCTCCCAATCTCCATGGTTTCATAACTACAGCGGATAAACAACTGATCAGACAAAGCTCCCAATCTCCATGGTTTCATAACTACAGCGAATAAACAACTGATCAGACAAAGCTCCCAATCTCCATGGTTTCATAACTACAGCGGATAAGCAACTGATCAGACAAAGCTCCCAATCTCCATGGTTTCATAACTACAGCGGATAAACAACTGATCAGACAAAGCTCCCAATCTCCATGGTTTCATAACTACATCGGATAAACAACTGATCAGACAAAGCTCCCAATCTCCATGGTTTCATAACTACATCGGATAAACAACTGATCAGACAAAGCTCCCAATCTCCATGGTTTCATAACTACATCGGATAAACAACTCATCAGACAAAGCTCCCAATCTCCATGGTTTCATAACTACAGCAGATAAACAACTCATCAGACAAAGCTCCCAATCTCCATGGTCTCATAACTACAGCCGATAAACCACTAAGCAAATGACACGTTAATTTTTTTAAAAATTAAACTTCTGTATTACCTGTAATAGAGGTGATTTGTATTCCAACCCTCTTTGACCGGGGTTGGGACGGGGAAGCAACTATATATACGGTTATCCTGACGGACCATTCATATAGACCCCCCCCCTATATACTTGCATCAATACGTCGACTTACCACTCTCTCTATAGCTTTACCCCCAGACAGTATTACAGGTATCGACTTCTCTTCTATTTGCATGGGTTCCTTAAACTCATCCACAGTTTTACCGATAGACATTTCTTTCTTTAATGTTGGGCTGTGCAAACCCGGATCTGTGTGCATTGGCGAGCCGCTTCCCTAGCAAAACACAGTAAACATTGCTGCTTTATATCAAACTTGTACCCGTCTACATTTCTTGAGGGAATTTCAATATCTACAAAACTTTCAAATAAAAGAAATTCCTCACTGGTTAAATAGTGTTTCCCCTAAGCAGGAATAGAAGGGCGGCCCGCCCTGCCCCTTTTTGGGGCCGCCCTTGTACCCAAAATTCTGAAAATTCCCACTGATGTTATAATCTGGAATACACAGGTTTACAATCAATATGCTGTTAAATGTCCACCTATTCACTGTGTATAGCCTGGGGGCAACATTGATCTTGCTCCCGATATATTCCCGTGTTTTAACTGACTGCGCCATATATTTCCCGCCAATGCAATGGGGCGTGCAATGGGGCATGTAATTGTCGTAGTCTTGATTTAATAGAAATTCAAAACGTAAATAAATCAAGAGACTGTCGATTATGTATATTGAAGAGGCAATAAAATATGCTTAAACCAATCTGACAGGTAATCATGATACGTGCCAATCTGACAGGTAATCATGATACGTGCCAATCTGACAGGTAATCATGATATGTGCCAATCTGACAGGTAATCATGATATGTGCCAATCTGACAGGTAATCATGATACGTGCCAATCTGACAGGTAATCATGATACGTGCCAATCTGACAGGTAATCATGATACGTGCCAATCTGACAGGTAATCATGATACGTGCCAATCTGACATGTAATCATGATACGTGCCAATCTGACAGGTAATCATGATACATGCCAATCTGACAGGTAATCATGATACGTGCCAATCTGACAGGTAATCATGATACGTGCCAATCTGACAGGTAATCATGATACGTGCCAACCTGACAGGTAATCCTGATACGTGCCAATCTGACAGGTAATCATGATACGTGCCAACCTGACAGGTAATCATGATATGTGCCAACCTGACAGGTAATCATGATACGTGCCAATCTGACAGGTAATCATGATATGTGCCAATCTGACAGGTAATCATGATACGTGCCAATCTGACAGGTAATCATGATACATGCCAATCTGACAGGTAATCATGATACGTGCCAATCTGACAGGTAATCATGATACGTGCCAATCTGACAGGTAATCATGATACGTGCCAATCTGACAGGTAATCATGATACGTGCCAATCAGTCAATGTTCGCACATTTATGCCCCAATTTCCGTTCGAGTCATTGTGGTAAAAACAAATGTTAAAAGTACAAAAACGGAATTCCTTCCAAACAATGTAATCGTATTGGTCACCAATATTTAATCTTTTGTTCATTGTAAGCAAACTCTGTAAACCGAACCATTTTTTTCTGATACATCTGTTGTTTATTTCCACATCAGTAAAACCGAACAGTCAATTGTCACGACTGTTCCTGACAAATCGTTTCAATCATTAAATCTTCAGCTTTTGTGGAAGTCGTGATAGCGCAGTGGTAGCGTATTCACTTCAGGTGCGAAAGGCCCAGAGTTTGAGCCCCGCTGGAGCCGTTACGATTGTGCCCCTAGGCAAGGCATTTAAATTCCACATGCCTTTTCTCGTTCCCTCGAGCCGGTGGATTCCATCAGGAATGAGGTCTCAAGAGTTATTAACCCATTTGATTCTGAATACCGTTCAAACAGTATTTGCAAAGAACATAGAGCCAGATCAACCGCCATGGAACGTGCCGTCTGATCAGGCTCTATGCTGTTTGCAATTCAGATGATCTTGCTAAGACACTTGGCTATGTAGCAAACAACATAGATCCTGATCAGCATGCAGCGTTACGCTGCGGCTGATCTGGATCTATGTTGTTTGCAAAAGCCTTTAAATGTATCTAGAATGAAATGAGTTAATACAAGTTGTAATAACGTGTTCCGCAATCGACCTAAAATAAATTTGTATAAACTAAATCTTCAGCTTTTTGGAAAACTATATATTCAACACGTAATATTTGGCGGGAGTTCGGCTTAGAGGGGTTGAACTGAACTGTATTCATATGTATTTGTACCGTATACAATAAATTTTACATAAATACTATATATTTGGTAATGCACACTTTAGTAATGATTCTGGTGTATACTATATATATTACAAGTTACCTGAGAGTCATCGGTAGACCTTGAGCGTTTCACCGGAGTGTTAACGTCCGGTGGCGAGCCTTCTCTCTTCTTATAAATAGGACTGTTCATACCTGTGTCTACATGCATCGGTGACCCCACCGTCTCCTTAAAACACATACAGGAACAATGAGCAACAATATTCTATTATCTTCCATCAAACAAAATACTAAACACATGCTATATATAGTAACAAGTTGGCCATCTTGAAACAGATAAAATTAATGAAACATAATTCACAAACTATTAATAGCAACATGTTGACATTTTGAATAAACAAAATAACAAATTATTAATCACAAACTATTTATAGTAACAAGTCGGCCATCTTGCAAGGGTCAGTTAGATTTATAACAGCTATATAATAGAACTGCTTAAAGCAGCATTACATCGTAATAAAGGATGTTTTGGGTAAAATATAAATACTAATGTGTGTGTGTTTACAAAAAGCGAAATAGTCGCTCAGAAACGATAAAATTCCAATAAATATAAACCGTCGTATACGCGAATTTGTTTATCAACACACGAAATGTAAACACACACAGCGCGCATGCGTGAAACAACAGAGGATGTAGAAAACAACGTATATATTTTGAACATGAAATACTATCTATCTTCCTCTGATGTCGAACCTCCTCGAGGGGATGTAGAAATGTCCCTAAAAGACTTAGCTAACAGAGGTATGAATCAACATATCAAGTAATTTATTTACAAAAGACAACGTGGGAAAATGGGGACGATGCATTCAGAATGTAAACAAGTGCGGACGATGCGTTCCGGTTGTAAACAAGTGCGTGACCGGCCGACTCAGAAAGTCCTACTTTCGGTTTCGAGTTTGTTTTATCGCAAGAAAACACTGTTTACCAAATGAACATAAACATACACAGTATAATGTTAGATTGTGTAGCAGCATTGCTACCCATACGTAAAAAAAAAATCAAATATATTTTATTTCAATACGATGTAATGCTGCTTTAATACTCCTGAATTGCTATAAAAAGTAATTATTTTATTTCCAAGAAATTGCACAACATAGACCAAATTATGACTAGTTCACTTAGTGAATCATTCATGGACATATCAATCTCCCACGCACAGAACTAAAACAAATGCCGCAAGTAATTGAAAACACAATTAGTTTTCTCTAAGACAGTAATATACATTTTATTAGAATAGCCTGGATGAACAATGTCTTGTATAGTTCCATAGACAATTCTATACACTATGCTATTCTATACAGAGCATCACACACGGGTAATGCAGCCCCATCTCCCCTCTCTATATATAACCGTAGGGCATCACACACGGGTAATGCAGCTCCGTCTCGCCTCTCTCTATATAACCGTAGGGCATCACACACGGGTAATGCAGCACCGTCTCGCCTCTCTCTATATAACCATAGGGGATCACACACAGGTAATGCAGCTCCGTCTCCCCTCTATATAACCGTAGGGCATCACACACGGGTAATGCAGCTCCGTCTCCCCTCTCTATATAACCATAGGGCATCACACACGGGCAATGCAGCTCCGTCTCCCCTCTCTCTATATAACCATAGGGCATCATACACAGGTAATGCAGCTCCGTCTCCCCTCTCTATATAACCGTAGGGGATCACACACAGGTAATGCAGCTCCGTCTCCCCTCTCTATATAACCGTAGGGGATCACACACAGGTAATGCAGCTCCGTCTCCCCTCTCTATATAACCATAGGGGATCACACACGGGTAATGCAGCTCCGTCTCCCCTCTCTATATAACCATAGGGGATCACACACGGGGTAATGCAGCTCCGTCTCCCCTCTCTCTATATAACCATAGGGGATCACACACGGGTAATGCAGCTCCGTCTCCCCTCTCTCTATATAACCGTAGGGCATCACACACAGGCAATGCAGCTCCGTCTCCCCTCTCTCTATATAACCGTAGGGCATCACACACAGGCAATGCAGCTCCGTCTCCCCTCTCTATATAACCGTAGGGCATCACACACGGGTAATGCAGCTCCGTCTCCCCTCTATATATAACCGTAGGGCATCACACACGGGCAATGCAGCTCCGTCTCCCCTCTCTCTATATAACCATAGGGCATCATACACAGGTAATGCAGCTCCGTCTCCCCTCTCTCTATATAACCATAGGGCATCACACACAGGTAATGCAGCTCCGTCTCCCCTCTCTATATAACCGTAGGGGATCACACACGGGTAATGCAGCTCCGTCTCCCCTCTCTATATAACCGTAGGGGATCACACACGGGTAATGCAGCTCCATCTCCCCTCTCTCTATATAACCATAGGGGATCACACACGGGTAATGCAGCTCCGTCTCCCCTCTCTCTATATAACCATAGGGGATCACACACGGGTAATGCAGCTCCGTCTCCCCTCTCTCTATATAACCATAGGGGATCACACACGGGTAATGCAGCTCCGTCTCCCCTCTCTCTATATAACCGTAGGGCATCACACACAGGTAATGCAGCTACGTCTCCCCTCTATATATAACCGTAGGGCATCACACACAGGTAATGCAGCTCCGTCTCCCCTCTATATATAACCGTAGGGCATCACACACAGGTAATGCAGCTCCGTCTCCCCTCTATATATAACCGTAGGGCATCACACACAGGTAATGCAGCTCCGTCTCCCCTCTATATATAACCATAGGGGATCACACACGGGTAATGCAGCTCCGTCTCCCCTCTATATATAACCGTAGGGCATCACACACAGGTAATGCAGCTCCGTCTCCCCTCTATATATAACCATAGGGCATCACACACAGGTAATGCAGCTCCGTTCCCCTCTCTATATAACCGTAGGGCATCACACACAGGTAATGCAGCTCCGTCTCCCCTCTCTCTATATAACCGTAGGGCATCACACACAGCTCCGTCTCCCCTCTCTCTATATAACCGTAGGGCATCACACACAGCTCCGTCTCCCCTCTCTCTATATAACCGTAGGGCATCACACACAGGTAATGCAGCTCCGTCTATAACGACATACCTGTACTGCCTTCTTGAAGACAATGCTGTGTGAGTTATGCACAGGGGTTCTCTCCTCGGGCTCATCTTCAATCACTATAAGATCTGGAGTCTTCTGTAAAAATACAACGCAGTTTACAGGGATCAAGCTAGACTCAAAATGTTGGGAGAAGTCTAGATGATTTAGGGAGAAGTGAGAACATTTAGGGAGAATTTTTTCCCAAATACTGAGTATTTCAACTAATAAACAAACGTCATATACGCGACTTGTTGACATAACAAAATAATGTAAACATCCATGTGTAATACAACTCGTGTATCCTGAATAACACGATTTATGGTACAGATTTACCATTATATCTCACAAGTGTGCCTATTTATTTGTAGACTATTCTTACCGTATTTAGCTATGTATAGTGCGCTATCGTGTATAATGCGCACCCACGATTTGGCCCAAACATCGGGGGGAAAAACTGAGTTCCGATGTATACTGCGCACGTGAAAAACGCAATTTTCCAAGTCAAAATTTAACATTTCTCAAGAATCGCTAAAAATTGTGCTCCGTGATTTTTACAACTTATATTAATCACTCGAGATACCTCATCGAGGAACGGTTACGCACTACCTATGCATGTAGCCTACCTAATTAACTGGGAGCCATTGCAGCGTCGCTTTATGCGGCGAAGTACGCGAAAAGTACGGGAAATATTACATACGATAAAACCATGTGATGTTATCAAATCGCCATTATTTATGCATTTACAATTTCAATTAAATTCTTCAAAGTTTGCCAAAATAAACGCAAAATATGCTAATTTTGTGGTCTTATTCATTTCATTTATTTATATAGACTATCGGCAACTGGTTTTAATAGCTAGTTTATAACGTTTGTCGCATGTAACAAATTATAGAATGACTGGTGCCCGTTTGGGTCGAATTTCACGAAATATTGATCAATTTTGGTCCGGAAAAAAATGTCCTGATGTCTGTACTGGTGTATAATGCGCAGTAGATAAAATGGATGAGGATATCAGTAAGAAATGTGCGCACTATACATAGCTAAATAGGGTAGTTAAATTATCTCTAAATGACATTATCTCGCACTTAGTATTGACTCTGATGACAAACAAACGTCAATTCTGGAGCATGGATGACCATTATATGAAATCATACTTTCAATCCACAAAAACACTGTTTATTGATTCAATGTCAGTGTTCGAATGTAGTAGAATTTGTGGTAGCAATGCATTTATACGTGAAAAAATGCTTTTTTTTGCTTTTTGCGATGTAATGTCGCTTTAAATATAGTCTCGGTAGTTTCTGTCGAGTGAACATGTGAATGAAACTTGTAAGCAACATTTTCCATCTAGTCAGGCTATAGATAAATCAACGTAGGCATTTGTTGTTACGAGCAAAAACCACAAAATTACAAATGTTGGCTTCAAAACCAGATATCTCAAAAGAAATGGGAAAAAAGGTGACACCTCTATATTTATTATAATATCATTTCCAGGAAATTTGCTTATAATATTATAAGTTATGAACATCAAAAACCGACGTTCACAGAATAGGTGGGACAAAATTGCATACCCTTTGGTCCTTTTCCTCAGTTTCTCCGTTCATGCCCGATTTCTCCTGCAAGTTGTGATCCAGGTTTGGGCCCTCATCACCAGCTTGTAACAACGCTGTATCAGACTTACTGTGAGACATCGTCTTCAACTCATTAGGGGATGTGACCAGTTTCTGAATGTTTCCTGTACTCTGTCGATTCTCCTGTTAACAGGTGATAACGCAGTTAATCATCAAGTTCACACAGGTGCTACATCACTGTTTGTTTGTTTGTTTGATTGTGTGTTTGTTTGTTTTGGGGGTTTAAAGTGGCATCAACAGATTACATCATACGACAACTCTCCCAGTTATTATTTGTGGAGGAAGACTCCAAGCAGTATTGTCCGATTAGCGCAGTGGTTAGCGCACTCGCTTCTCACTAATGCGACCCGGGTTCAATCCTCGGACCTGGAAGTATGTGAGATGGTAGGGTGGTCGCCAGATTGGACAGGCGAGTTTTCGAAATTTATTTTAACTCGATTGTTTACAACTTATATTAATCACTCTCGAGACCTCATTCCTGATGGAATCCATCGCCACGAGGGAGAGAAGAGGCAACATGGAATCTAGAGTTAGGTTAGGTTATAAGCTTCTAAATCTTCTACGTTGTCACAATCCTTGGGGAGTTATATGGAATACCTACACAGTTTAGGTTATAAGACTAATATAATCTTAATATCTGTGTAATTTTTTATAAACACATCTTACAGAACGTTTTGTGATCTTTTTACTGCCTCTAGTTAATACATCTGCAGGTACAAATTGGTCCAGTTGTTTTCTGAAAAATGACAATAAATTCATCATTATATCTTCAATTACATACGATCAACAACTCGTTCACAAGCACCTTTATTACATGCATGTATGACTTTGGTTCTGTGTTCTATAGTCGCATGGAGAGCTTAGGACATATTACCACTATTCAGCTTATATTGGTTGACAGAGATCCAAGGTGTCCCTATGGGCAATATTTCAGGGTTCCCTATGTCTGAATGTTTGTCTGCGCAACTTCTGTTGCCAATTGAAAAACACTGGTGCCAATTAAAAATACTTGGAGCCAACTAAGAGCCATATAAAATAAATATTTGAAGCCATGTATTTGACAAAACATGTGCAATTTTTTTAATTTTTAAAAAAATATTTCACCAAATATTTTCACCAATTCACAAAATTAGTATTTGTTTTTGTCGAAATTGGCGCCATTAGCGACCGACAGCGGGAACCCTGCTATGGTAATCGTATATCCATCCAATATTAAACATCTTACACCGACTTACCGTCGTACATGTTTGATATCTACAGTCATGTCTTCTTTGTACAGTCGGATGTGAATTGCTTGTTTGTACACTGAAAGCAGAGTTTATCTTGTACCGTTTATACAATTTTAAATCTTGGACATATAAAACATCACATCAAACAATTAGACACCTTTTTCAGGTAACTGCCACAAACATAAGATTTCATTGTCTAAGCTTATTTACCGTAGCTGCCTGCGAACAATATGGACGAGAATTAATTAAGATTATTCATTAATATCACCCAGTATAGACTGGCACCGTCCGTGCAAATCTCATGTCAGAGAAGTGTGCTTCATCTGTCACCTATACAGAGACCGGACCTTCATATAGCCCTATTTATTTGGAGCTTGCGTTCTTGGGATAAACTAGTCAATTTTTGGTGTAATAATACCATCTCATGTTCATTTTTTTCAATTACAGTCTACATCCGATATGTCAAAGTCGGTTATGTCGAATTCTCCGGTTATCTCGAAGTCGAATCAAAGTCCCATTTCAGACACTATCATTTTACATATAACTGGCTCCGTTATTATCGAATTTCGTTAAGTCAGGCTTCGGTTATGTCGAAGTATTTGTTTGGTCCGACGGAATTCGGATGTAGACTGTATGTATGTAACAGTATATATTTACGCAAATTTGTTTCAATCATAAATTATTACGAGTACCTCATCAAAGCTAGAGTACAGGATGTAAGTGACT
Organism: Archivesica marissinica; assembly: GCA_014843695.1. Lineage (NCBI taxonomy): Eukaryota > Metazoa > Mollusca > Bivalvia > Venerida > Vesicomyidae > Archivesica > Archivesica marissinica. Next base: position 57,561,494 of record CM026404.1, on the reverse strand, counting down.
TACTGTCATCTAATATCTACAACTTTGTATTTTCCATATGTCCATGCAGGGCTGTAATTCATTTCTTAAATAAACCCAGTTTTTCCTTTTTCACCTATTCTTGGCCCCACAGTGTTTTGACAAGCTCAATAGCGAGACAGTGACAAATAAGCCCCGACTTATACGAAAGTTGTGTGAACTGATACCATTTATGAGTAAACTCCTCGACTTATACCGATTTGCACTGGTGCCAGTCTAATCACTTTATGTACAAAATATTGTCCAATTAGCGCAGTGGTTAGCGCGCTGCGCTCGCTTCTCACCAATGCAACCCGGGTTCGATCCTCAGACAGGAAAGTATGTGAGATGGTACCGTAGATGGTACTCCAGATCGGACAGGTGGGTTTTCTCCAGGTACTCCAGTTTCCTCCCACACGAATGACCACATATACGCTTTCATCAGCACCAAAGAGAGTGATTAATATAAGATGTTAAAACTTGCTTCGCAATCGTTGTAAAATAAATCAAGTTTAAATAGTTATGTACAAGATATAGCTCTATAAAATCTTTATTCTTCAAGTGCCGCACATATATAGAGAGCTTATGCATTAAGACTGTAAATCTTGGGCTGAAAATATATTTTAATACAACAAAGAAGCATGTCACGCAACATACTTACCGATTGTTGTGAAACTTTGAATATCATATGTGAGATCAACATTCGCATTTTCCACTTTGTTGAATGCCAGACCAATAAACCATTTACACATAAACTGTCCATCACTGTAACACAACGTACACTTGACATTACACACTAGTAGCATAGAGATGAGATGGGGTATGATTTTGAGGCAAGATGGGGTTAAGAGTTTGTGGCTATGAGATGGAGGCGAGATGTGGCTATGAGATTGCGGTGAGATGTGGCTATGAGATTGAGGTGAGATGAGGCTATGAGATTGAGGGGAGATGTGGCTAATAGATTGACTTGAGATGATGCTAATAAATTGAGGTGAGATGATACCATGAGATTGAGGGGAGATGAGACTATGAGATTGAGGGGAGATGAGGCTATGAGATTGAGGTGAGATGAGGATATGAGATTGAGGTGAGATGAGGCTATGAGATTGAGGTGAGATGAGGCTATGAGATTGAGGTGAGATGAGGCTATGAGATTGAGGTGAGATGAGGCTATGAGATTGGGGTGAGATGTAGCTATGAGATTGAGGTGAGATGAGGCTATGAGATTGAGGTGAGATGAGGCTATGAGATTGAGGGGAGATGAGGCTATGAGATTGTGGGGAGATGAGGCTATGAGATTGAGGTGAGATGAGGCTATGAGATTGGGGTGAGATGTAGCTATGAGATTGAGGTGAGATGAGGCTATGAGATTGAGGTGAGATGAGGCTATGAGATTGGGGTGAGATGTAGCTATGAGATTGAGGTGAGATGAGGCTATGAGATTGAGGTGAGATGAGGCTATGAGATGGAGGTGAGATGAGGCTATGAGATTGAGGTGAGATGAGGCTATGAGATTGAGGTGAGATGAAACCATGAGATTGAGGTGAGATGTGGCTATGAGATTGAGGTGAGATGAGGCTATGAGATTGAGGTGAGATGAGGCTATGAGATTGAGGTGAGATGAGGCTATGAGATTGAGGTGAGATGAGGCTATGAGATTGAGGTGAGATGAGGCTATGAGATTGAGGCTATGAGATTGAGGGGAGATGAGGCTAATAGATTGAGGTGAGATGAGGCTATGAGATTGGGGTGAGATGTAGCTATGAGATTGAGGTGAGATGAGGCTATGAGATTGAGGTGAGATGAGGCTATGAGATTGAGGGGAGATGAGGCTATGAGATTGTGGGGAGATGAGGCTATGAGATGGAGGTGAGATGAGGCTATGATATTGAGGTGAGATGAGGCCATGAGATTGAGGTGAGATGAAACCATGAGATTGAGGTGAGATGTGGCTATGAGATTGAGGTGAGATGAGGCTATGAGATTGAGGTGAGATGAGGCTATGAGATTGAGGTGAGATGAGGCTATGAGATTGAGGTGAGATGAGGCTATGAGATTGAGGCTATGAGATTGAGGGGAGATGAGACTAATAGATTGGGGTGGCAAGAAGTAAATGTGGAACGGCTTCATAAAAATGCAGAGAATTGAAAATTAAAGGGAAAATGTTAACAGCGTCGCAGAAGCACAGTCAAACCTGTGTTAGTGGTCACATCCATTAAGCAAGCAGCCAGTTTCCAGATTCCCAATATGTTGTTTTCTTATAGAGTTACCTTCTCTTAAGCAGCCACCTGTGCTAAGCAGCCACTCTCCATGATTTCATTGGCTGGCTGCTTAATACAGGTTTGACTATAAAGAAACGACAGTGGTGCTCACCAGCTACATGGACAGAGTTTCTCCTAGTAATTAAGTTATGTTATATTTCGGGTTTTACGCCTGCATCAGCACCATTTTTGGGCTATATCGCCGACGGGCAGTTTACCTAACAACACCTTTCCTGGGCAGGCTCCAGCGGTTAACCAGTAATTGGGTGCACCGACCTCCGTAAGAAACTGCCAACTTTTTCATATAAATGAAACACGGTCTGAGCGGGGCTCGAACCCGTGACCATCAGTGATGATAGGTTACAGTGGTATACAAGTCAGCGACCTTAACCACTCGACCACTAAGGCGGACACTCCCAGTAATACACGGTGCTTCGTTAACAAACTTACCATTCATCCAGCGGACCAAACGACTCCGGTGTTACATGAGCTAATCGCACGAACGGATTTCTCTCCAGGTTTCCCACTAGTAACCGAATCTTTGATTCTATATATCCCTGCCTGTAAGTAAGAGACCAGCATCAAATACAAATACATAGCATTTATATAGCGCAAACATTAACAATCAAGTGTATTATACATTTCAAAATATCTTATAAAATAACTCGGGTTAGCTCATTCGGTATCTTTACAAGTACTAGTTTCTGCTCGTTCAACAAAATGTTAGTCAATCAACAATCTGCTAATTCATCATTACATATGCTGGTATGTGTGGATGTTGGCATGTGTGGATGTTGGTATGTGTGGCTGTTGGTATGTGTGGCTGTTGGCATGTGTGGCTGTTGGTATGTGTGGATGTTGGCATGTGTGGATGTTGGCATGTGTGGATGTTGGCATGTGTGGATGTTGGCATGTGTGGATGTTGGCATGTGTGGATGTTGGTATGTGTGGATGTTGGCATGTGGTATGTGTAGATGTTGGTATGTGTGGCTGTTGGCATGTGTGGATGTTGGCATGTGTGGATGTTGGTATGTGTGGATGTTGGCATGTGTGGATGTTGGCACTTGTGGATGTTGGTATGTGTGGATGTTGGTATGTGTGGATGTTGGCACTTGTGGATGTTGGCATGTGTGGATGTTGGCATGTGTGGATGTTGGCATGTGTGGCTGTTGGTATGTGTGGATGTTGGCATGTGTGGATGTTGGCATGTGTGGATGTTGGCATGTGTGGATGTTGGCATGTGTGGATGTTGGCATGTGTGGATGTTGGTATGTGTGGCTGTTGGTATGTGTGGCTGTTGGCATGTGTGGCTGTTGGTATGTGTGGATGTTGGCATGTGTGGATGTTGGCATGTGTGGATGTTGGCATGTGTGGATGTTGGCATGTGTGGATGTTGGCATGTGTGGATGTTGGTATGTGTGGATGTTGGCATGTGGTATGTGTAGATGTTGGTATGTGTGGCTGTTGGCATGTGTGGATGTTGGCATGTGTGGATGTTGGTATGTGTGGATGTTGGCATGTGTGGATGTTGGCACTTGTGGATGTTGGTATGTGTGGATGTTGGTATGTGTGGATGTTGGCACTTGTGGATGTTGGCATGTGTGGATGTTGGCATGTGTGGATGTTGGCATGTGTGGATGTTGGCATGTGTGGCTGTTGGTATGTGTGGATGTTGGCATGTGTGGATGTTGGCATGTGTGGATGTTGGTATGTGTGGATGTTGGCATGTGTGGATGTTGGCACATGTGGTGTTGGCATGTGTGGATGTTGGCACATGTGGATGTTGGTATGTGTGGCTGTTGGCATGTGTGGATGTTGGCATGTGTGGATGTTGGCACATGTGGATGTTGGCACTTGTGGATGTTGGTATGTGTGGATGTTGGCATGTGTGGATGTTGGCATGTGTGGATGTTGGCATGTGTGGATGTTGGTATGTGTGGATGTTGGCACATGTGGATGTTGGCACATGTGGATGTTGGCATGTGTGGATGATGGCATGTGTGGATGTGTGGATGTTAGCATGTGTGGCTGTTGGCATGTGTGGATGTTGGCATGTGTGGATGTTGGCATGTGTGGATGTTGGTATGTGTGGATGTTGGCATGTGTGGATGTTGGCATGTGTGGATGTTGGCATGTGTGGATGTTGGCATGTGTGGATGTTGGCATGTGTGGATGTTGACATGTGTGGAATTTAGCATTGCCCGTTATCAGTAATCACTAATCAATGCCAGAATACATTCGGGTGCTTTATCTACACATTCATTGCATTAATTAATTGCATCAACTACAAACACCAACTACAAGTCAAATAGATCGTTCACAATTAATAGTGAAAACATGTATAACATGAGAAATGTATTCACCTACCATTCTAAATAGCTGTTTTCTTCCTTAGCTGCAGATGTTAGTACTATGTAATGCCTGGAACCAGAGAAGATAAGTAAATAACAACATATATAACAACAAAGCCAGAAAAAACATATATTCAATGTAAAATTAAATGACACAAATACAATTTCTCAAACATCAGGGCTCAGTATACACCTTCAAAACAGGGAGAAGCTAATAGCATACAAGGGAGAAGCTAGATATACAAGGGAGAAGCTAATAGCATACAAGGGAGAAGCTATATATACAAGGGAGAAGCTAATAGCATACAAGGGAGAAGCTAGATATACAAGGGATAAGCTAGATATACAAGGGAGAAGCTAGATATACAAGGGAGAAGCTAATAGCATACAAGGGAGAAGCTAGATATACAAGGGAGAAGCTAATAGCATACAAGGGAGAAGCTAGATATACAAGGGAGAAGCTAGATATACAAGGGAGAAGCTAATAGCATACAAGGGAGAAGCTAGATATACAAGGGAGAAGCTAGATATACAAGGGAGAAGCTAATAGCATACAAGGGAGAAGCTAGATATACAAGGGAGAAGCTAGATATACAAGGGAGAAGCTAGATATACAAGGGAGAAGCTAGATATACAAAGGAGAAGCTAGATATACAAGGGAGAAGCTAATAGCATACAAGGGAGAAGCTACTAGCATACAAGGGAGAAGCTAGATATACAAGGGAGAAGCTAGATATACAAGGGAGAAGCTAGATATACAAGGGAGAAGCTAGATATACAAGGGAGAAGCTAATAGCATACAAGGGAGAAGCTAGATATACAAGGGAGAAGCTAATAGCATACAAGGGAGAAGCTAGATATACAAGGGAGAAGCTAGATATACAAGGGAGAAGCTAATAGCATACAAGGGAGAAGCTAGATATACAAGGGAGAAGCTAGATATACAAGGGAGAAGCTAGATATACAAGGGAGAAGCTAGATATACAAGGGAGAAGCTAGATATACAAGGGAGAAGCTAATAGCATACAAGGGAGAAGCTAGATATACAAGGGAGAAGCTAGATATACAAGGGAGAAGCTAATAGCATACAAGGGAGAAGCTAGATATACAAGGGAGAAGCTATATATACAAGGGAGAAGCTAGATATACAAGGGAGAAGCTAAATATACAAGGGAGAAGCTAGATATACAAGGGAGAAGCTAGATATACAAGGGAGAAGCTAGATATACAAGGGAGAAGCTAATAGCATACAAGGGAGAAGCTAGATATACAAGGGAGAAGCTAGATATACAAGGGAGAAGCTAGATATACAAGGGAGAAGCTAGATATACAAGGGAGAAGCTAATAGCATACAAGGGAGAAGCTAATAGCATACAATGGAGAAGCTAATAGCATACAAGGGAGAAGCTAAATATACAAGGGAGAAGCTAATAGCATACAAGGGAGAAGCTAATAGCATACAAGGGAGAAGCTAGATATACAAGGGAGAAGCTAGATATACAAGGGAGAAGCTAATAGCATACAAGGGAGAAGCTAGATATACAAGGGAGAAGCTAGATATACAAGGGAGAAGCTAGATATACAAGGGAGAAGCTAATAGCATACAAGGGAGAAGCTAGATATACAAGGGAGAAGCTAGATATACAAGGGAGAAGCTAGATATACAAGGGAGAAGCTAGATATACAAGGGAGAAGCTAATAGCATACAAGGGAGAAGCTAATAGCATACAAGGGAGAAGCTAGATATACAAGGGAGAAGCTAGATATACAAGGGAGAAGCTAATAGCATACAAGGGAGAAGCTATATATACAAGGGAGAAGCTAGATATACAAGGGAGAAGCTAATAGCATACAAGGGAGAAGCTAGATATACAAGGGAGAAGCTAGATATACAAGGGAGAAGCTAGATATACAAGGGAGAAGCTAGATATACAAGGGAGAAGCTAATAGCATACAAGGGAGAAGCTAGATATACAAGGGAGAAGCTAGATATACAAGGGAGAAGCTAGATATACAAGGGAGAAGCTAGATATACAAGGGAGAAGCTAATAGCATACAAGGGAGAAGCTAATAGCATACAAGGGAGAAGCTAATAGCATACAAGGGAGAAGCTAGATATACAAGGGAGAAGCTAATAGCATACAAGGGAGAAGCTAGATATACAAGGGAGAAGCTAATAGCATACAAGGGAGAAGCTAGATATACAAGGGAGAAGCTAGATATACAAGGGAGAAGCTAGATATACAAGGGAGAAGCTAATAGCATACAAGGGAGAAGCTAATAGCATACAAGGGAGAAGCTAATAGCATACAAGGGAGAAGCTAGATATACAAGGGAGAAGCTAATAGCATACAAGGGAGAAGCTAATAGCATACAAGGGAGAAGCTAGATATACAAGGGAGAAGCTAGATATACAAGGGAGAAGCTAATAGCATACAAGGGAGAAGCTAATAGCATACAAGGGAGAAGCTAATAGCATACAAGGGAGAAGCTA
>CM026404.1:57498375-57553391 GCA_014843695.1 Archivesica marissinica | reverse complement strand
GCTAGATATACAAGGGAGAAGCTAGATATACAAGGGAGAAGCTAATAGCATACAAGGGAGAAGCTAGATATACAAGGGAGAAGCTAATAGCATACAAGGGAGAAGCTAGATATACAAGGGAGAAGCTAGATATACAAGGGAGAAGCTAATAGCATACAAGGGAGAAGCTAGATATACAAGGGAGAAGCTAGATATACAAGGGAGAAGCTAGATATACAAGGGAGAAGCTAGATATACAAGGGAGAAGCTAATAGCATACAAGGGAGAAGCTAGATATACAAGGGAGAAGCTAGATATACAAGGGAGAAGCTAGATATACAAGGGAGAAGCTAGATATACAAGGGAGAAGCTATATATACAAGGGAGAAGCTAGATATACAAGGGAGAAGCTAAATATACAAGGGAGAAGCTAGATATACAAGGGAGAAGCTAGATATACAAGGGAGAAGCTAGATATACAAGGGAGAAGCTAATAGCATACAAGGGAGAAGCTAGATATACAAGGGAGAAGCTAGATATACAAGGGAGAAGCTAGATATACAAGGGAGAAGCTAGATATACAAGGGAGAAGCTAATAGCATACAAGGGAGAAGCTAATAGCATACAATGGAGAAGCTAATAGCATACAAGGGAGAAGCTAAATATACAAGGGAGAAGCTAATAGCATACAAGGGAGAAGCTAATAGCATACAAGGGAGAAGCTAGATATACAAGGGAGAAGCTAGATATACAAGGGAGAAGCTAATAGCATACAAGGGAGAAGCTAGATATACAAGGGAGAAGCTAGATATACAAGGGAGAAGCTAGATATACAAGGGAGAAGCTAATAGCATACAAGGGGAGAAGCTAGAATACAAGGGAGAAGCTAGATATACAAGGGAGAAGATAGCTAGATATAAAGGGAGAAGCTAGATATACAAGGGAGAAGCTAATAGCCATAAGGGGAGAAGCTAGTATAGCATACAAGGGAGAAGCTAGATATACAAGGGAGAAGCTAGATATACAAGGGAGAAGCTAATAGCATACAAGAGGAGAAGCTATATACAAGGGAGAAGCTAGATATACAAGGGAGAAGCTAATAGCATACAAGGGAGAAGCTAGATATACAAGGGGAGCTAGATATACAAGGGAGAAGCTAGATATACAGGGAGAAGCTAGATATACAAGGGAGAAGCTAATAGCATACAAAGGGAGAAGCTAGATATACAAGGGAGAAGCTAGATATACAAGGGAGAAGCTAGATATACAAGGGAGAAGCTAGATATACAAGGGAGAAGCTAATAGCATACAAGGGAGAAGCTAATAGCATACAAGGGAGAAGCTAATAGCATACAAGGGAGAAGCTAGATATACAAGGGAGAAGCTAATAGCATACAAGGGAGAAGCTAATATGTGGGGGCTGTATACAAGGGAGAAGCTAGATATACAAGGGAGAAGCTAGATATACAAGGGAGAAGCTAATAGCATACAAGGGAGAAGCTAATAGCATACAAGGGAGAAGCTAATAGCATACAAGGGAGAAGCTAGATATACAAGGGAGAAGCTAATATACAAGGGAGAAGCTAGATATACAAGGGAGAAGCTAGATATACAAGGGAGAAGCTAATATACAAGGGAGAAGCTATAGATACAAGGGAGAAGCTATAATATACAAGGGAGAAGCTAGATATACAAGGGAGAAGCTAGATATACAAGGGAGAAGCTAGATATACAAGGGAGAAGCTAATAGCATACAAGGGAGAAGCTAATAGCATACAAGGGAGAAGCTAGATATACAAGGGAGAAGCTAGATATACAAGGGAGAAGCTAATAGCATACAAGGGAGAAGCTAATAGCATACAAGGGAGAAGCTAATAGCATACAAGGGAGAAGCTAGATATACAAGGGAGAAGCTAATAGCATACAAGGGAGAAGCTAATAGCATACAAGGGAGAAGCTAGATATACAAGGGAGAAGCTAATAGCATACAAGGGAGAAGCTAGATATACAAGGGAGAAGCTAATAGCATACAAGGGAGAAGCTAGATATACAAGGGAGAAGCTAATAGCATACAAGGGAGAAGCTAGATATACAAGGGAGAAGTTAGATATACAAGGGAGAAGTTTATGGAATATGAGGGAGAAGCTCAAGGTATACAAGGGAGAAGCTTACGGTTTACAAGGGAGAAGCTAAAGGTATACAAGGGAGAAGCTTAACGTATACAAGGGAGAAGCTTAAGGTATACAAGGGAGAAGCTTAAGGTATACAAGGGAGAAGCTTAAGGTATACAAGGAAGATGTTTAAGGTATACAAGGGAGAAGCTTATGGTATATAAGGGAAAAGCTTAAGGTCTACAATGAACAGACGGATCTATTGTCTAGTGGTAACGTGCTAGACTGGTAATCCAGGGATCGCAGGTTTGATCCCCTGTCTGACCCTAATAAAATTAACAGTCTTTCAGATGGGACTTTAATCCGAGGTCTCGTGTCGGTGTTGTACACCGTGCACGCAAAAGAAGAGCAGACTCTGGAATGGGTCTCTGTCTGTATCATTGCACTATCCTCCAAAAATGTAAAATGACTAATCTCTTCAAGAGGCGTCGCTCATATGGGCAACCGGTAGCGACGATAAATATACGTAAAACACACAATCTACAATGTAGAAGATTATTGACTAGGCCAAATACGCTCTATATCTTCTCTATAATAAAACTCCTCTCGATGATGAAGTGAGGCAACAGGGACACTAGTTTGCCCAATTTGCCATCACCCATGCAACAAATACAAAGAATGCCAACTATGTGGAACATTTCTACAATATGGTTCTGACATACTAAAGCCACAAATCTTACTTGTATTTTTGAAAGAAATTTGAAGGTTCAAACAATTTATTCCACCCGCCATCCTCTCCTAGTTTATATATTTCAGTAGTGATTTCTAAACCTGAAAAACAAATAGAAGTATGATACGCTAAACTTTTGAAATATCGTTTGATGCATAGGACCAGAGTCGACACATTTAGAAACATCTTCTGATACATAGGACCGGAGTCGACACATTTACAAACATCTTCTGATACATAGGACAAGAGTCGACACATTTACAAACATCTTCGGATACATAGGACTGGAGTCGACACATTTACAAACATCTTCTGATACATAGGACCGGAGTCGACACATTTACAAACATCTTCTGATACATAGGACAGGAGTCGACACATTTACAAACATCTTCTGATACATAGGACAAGAGTCGACACATTTACAACATCTTCTGATACATAGGACAAGAGTCGACACATTTACAAACATCTTCTGATACATAGGACCGGAGTCGACACATTTACAAACATCTTCTGATACATAGGACAAGAGTCGACACATTTACAAACATCTTCTGATACATAGGACAAGAGTCGACACATTTACAAACATCTTCGGATACATAGGACCGGAGTCGACACATTTACAAACATCTTCTGATACATAGGACAAGAGTCGACACATTTACAAACATCTTCTGATACATAGGACCGGAGTCGACACATTTACAAACATCTTCGGATACATAGGACCAGAGTCGACACATCTACAAATGTTCGAATACTTTTAAATGACATTAGCATCCAGGATAACAAGTCATTGAGGGATGTTGCTGAAACTCTGTGGATATATAGAGAGTTGATCTTGGAGGAAGTCATTCGTCTTTTGGGAGAAATCGGTCATGGTTTGTCGTCAGGGCAGTAAAAAGTGTCCATTCCCATTCACTATATATAACTGAAAATTTGTATGTTTTTGGGGTTTAACGTCGCACCAGCAGTTTAGGTCATATGGCAACTCTTCAGCTATTATTGGAGGAGGTAGACCCAGGGTGTCCCATCGAGCAGTATTTCAAGCACGGACGGACACCCTGGTAGAATCACCAACCTTTCCCAAGCCAGCTGGATAGTTTCCTCACATGAAAGAATTCGAGACCCCACTATAGCGGTGAGTGGCAAGTGGTTTGAGGTCTCGGCCATGGAGGCCACATGCAAATGAAAAATCAATCGTTTGTTCTCGTGTTAAATACAAGCAATAGGGTTTGCATCTCTCAGTGCGCTATCTTATAGTTAACGGAAGTCATGATAGCGCTGTAGTAACGTGTTCGCTTCAGGCGCGAAAGGTCTGGAGTTCGAGCCCTGCTGGAGCAGCTACGATTGTGCCCTCAGGCAAGGCATTTAATTCCACACGTTGCCTCTTCTCTCTCCCTCGTGGCGATGGATTCCATCAGGAATGTCTCGAGCGTGATTAATATAAGTTGCAATAACTTGTTTCGCAATCGTACTAAAATAAATTTGTATAATAATATCCTATAGTTTCCTAGTACTTACTACCCAACAACCAGTTTCTGATTATGTTTGTTTGTTTGGGTTTTACGCCTTCATCAGCATCATTTTGGGCTCGCTGACTGGCAGTTTACCTAACAACACCTTTCCTGGGCAGGCTCTAGCAGTTAACCAGTACTGGATGCACCAACCTCCGTAAGAAACTTCCAACTTTTTTATATAAACAGACACGGCCTGAGCGGGGCTCGAACCAGTGACCACAGTGATGATAGGTTACAGTTGTATACAAGTCAGTGGAACATACCTTCATTAAATTCATCCATGAGGATTTGTCGTGTGGAGTTAGTGACATTGAATGTAGAGTTCTGACATGGGTAGGCCGGTGTGATGATGGGCATGAGGTGAAACCGATCAGCAGGATTTATCTGAAATGAAAATAACAAAGAAAAATTATAACATCGGCAACTCAACAATCGGTAACATCTCCATAGCAACTGATCGCATGCATATACAACAACAATCGGTAACATCTCCATAGCAACTGATTGCATGCATAACAACTCAACAATCGGTAACATCTCCATAGCAGCTGATCGCATGCATATACAACTCAACAATCGGTAACGTCTCCATAGCAACTGATCGCATGCATATACAACTCAACAATCGGTAACATCTCCATAGCAACTGATCGCATGCATATACAACTCAACAATCGGTAACATCTCCATAGCAACTGATCGCATGCATATACAACTCAACAATCGGTAACATCTCCATAGCAACTGATCGCATGCATATACAACTCGACAATCGGTATCGGTAACATCTCCATAGCAACTTATCGCATGCATATACAACTCGACAATCGGTAACATCTCCATAGCAGCTGATCGCATGCATATACAACTCGAACAATCGGTAACATCTCCATAGCAACTGATCGCATGCATATACAACTCAACAATCGGTAACATCTCCATAGCAACTGATCGCATGCATATACAACTCAACAATCGGTAACATCTCCATAGCAACTGATCGCATGCATATACAACTCAACAATCGGTAACATCTCCATAGCAGTTGATCGCATGCATATACAACTCAACAATCGGTAACATCTCCATAGCAACTGATCGCATGCATATACAACTCGACAATCGGTATCGGTAACATCACCATAGCAGCTGATCGCAAGCATATACAACTCAACAATCGGTAACATCTCCATAGCAACTGATCGCATGCATATACAACTCGACAATCGGTATCGGTAACATCACCATAGCAACTGATCGCATGCATATACAACTCAACAATCGGTAACATCTCCATAGCAGCTGATCGCATGCATATACAACTCGACAATCGGTATCGGTAACATCACCATAGCAACTGATCGCATGCATATACAACTCAATAATCGGTAACATCACCATAGCAGCTGATCGCATGCATATACAACTCAACAATCGGTAACATCTCCATAGCAACTGATCACAAGCATATACAACTCAACAATCGGTAACATCTCTATAGCAACTGATCGCATGCATATACAACTCAACAATCAGTAACATCTCCATAGCAACTGATCACATGCATATACATCTCAACAATCGGTAACATCTCCATAGCAACTGATCGCATGCATATACAACTCGACAATCGGTATCGGTAACATCTCCATAGCAGCTGATCGCATGCATATACAACTCAACAATCGGTAACATCTCCATAGCAACTGATCGCATGCATATACAACCCAACAATCGGTAACATCTCCATAGCAACTGATCGCATGCATATACAACTCAACAATCGGTAACATCTCCATAGCAGCTGATCGCATGCATATACAACCCAACAATCGGTAACATCTCCATAGCAGCTGATCGCATGCATATACAACTTGACAATCGGTAACATCTCCATAGCAGCTGATCGCATGCATATACAACCCAACAATCGGTAACATCTCCATAGCAGCTGATCGCATGCATATACAACTTGACAATCGGTATCGGTAACATCACCATAGCAGCTGATCGCATGCATATACAACTCGACAATCGGTATCGGTAACATCACCATAGCAACTGATCGCATGCATATACAACTCAACAATCGGTAACATCTCCATAGCAACTGATCAAATGCATATACAACTCAACAATCGGTAACATCTCCATAGCAGCTGATCGCATGCATATACAACTCAACAATCGGTAACATCTCCATAGCAACTGATCGCAAGCATATACAACTCAACAATCGGTAACATCTCCATAGCAGCTGATCGCATGCATATACAACTCAACAATCGGTAACATCTCCATAGCAACTGATCAAATGCATATACAACTCAACAATCGGTAACATCTCCATAGCAGCTGATCGCATGCATATACAACTCAACAATCGGTAACATCTCCATAGCAACTGATCGCAAGCATATACAACTCAACAATCGGTAACATCTCCATAGCAGCTGATCGCATGCATATACAACTCAACAATCGGTAACATCTCCATAGCAACTGATCAAATGCATATACAACTCAACAATCGGTAACATCTCCATAGCAGCTGATCGCATGCATATACAACTCAACAATCGGTAACATCTCCATAGCAACTGATCAAATGCATATACAACTCAACAATCGGTAACATCTCCATAGCAGCTGATCGCATGCATATACAACTCAACAATCGGTAACATCTCCATAGCAACTGATCGCAAGCATATACAACTCAACAATCGGTAACATCTCCATAGCAACTGATCGCAAGCATATACAACTCGACAATCGGTATCGGTAACATCACCATAGCAACTGATCGCAAGCATATACAACTCAACAATCGGTAACATCACCATAGCAACTGATCGCAAGCATATACAACTCGACAATCGGTATCGGTAACATCACCATAGCAACTGATCGCATGCATATACAACTCAACAATCGGTAACATCTCCATAGCAGCTGATCGCATGCATATATATACAACTCAACAATCGGTAACGTCTCCATAGCAACTGATCACATGCATATACAACTCAACAATCGGTAACATCTCCATAGCAACTGATCACAAGCATATACAACTCAACAATCGGTAACATCTCCATAGCAACTGATCGCAAGCATATACAACTCGACAATCGGTATCGGTAACATCACCATAGCAACTGATCGCAAACATATACAACTCAACAATCGGTAACATCACCATAGCAACTGATTGCAAGCATATACAACTCGACAATCGGTATCGGTAACATCTCCATAGCAACTGATCGCAAGCATATACAACTCAACAATCGGTAACATCTCCATAGCAACTGATCGCATGCATATACAACTCGACAATCGGTAACATCACCATAGCAGCTGATCGCATGCATATACAACTATTCCTATATATGCTGCAGTAGCGAATTTCTACAGGTGGTGGGCGTTATATGTAATAAAATTATGACAGTGTGGGGAGGAGCTAAGATATTGCCAATTTGTATTCAAAATATTCTGCTAGCCTATAGCAAATACAAGTATTAAGTAATTTTTTTTTTTAAACTTTATTTTGCAACGATTGCGAAATAAGCTTTATCGACTTATATCAATCACTCTCGTTGGCGCGGATGAGAGCGTATATATGGTCATAAGTGCGGGAGGAAACTGGAGAAAACCCACATGTCCGATTTGGCGACCATCTCACATACTTCCCGGTCCAAGAATCGAACCCATGGTTACATTGGTGAGAAGCGAACATGCTAATCACTGCACGGATATAATTCTCAATCCAGCAAATAACGTTGATTTTTACCAATACATGGAGGCGTGTTAATGCCATAAAAAATGTACACGTCTCTCGTACAATCATGACATTGGACATTATGTGGAAGTCGTGATAGCGCTGTGGATGTGGATTCACTTCAGTTGCGAAAGGTCCAGAGTTCGAGCCCCGCTGGAACCATTACGATTGTGCCCTTAGGCAAGGCATTTAATTGCCATGTTACATCTTCTCTCCCTCGTGGCGATGGATTCCATCAGCACTGAGGTCTCGAGAGTGATTAATATAAGTTGTAAGAACTTGTTTCGCAATCGAGCTAAAATATGTGTATAAATCAATCATGATATTGCAAAATAATTTTAATTGTGCTACTTTTCTGACATAACTCAGCATTGACGACATTACATTACCGCATCAGCAAAACATTTTAATGTGCTGGACATCCCAGTTGTTCCACAAAGTTGCGATTTCATATATTACGTCAAGTGGCAATTCATATTGTCCGGATGGCATATCATGCATTCATGATAGGTGTTAAACTAAGCTAGACCAAAGAGAATGTATCATTAACCTGCCGAATGAATTGGACGGAATGTGCAAACAACATAGATCCAGATCAGTTGTGGCGTAATGACGCGTCTGATCAAGCTCTATTTTGTTTGCTATTCAGACAAATGTTTTAGCTCCAGTATCCAAATAGCAAACAGCATAGAACCTGATCATGGCTATATTCTGTTTGCAAAGGGGACCTTACTTGTGAGTGGCAGGTCAAGGGTTAATAGCCAAAAGGACTACATAGAGGAAGTGACTCACCCGCGGATCCCAGACGGTTAAGTTGAGTCTGTTCTCTGTTTGTAACTGTTTTAATAACACTGGTTGTGGCCATTCCCTAAAACATACAATACATAACGGATAGATATTTCAGATTAGCATGCAATATTCACAACGGCCATTGTTTTTGCAGGAAACTTTTTATTTTTATGTTTAACCCTTTCAACACCACAGACCTCTAAATTGGCTTACAAAAAAGTGTAGATCCAGATGAGCCGGCTCGTGACGTCTCATCAGGATCTGCACTTTTTTCAAGTAATATAACTATTTTTAGAAAACAATTACCCATTTTGATAAATGAACTGATCCAAATGTAATTTTGTTATTAATTTATTGGTCTAAAAATATCATGGACCAGTCCATGTCAGTTACTTGGTGTTGAATGGGTTAAAAACACCAGAAACAAGTACTGCACATAAAATATTACTGTTCACAAATGTTTTACAAATAATTAACATCTGTATGGTACTGGTAATGCAGAATCGTCTTTCACAATTATTTGCAGACGAAATATCCTTCTGAAGACACACAATGCATTTACACAGTTAGTTCATACTAAATTTGTTCCCATTCTGTTTATTCCCACTCTGTCTGTTCCCACTCAGTTTGTTCCCGCTCTGTCTGTTCCCACTCAGTTTGTTCCCGCTCTGTCTGTTCCCACTCAGTTTGTTCCTGCTCTGTTTGTTCCCACTCTGTTTGTTCCCACTCAGTTTGTTCCCGCTCTGTCTGTTCCCACTCAGTTTGTTCCTGCTCTGTTTGTTCCCACTCAGTTTGTTCCCACTCAGTTTGTTCCCACTCAGTCTGTGCCCACTCAGTTTATTCCCCTCTGTCTGTTCCCACTCAGTTTGTTCCCACTCAGTCTGTTCCCACTCAGTTTGTTCCCACTCAGTTTGTTCCCACTCAGTTTATTCCCCCTCTGTCTGTTCCCACTCAGTTTGTTCCTACTCAGTTTGTTCCCACTCAGTCTGTGCCCACTCAGTTTGTTGCAGGGTTCCCCATTTGATGTTTTGTCTTCTGTCGCCAATTGAAAAACAACTGGAGCCAATTTGAATAACTTGCAGCCAACTAAGAGCCATATTGTTCACAGATAAATGTTTGACGGTATGTATTTGACAAAACATGTTGCGCCAAAAAAAAGAAGAAAAAGGGGGGAAAAGGAAAGAAATAAATATCCGCCAAATAGTTTCGCTAATTCACAAAATTTAGCACCAGTATTTGTTATTTGTCGAAATTGGCGCCATTGGTGACTGACAGCGGGAACTCTGTGTTGCCAGTCTGTGCCCACCCAGTTTGTTCTCAGTTTGTGCCCACCCAGTTTGTTCTCAGTCTGTGCCCACCAAGTTTGTTCTCAGTCTGTGCCCACCCAGTTTGTTCTCAGTCTGTGCCCACCCAGTTTGTTCTCAGTCTGTGCCCACCAAGTTTGTTCTCAGTCTGTGCCCACCCAGTTTGTTCTCAGTCTGTGCCCACCCATTTTGTTCTCAGTCTGTGCCCGCCCACCCAGTTTGTTCTCAGTATGTGCCCACCCAGTTTGTTCTCAGTCTCTGCCCGCCCACCCAGTTTGTTCTCAGTCTGTGCCCGCCCACCCAGTTTGTTCTCAGTCTGTGCCCGCCCACCCAGTTTGTTCTCAGTCTGTGCCCGCCCACCCAGTTTGTTCTCAGTCTGTGCCCACCCAGTTTGTTCTCAGTATGTGCCCACCCAGTTTGTTCTCAGTCTGTGCCCACCCAGTTTGTTATCAGTCTGTGCCCACCCAGTTTGTTCTCAGTCTTCTCAGTCTGTGCCCACCCAGTTTGTTCTCAGTCTTTGCCCACCCAGTTTGTTCTCAGTCTGTGCCCACCCAGTTTGTTCTCAGTCTTTGCCCACCCAGTTTTTTCACTCGGTCTGTGCCCACCCAGTTTGTTCTTAGTCTTTGCCCACCCAGTTTGTTCTTAGTCTTTGCCCATCCAGTTTGTTCACGCAGTCTGTGCCCACCCAGTTTGTTCACGCAGTCTTTGCCCACCCAGTTTGTTCTCAGTCTGTGCCCACCCAGTTTGTTCACGCAGTCTGTGCCCACCCAGTTTGTTCTCAGTCTTTGCCCACCCAGTTTGTTCACGGTCTGTGCCCACCCAGTTTGTTCACACAGTCTTTGCCCACCCAGTTTGTTCTCAGTCTTTGCCCACCCAGTTTGTTCTCAGTCTTTGCCCACCCAGTTTGTTCACGCAGTCTTTGCCCACCCAGTTTGTTCACGCAGTCTGTGCCCACCCAGTTTGTTCACGCAGTCTGTGCCCACCCAGTTTGTTCACGCAGTCTTTGCCCACCCAGTTTGTTCACGCAGTCTTTGCCCACCCAGTTTGTTCACGCAGTCTGTGCCCACCCAGTTTGTTCACGCAGTCTTTGCCCACCCAGTTTGTTCACGCAGTCTGTGCCCACCAAGTTTGTTCACGCAGTCTTTGCCCACCCAGTTTGTTCACGCAGTCTGTGCCCACCCAGTTTGTTCACACAGTCTTTGCCCACCCAGTTTGTTCACGCAGTCTGTGCCCACCCAGTTTGTTCACGCAGTCTTTACCCACCCAGTTTGTTCACGCAGTCTGTGCCCACCCAGTTTGTTCACTCAGTCTTTGCCCACCCAGTTTGTTCACGCAGTCTGTGCCCACCCAGTTTGTTCACGCAGTCTTTGCCCACCCAGTTTGTTCACGCAGTCTTTGCCCACCCAGTTTGTTCACGCAGTCTGTGCCCACCCAGTTTGTTCACGCAGTCTTTGCCCACCCAGTTTGTTCACGCAGTCTGTGCCTACTCAGTTTGTTCGCACTCACCATTTTGAGTATACCATGAAGAATTTTTGCACGAGTGTTGAAGGGTCTGCATTAGGGTAGAGCTGGCATACCCTTGCTACCAGCATGGCCCAAGATACACCACCAAGGAAACCCAGGGAGTTGGAATAAATGCCTCGTCCTGCAATCATACAATAGAACACAAGTAATATATACAATATGGATGCCATTCGGATGGAAGGAAAACTAAATGTACTTTCCGGAGACAAACCGGCGACGGATAAATAACACTTGTACACTGCATTAAGCCTTACAATTGATTTACAAAAACTGTCCTACATAGAGAGATACACAAAGGAGTTTAGTTTATACAAATTTATTTTAGCTCGATTGCGAAACAAGTTTGTACAACTTATATTAATCCCTCTCGAGACCTCATTCCTGATGGAATCCATCGCCACGAGGGAAAGAGAAGAGGCTACGTGGAATTTACAAATGCCTTGCCTAAGGGCACAATCGTAACGGCTCCAGCAGGTCTCGCACTCAGGACCTTTCGCACCTGAAGCGACTGTGCATCCACAGCGCTATCACAACTTCCACAAAGGAGTGGATGTTATAATCTGTGAGATCTGCTACACACAAAATGTTGCCAATATATTTATAGACTATAAATAACCTGTTGAACAACTGGACTTCTAATATGAAATAGGCACTACATATCAACAGGGAAAGCCAATTGAGGGTTCAAGTCAAAATCAATTACTGAAATATGACTATATCCCCGAGATACGACGTGGGATCTACGGAAGATTAACCCTTTCCTTCATAGAGATTTAGGTTAATGTACTATTATATCTCCATACAAACGACAGCCATTTAGCTATCATGCAGTGGATAAGTAGTCACCATATCTATCCTACCTCCATAGATGTTACTGGGACTACATAGAGATTTAGGCTAATATACTATTATATCTCCATACAAACGACAGCCATTTAGTTATCATGCAGTGGATAAGTAGTCGCCATATCTATCCCACCTCCATAGATATTACTGGGACTACATAGAGATTTAGGTTAATATACTATTATATCTCAATACAAATGACAGCCATTTAGCTATCATGCAGTGGATAAGTAGTCACCATATCTATCCCACCTCCATAGATATTACTGGGACTACATAGAGATTTAGGTTAATATAATATTATATCTTCATACAAATGACAGCCATTTTGCTATCATGCAGTGGATAAGTAGTCGCCATATCTATCGCACCTCCATAGATATTACTGGGACTACATGAAATTCTGGCCTTTTTTATGAACATTGGTTTGGCTACTACATTGTCAATGTATGTCGTATTGGTAATGGCGTCAAGAGGTGCTTCTATGAGGGAAAGGGTTAATGAACATTGGTTTGGCTACTACATTGTCAATGTATGTCATATTGGTAATGGCGTCAAGAGGTGCTTCTATGAGGGAAAGGGTTAAGAGGATATTTGTTTGAGTGTATGATCGAATCAGATTTCACCGAATGAACATTGAAAGCATTACATCACAAGTGGCGCTAGGCACTATAGTTTTCATTGTGAAAATTATGTTTTTTTGATAGAAAACGGTGCAACCGTGCACTAAATGGAGCTAGAATTGCGCGCTTATACCACCAAAAATGACATCACAAATCAGGCCACCGACAGGTTTGAGTCAGAAAACGTTTGCATTGACAACATGTCAACATGCAGCGGCAAGATACAACACGTACAAAACAGTAAGAAATAAAAGCGTGTTATTCCACTGACAAAGAGACAAAGAAGAAAATTATGTTTATTTTATAATGAACCTCTCACAAACTTTGTATTTATGTCGAATGTTTATAATGAAAATAAGAAGCAAAGAACCGGCTCATCTGGATTTATACGTTTTGTAGGCCTATTTAGAGGTCTGTCGAAAGGGTTAAGCAGCCAGTTTCCAGATTCAAAATATGTTGTTTTATTATACATTTGACCTCTATTAAGCAGCCATCTGTGCTACCCACCACGTTCTGTGATTCCCTTGGCTAGCTGTTTAACACAGGTTTGACTTTATACACACAATAAAGACAAGTTGCTTGAAACGAAAGCTTGAATATTACTGAGATTCTCATTATTGCCTTGGGGGGAGAAATGGCAAACTATTGTCAAGACCAAGGGGGAAGGTCCCGAGTCACCCACACGTTCATAAATAAATCAATGCTATAAAACTTACTTTTGGCCCACAATTTAATTGCTCTAAGGGTCATTCGAAAGCTCTCCACGTTCGGTACAAGATGTAGTATCTCATCAGTAACTCGGCTTCCTGAAACACACAACGCAAAACATATCAAACTACTGTTCATGTGTTTCAATTTGGCACTAAAGTATCGGTATATAAGATTAATGCATCGTTGAAAACGGGGATCATTCTAGAGGGCGATGTGGGCGAAATAGTCGCCCTAGGGACCCTGACTTCGCCCTCTGGGGACCCCACTTCTCCCTATAAAAAAAATTTCAAACAAAATTAATGGTTGTACTGTGCATTTTAACCCTATTTTGCAGAAGTATATTAAATAACACCATTTAAGGAAGCGATCATGCGCATTCTCACTTCTCCCAAAAATTCTGACCTAGAATGAACCCTGAGTTTGGCATTTTTACGGTATGGGATATGTACTGTGTGAAATGCTTGCTACATGACTTTTGATAACACACTGTATCTACTGGAAATTGAATAACATTTTATCCAATGGAATGATTTTATAATTGTCCCTCTATTTTTCTGTGTGTGTTTTACGTTTATTTATCGTCGCTACCGGTTGCCCATATGAGCGACGCCTCCTGAAGAGATTAGTCATTTTAGATTTTTGGAGATACAGACAGAGACCCATTCCAGAGTCTCCTCTGGTTCTTTTACGTGCACCGTGTACAGCACCGACACGAGACCTCAGTTTAAAGTCCCATCTGAAAGACTGTTAATTTTATAAGGGTCAGACGGGGGATCAAACCTGCAATCCCTGGATTACCAGTCCAGCGTATTACCACTGGACTACAGATCCAATACTTTCGGCTTAGACGACACTGGTATTTAATGCAATATATCTCACCATTGAGACTTCGGACACATTTCTGGCTTAGACGACACTGGTATTTAATACAATATATCTCACCATTGAGACTTCGGACACATTTCTGGCTTAGACGACACTGGTATTTAATACAATATATCTCACCATTGAGACTTCGGACACATTTCTGGCTTAGACGACACTGGTATTTAATACAATATATCTCACCATTGAGACTTCGGACACATTTCTGGTTGGTGGTTTTTTTTTTTGGTTGGTTTTGGTCAAGGTTCTTCAATAATGCTTCATCTCTGAGATCTATTTCCTCCGGTATAGTCGGCAGTGCCAGACGTGAAAACAACATATCAAGCTGAAAGAAACAAAATCATTATATTCTACTTATACGACAATAATTATTAACAAGCACATTCCATGAATTGATATCACCTGCCGGATTGGACTGACAAATCTGTTGATTTAGTCTATTAAAGGCGTTCTCTACAGTTTTGTAAATTCTTTTACAATAATAGAATGTGTTCATCATTGGTACATCACTAGTACTATGTATTACTAACCAAATAATGAAATAAAAGTGATAAGCTAATGACTTCCGGTTATTTTTATTAATTATTTTATAACATGCCTATTTTCCATTTCGGCCAATACTTTCTCATTTTGCCAACAAAAGTAAAATAAAAAAATATTTGCAATTATTATGTGTGTATTGATATTGATATGTTACATATGACTATTAATCATAATTGCATGTAACTATAAACATAAAACATCATTGTCGACACAGGAAATAAGTAACGTAATGTACCGGTAAGGGAGGTAATTTTTCTATCATAAAAATGAAAAATGCAAATATTGTAATAATATTTAAAGCTCCGCCCCATATATGATAACAGTGATTAATACAGTCAAACCTGCCCAAGAGAATACCTCAAAGATACCACCTGTCCTAAGAGGCCAAATTAGGTGTGTATTGAGGTTATAACTAGCTAAAATTGTGGAAGTCGTGATAGAGTGTTCGCTTCAGGTGCGAAAGGCCAGGAGTGCTCGTGCCCAGCTGTAGCCATTACGATTAGGCAAGGCATTTAAATTCCGCATTGCCTCGCCTCTCTCCCTCGTGGCGATGGATTCCATCAGGAATGAGTTCTCGAGAAGATTATCTAATATAAGTTTTAAGATCTTGCTTCGCAATGAAGCTAAAATAAATTTGTATTATAAACTAAAATTCCATAAATATCTCAACCTCAAGATTCTCAAAGTTAATAATTCCTTAAACGCCTTAATTGAGATATTGTTTCTGAATACTAAACAAAACATATACCCCAAAATTGTTCAAGTTTAATGATTTATCAATGTAAGAAAATTTGAGCCCAGAGCAATCTCAAAGTGAGAAGTTTGATGAATGTAGGGCCAGAATAGTGCAATGACAAATATTCAACAATCCTCCGGCCAGATGGCCACAATTCCTTACTATCCGGATTTATAGTACTGTCTGAATTACTTATTACCGGCTCAATATTTAACTCGTTGATAACAGAATTATCGTCCATTGTTTGGCATTTATGCCATGCAGTCAAGCGCGCCGATGACTGTGCTGCCCGCCTGTTGCTTTTAGCGGATGAAAACCCCTTTGTATGGTTAAATGGCATGTTAAATCAAACTGTGTGTTTGCATGTTATTTTGTTTTGATTTGACAGGTGGTGCCGTAATCGTGTATGTATAAGACGCACTTTTCCCCCTCCAAAATAGTATCCAAAAGTCTGGTGCGTCTTATACTCCAGTTTAGAACTAAATTCCATTGCTTCAAAGACTCAAAAACGACAAATTTACGGTAATAAATTTAATAAAACTCTTACCTCAATTCCATCAAATGTCATCTTTATTACTGGTACATACGCTTCTTCAACAGTCTGCAAATACATGGCTACATGTGTACACACATTTACTCAGCTAATTATTTAAAACATGTCTTTTCATTTTCATTTCATGCACCATATGCATAGTGGGCAGCCTCATTTATTGTCGTAACAAACGTGATGGTGGTGGTCAGATAATAATCCCAAATCATACAAATTACAGGCTTAACTCCTGTCTGAATGTTTGTCTGCACCACTTGTCACCAATTGAAAAACACTGGAGCCAACTAAGAGCCATATAGTTCACAAATAAATATTTGAAGTATTTGACAAAACATGTGCCAAAAAAAATAAAAATGCACCAAATATTTTCGCCAATATTTGTTTTTTGAAGCAATTGGCGCTGTTGGCGACTGACAGTGGGGACCCTGAATTATATTATGGCGACCGACAGTGGGAACCCTGAATTATATTACATCTATTCATAGAACATGTCTAAAACTTTAAATCACCAATCAACATGTCACAGGTTCAACTGGTTTAGTGCTCAAATTTTCATTGAACATAAAAACGGCTGCCAAGCAACAGAACAAATGACATAGATTTTAAGATTTACAGTCTTATAACCTAAACGGTGTAGAGTGGTGGAACCAATGCTAGGTGTATTCCTATGCTCGGCGTATTTGTCAATTTACATCCGTATTTAAAATATTTATATAGTTCTAGGCTAATTTCGCTGACAGAGCTGAAGCATGGTCCAATATCATGCCGTTGTGTGTATCGGTAGCCTGATGCAACTACCATGTGACTGGTCCAGCAGACGAATATAAACAAACAAATCATTGGGAGAATATTTCCATCGAAACTGATACAGTGTATGAGCAATTCAGGTAGCTATTCGAATTAAAAAAATCTACACCTAACCCGAAAAATAGTTTCTATACCATTTCTGATTAAGACCAATAAGTGTTTTTATTCAATGATGTACTATATCAAAATAAGATATTCAACAAATTATGGTGGATAAATAAAAAAATAACAAGTACGCCGTGCATAGGTGCCCTGAAGTCTTGAGTTCATCATATAAACGGGTGCCGTTGCGATAGCTGAATTGAGCAGCAAGGTCACGTGATGAAGCTAAAACTGCCAACAAGAGTTTTTTGAAAGTTTTTATTCACTATTTAAGAAAATAATAATATATGAGTGTGTGTTTTATGTTTATTTATCGTCGCTACCGGTTGCCCATATGAGCGACGCCTCCTGAAGAGATTAGGTATTTTAGATTTTTAGAGGATAGTGCAATGATACAGACAGAGACCCGTTCCAGAGTCTCCTCTGGTTCTTTTACGTGCACGGTGTACAGCACGACACAAGACCTCGGTTTAACGTCCCATCTGAAAGACTGTTAAATTTATTAGGGTCAGACGGGAGATCAAACCTGCGATCCCTGGATTACCAGTCCAACGTGTTACCACTGGACTACAAATCCGTCTGTGTTGATTTTGTAAACCCGTTCCAGAATCTCCTCCAGATGGTTCTTTAACGTGCACAATGTAAAGCACCGACACGAGACCTCGGTTTAAAGTCCCTATTGACAGATTGTTAATTTTATTATGGTCAGACGGGGTATCGAACCAGTCCAGCGTATTAATCACTGGACTACATATCCGTCTGTACAATATATCTTATAAGTATAAGGTCTTAAATATAATGTGTCTGTCATGTTATACATATATATGACATCACATAATAATTCCAAGCAAGTTCAACAATACTCCAGGGTTCCCGCTGACGGTCGCCAATGGCGCCAAAAAACAAACAAATATTGGCGCTAAATTTTGTGACGGCGAAAATATTTGGCGCAACCTTTAAAAAAAATATATTATTTTTTGGCACATGTTTTGTCAAATACATGGCTTCACATATTTATTTGTGAACTATATGAACAAGGTTTTTTGTTACTTTGTCATTTAAAGTCGCAACAACAGCTTTAATCACTCTCCACGACTCTCCAGCTATTATTGGTGGAGGAAGACCCAGGATGCCCCCTCCTAGCAATATTTCAGGCACGGACTGGCACACAGGTAGAACCACCGACCTTCTGCAAGTCAGCTGGATAACTTCCTGACATGAAAGAATTCGAGACACCAAGAGGGATTCGAACCTATAGCGGTGAGGGACACATGGTTTGAAGTCAATGACAGTAACCACTCGACCACGGACATGTTACCGGTAAATTTGTTTTAAGAGTATCATTTTGAATAACTATTTATTGATTTTAAATGGACATGTGCAGGGACAATACAGCTGGGCAGCACGCAGCATTCATTACAAAATAGCTTGAAGCATTTTGATTGCATAGAAAATGTTGCATGTTTGAGCAGCAGAGGCAGGGATCCCGAACTCAAAGTGTCTCGAACCATAATTAAAAGATTTTGAAGACTTACCCGAAGATCTTTAACCTCAGTCTGTTCTTTAAGCAGTTCTACAAAGGAGGAGAAGAAATCCGACCTATCTACATGCCTGGGGGCGACGCACAATGTATCTATATCAGCACCTGTAATACAGAACAAATAACAAGATAATAGAAATGTAAACATAACCATAGCAGATTGACCTGTCCTTCCTAGGGTCATACGAATATTCATAAGGCATACTGTGGAGCATAACCCTCAATGTATTATTATCCTCACATGCGATATCAACCCTCTAGACTCACATACTCTCACATGCGATATCAACCCTCTAGACTCACATACTCTCACATGCGATATCAACCCTCTAGACTCACATACTCTCACATGTGATATCAACCCTCTAGACTCGCATACCCTCACATGCGATATCAACCCTCTAGACTCACATACTCTCACATGCGATATCAACCCTCTAGACTCACATACTCTCACATGCGATATCAACCCTCTAGACTCACATACTCTCACATGCGATATCAACCCTCTAGACTCACATACTCTCACATGCGATATCAACCCTCTAGACTCACATGCGATATCAACCCTCTAGACTCACATACTCTCACATGGGGTATCAACCCTCTAGACATAGATACCCTCACATGTGATATCAACCCTCTAGACTCACATACTCTCACATGCGATATCAACCCTCTAGACTCACATACTCTCACATGCGATATCAACCCTCTA
The DNA here is from genome assembly GCA_014843695.1 of Archivesica marissinica. Taxonomy (NCBI): domain Eukaryota; kingdom Metazoa; phylum Mollusca; class Bivalvia; order Venerida; family Vesicomyidae; genus Archivesica; species Archivesica marissinica. Next base: position 57,533,583 of record CM026404.1, on the reverse strand, counting down.
GACTCACATACTCTCACATGGGGTATCAACCCTCTAGACATAGATACTCTCACATGCGATATCAACCCTCTAGACTCACATACTCTCACATGCGATATCAACCCTCTAGACTCACATACTCTCACATGCGATATCAACCCTCTAGACTCACATACTCTCACATGGGTATCAACCCTCTAGACATAGATACTCTCACATGCGATATCAACCCTCTAGACTCACATACTCTCACATGCGATATCAACCCTCTAGACTCATACTCTCACATGTGATATCAACCCTCTAGACTCACATACTCTCACATGCGATATCAACCCTCTAGACTCACATACTCTCACATGCGATATCAACCCTCTAGACTCACATACTCTCACATGCGATATCAACCCTCTAGACTCACATACCCTCACATGGGATATCAACCCTCTAGGCATAGATACCCTCGCATGCGATATCAACCCTCTAGACTCACATGCGATATCAACCCTCTAGACTCACATACTCTCACATGCGATATCAACCCTCTAGACTCACATACTCTCACATGCGATATCAACCCTCTAGACTCACATACACTCACATGCGATATCAACCCTCTATACATAGATACCCTCGCATGCGATATCAACCCTCTATACATAGATACCCTCACATGTGATATCAACCCTCCAGACATAGATACCCTTGCATGGGATATCAACCCTCCAGACATAGATACCCTCACATGTGATATCAACCCTCTATACATAGATACCCTCACATGGGATATCAACCCTCTAGGCATAGATACCCTCGCATGTGATATCAACCCTCTAGACATAGATACCCTCACATGCGATATCAACCCTCTAGACATAGATACCCTTACATGCGATATCAACCCTCTAGGCATAGATACCCTTGCATGTGATATCAACCCTCTAGACATAGATACCCTCGCATGTGATATCAACCCTCTAGACATAGATACCCTCACATGCGATATCAACCCTCTATACATAGATACCCTTACATGGGATATCAACCCTCTAGGCATAGATACCCTCGCATGTGATATCAACCCTCTAGACATAGATACCCTCGCATGTGATATCAACCCTCTAGACATAGATACCCTCGCATGTGATATCAACCCTCTAGACATAGATACCCTCGCATGTGATATCAACCCTCTAGACATAGATACCCTCGCATGTGATATCAACCCTCTAGACATAGATACCCTCGCATGTGATATCAACCCTCTAGACATAGATACCCTCGCATGTGATATCAACCCTCTAGACATAGATACCCTCACATGCAATATCAACCCTCTAGACTCACATGCGATATCAACCCTCTAGACATAGATACCCTCACATGGGATATCAACCCTCTAGACATAGATACCCTCACATGCGATATCAACCCTCTAGACATAGATACCCTTACATGCGATATCAACCCTCTAACAGATACCCTATGATATCACCCTCTATACATAGATACCCTTACATGGGATATCAACCTAGGCATAGATCCTCGCATGTGATATCAACCCTCTAGACTACATACCCTCGCATGTGATATCAACCTCTAGACCACATACCCTCATGTGATATCAACCCTCTAGACTCAATACCCTCACTGTGTTCACCCTCTAGCCACTTGTTTTTTACCTCACATGGATATCACCTCTAGACTCGCATACTCTCACATGCGATATCAACCCTCTAGACTCACATACCCTCACATGCGATATCAACCCTCTAGACTCACATACCCTCACATGTGATATCAACCCTATAGACATATCAGGGGGCCACGCTGTCAGTCGCCACAAGAGCCAAATGGCGATTTTGCGATAGAAATGGCTCCTAAAATTTCAATTTGGCGATTTTCAGAAAATTGCACAAAAAATCGGCATAAATAACGTTTGTGCCATATTTTAACCTTTCATACTCGACTGGTTTTATTTACCATTGACGACGCGTGTTCCAGTTAAAGAAAAATCGATACACAGTCTGTGTTCATTGTATCTTTGACTGGTTACAATTTTTTTGCTCTGGTATACGCTATCGTTTGGCGAAACAATCGATTCACAGTCAAAACAGCTGTGTACATGTGCTGGAGGCATATTCCCATCATAAATTGCAATCAAAACAAACATGTAAATTAGCGGTATATGATCACACATTTACAGTTTTGTATAATGGGAATGATTTGATAATTGAGGTCCTTTATGAAAACGGCAGTACTTGATCGGTGAAATGATGACATTGCTTGAAGATTATACGGATGACCGAAAATAATCCAAATCGTCACGTGTCAAAATGGCTACTTTCGGTTTTAAACGTCCGAAATGGACTTAGTGAATGAAACCTAGACAGCCTGATGAAAATTTCCATTGACGGCCCAGACAAGTTCAACTTCAAATCGGCATTTGTAATGTGGTCCAAGAAGAACAGACGCATTTTGAACTGAATGTTGTGCAATTTGTTAGACATAGTGGATACTTGTACATGTATGTAATTCTGATGTATTTTTAAATTATTATGACCAAGAAAATAATTAAAGTTGTAAAAGTTCATTGGATTGTCTTCAAAAATGATTAGTATGCATGTCTTTTTGAGCTTAAAGTTCATTTGAAATGTAATCCTGTGTTGGCTTCCATTATTAATCACTGTCACAGGGCTACATTGTAAAATAAACTTTTAGCCTTAACAGGTATGCATTCTTTCATTCTAATGTCTATATTAATACTTCTTCCAGAAAAAAACGGGCTAGAATCTCACCATTTACAAATCAAAATACCAAAAAAATCAAACCAGGGAGGGGACGACACCCCATCTTTCAAACAGATAAGTGGCCCCATCTTTTTTCTGCCCAGAATGGGCCCTGCATATCTGAGACACATTTACATATCTGAGACACATTTACATATCTGAGACACATTTACATATCTGAGACACACAGTTACATATCTGAGACACACAGTTACATATCTGAGACACATTTACATATCTGAGACACACAGTTACATATCTGAGACACACAGTTACATATCTGAGACACACAGTTACATATCTGAGACACACAGTTACATATCTGAGACACATTTACATATCTGAGAGACACAGTTACATATCTGAGAGACATATCTGAGACACACAGTTACATATCTGAGACACAGTTACATATCTGAGACACACTTACATATCGGAGACACAGTTACATACGGAGACACTTTACATATCTGAGACACATTTACATATCTGAGACACACTTACATATCTGAGACACACAGTTACATATCTGAGACACAGTTACATATCTGAGACACACAGTTACATATCTGAGAGACACAGTTACATATCTGAGACACATTTACATATCTGAGACACATTTACATATCTGAGACACACAGTTACATATCTGAGACACATTTACATATCTGAGACACACATTTACATATCTGAGACACATTTACATATCTGAGACACACAGTTACATATCTGAGACACATTTACATATCTGAGACACAGCTATATATCAGAGACACAGTTACATATTTGAGAGACAGTTACATTTCTGAGACACAGTTACATATCTGAGACACAGTTACTACATTTGTATATAAACAAACTACCTAATTCTTACCTTTTTTATGCACACCGAGTCTGTACGATCCGAAGGTACAAACCATGCCACCAAACGAGTCTATTCTGTTTTCGGGTATATTATTCTGCAGCATAGACAAGAGAGTTAAGTTTAGTCATACAGTGATAAAATACATTGTAAATTCTAGCAGCCTCTCGCCAAATGTAGCACACAATATGACCCCCATGTATTGTAGCTCTGTAGTAGTACTTCCTAATCAAGCATTATGCAGTAACCACTCGGCCATTAACCCTTTCAACACCACAGACCTCTAAATAGGCTTACAAAAAGTGTAGATGCAGATGAGCCGGCTCATGACGAGCCGTCTCATCAGGATCTGCACTTTTTGCCAGTGATATGACTATTTTTAGACATAATTACCCATTTTGATAAATGAACTTGTCCAAATGTGATTTTCTGATTCATTTATTGGTTTATGAATATCATGGACCAGTCCATGTGAGTTACTTGGTGTTGAATGGGTTAATGTCTTTCCATACTGGTAACCCATTCAACACCAAGTAACTGACATGGACTGGCCCATGATATTTTTAGGCCAATAAATTAATCAGAAAATCACATTCGGACAAGTTCATTTATCAAAATGGGTAATTTTGCGACTTTTTTGTCTAAAAATAGTAATATTACAGGCAAAACCACCGACCTGCCGCAACAGCTGGCTAGCTTCTGCAGATAAAATAATTTGGCACCCCTCGTATAATTGGAACCAGCAGCGGTGAGGGGAAACGACCGTAACCACGGAGGCCCCTAGACGGTAATCAGGATTTAGAATAATCCGATCCTTAGAATGTCTTGTACAGTACATTACATTAAACGCATAAAGGGGCACCCACAGCAACTCACTACATCTTGGTTAACCCTTTCCTTCATAGAGATTTAGGGTAATATACTATTATATCTCCATACAAACAACAGCCATTTAACCCTTTCCTTCATAGAGATTTAGGTTAATATACTATTATATCTCCATACAAACGACAGCCATTTAGCTATCATGCAGTGGATAAGTAGTCGCCATATCTATCCCACCTCCATAGATATTACTGGGACTACATAGAGATTTAGGTTAATATACTATTATATCTCCATACAAACAACAGCCATTTAGCTATCATGCAGTGGATAAGTAGTCGCCATATCTATCCCACCTCCATAGATATTACTGGGATTACATGAGATTTATGTTAATATACTAAATTATATCTCCATACAAACGACAGTCAATGTATGTTGTATTGGTAATGGCGTCAAGAGGTGCTTCCATGAGGGAAAGAGTTAAACAGCCAGTGAAGTACAGAAATTGTCTGTTTGTTTAACCATTTCCAACATTGAGAAACAGAACATGTTCTATGTGTGCAAGGAGTAAAAGGTTATTTACATAGGTCAAACAAGTAATAAACTGCCAATTAGGGGAAGCTGGTTACTTAATACAGGCTGGCTGCTCAAGATAGGTGACTGTGAACACAGGTTTGACTGTATATGTTTACCTTCCTTCTGCTAACATCTCTGATCCATTCTTTCACCAGCATGTTTACACTATTCAGGACCTCCATTCTGAAACAGATCAAAATAGTTTTGTTTATTTTTGGCGCTTAACGTCGCACAAACAGATTAGGTCATACGGTAACTTTTCAGCTATTGTTCGTGGGGGAAGACGCCCCTCCCGCCGAGTGCCCTCCGAGCTGTATTCCACCGACGGCGAGTTAGACCACTGACAGGTACCAGGTAGAACAACAGGCTACATAGCTTCCTCACTTGAAATACATGTAATGCGATACATAGAGATATACCACAGCCAGTACTTTTTGCCTGCCTTATCAATACAGAAGTACCGTGTTCAGACCTGGAGTAAAAAATATATATAATATCAACCATTTGTGCTTGGGTTCCCATACACATTAAATGGCATAATTGATGCTCTCTTGTTGTGTTATCCTTGGTATTGATTATATGTCATCTACTCTGCACGTTAAAGCTCACATGTACTATGTTGACATTGATTTTGTATTTGTTTTATGACATATATTCTATTTTTACCAGAATAAAACTTTATATTTCGGGTTTTTTACGCCTGCATCAGCACCATTTTGGGCTATATCGCCGGCGGGCAGTTTACCTAACAACACCTTTCCTGGGCAGGCTCCAACGGTTAACCAGTACTTGGGTGCACCAACCTCTGTAAGAAACTGCCAACTTTTTCATATAAATGAGACACAGTCTGAGCGGGGCTCGAACCCATGACCATCAGTGATGATAGGTTACAGTGGAATACAAATCAGCGACCTAAACCACTCGACCACGGAGGCGGACCAGAATAAAACTATCGATCTATCTATGGCACAAATGTATTGCATACCACAACACAGGTTGATTTTATTCCTTAAATATATACATGTGTATACCTATGTGCAAGTTCTTCTTCACTCTCAAATACTCCAAAGGGCCCCATTGTTTCCTCAAGCTTTGTCGTGAGTTTTAGATCCACAGCTTTTGGCCCCTCCAGGCTGATTGGGGAGGTGATTCCTGGGTATTTCTGAGACGAGTTGTTTAACGCCATCTGAAATGATAAATGGTCGTCAAAAGTCTAAACATTAGTATGACTACAGTATACACAGTAACACCCATGAAACTCTGTTGTACTTTGAACGGGCAGAAATTCTTTGTAACTTTACGACACTGATGAGTAATTCATTAACAAGTTTCCATGACAAGCCCCAGTTAGTCATAATCACAAATGATTTTCCAACTGTATCAAGTACCGTAGACTGAAATTTCCATGAAATTTACAATATTTATCATGTCACCATTTAATAGTCCTAAAAAGTGGTGCAACAGATTCTTTGAAGAAAATAATTACATTCACAAAATATGCTTGCCAGTTTAGTGCACGAGCCTAGTGTGTATCTGTTTGGGTGACTCTAATAGTCAGTGGTGTATGAGCCTAAATGTGTATCCATTTGGGTTACTCTAATTGTCATAGTATGTGAGCCTTGATATGTATCCATTTGGGTTACTCTAATTGTCATTGGTGTATGAGCCTAGATGTGTATCCATTTGGGTACTCTAATTGTCATAGTGTGTGAGCCTAGATGTGTATCCATTTGGGTTACTCTAATTGCCATAGTGTGTGGGCCTTGCCAGATTAGTGCACTAGCCTATGTGTATCCAACTGGGTTACAATCCTTGCCAGCTTAGTGCACTAGCCTAATGTGTATCCAACTGGGTTACAATCCTTGCCAGCTTAATGCACAAGCCTATGTGTATCCAACAGTGTTAAAATCCTTGCCAGTTTAGTGCACTAGCCTAATGTGTATCCAACAGTGTTAAAATCCTTGCCAGATTAGTGCACTAGCCTAATGTGTATCCAACTCAGTTACCCTCCTAGCAAGCTTAGTAAGTGTATCAATTGCTCAATATGTTCAGACAATTTTCAATAGACATCGCGTATTCTTCTTCTACTGCCCATTAATCATTTTCTGATATTATTGCGAGGTCAGTCTGTTTTTTCTAGTTATTTGTACACTTTTTCCAATTAGGATAGCTACCTAAACTGCTCATATTTAAACCACATCATTTCGGTGGAAACAATTATCCCAACAAGTTGTCTGTTTATATTCTGCTACTGAATGTATGTTTCCATTAATGTCAAACCCCTCTCGGGGACCTAGACATGTTTTCCTGTATGTATGTATGTTCCATTAATGTCAAACCCCTCTCGGGGACCTAGACATTTTTCCTGGGCAGGCTTAGCCGACCTAAGCGATTAACCAGTACTAAGCAATGTGTGTGAGGTGCCTTGCTCAATGACACTACATACGTGGCCTTTCCGAGTATCGAACCCGGGACCGTTCGATTCCAAATCCGACGCCCTACCACTGGACCACGGACGCCACATTGAATAAGTCAGGTGACAGTTGCATTAGGCTACCGGTATGCACAACGGAATGCTATTGAACCATGCTTCACCAGACACCTCTGTCAGCGAAAATAGGTTAAAACTAATTTAAATACGGATGTAAATGGAAAAAATACGCCAAGCATAGGTTCCACCACTCTACATTGCCTGACCGAGTATCGAACCTGGAAAGTTTGATTCCAAATGCGATGCTCTACCATTGGATACCATATAAAAATTGGCAGGTAATTCTCACAGTGTGCCTGTAGAACACATTCATTCACTGTTTATGTGTGTAGCTTCTGTGGTCCAGCATCGGATTTGGAATCGACTGGTCCAGTTTCGACAGTTTGATACTCAGTCATTGCAGTTTCCACAAGCAATACATTGCCACACACATTGTTTAGTACTCGTTAACCAATCAATGAAAACATGTCTAAAACCCCACAAGGTGTTGACATAAATGGAAAATAAATGTGAAGCTAAAACTATAAAGTGGGTGGGGTGTGATATTGTAAACAATACATTTCAGCAATTAATCTTAATTTAGTCAATTGTTAAAAGGTTTTACTACCTCGAAACGTGTATTTTATATTAAACTTCAACTACAATTGTAGAAATCAGTCAGTGTGCTGGCAGTACAAGTTATCGAGCATGTTTGCGGGAAAAAAATTGTTTTCGTTGTTCTCAATATCAATGGCGGAAAAACATAAACATATCCGAATGTATCGTAGTTCTTTATTTTTCACCTATAAAATTGTATTTATTTATGTCTTTGGACATATTGAAGGTATTATGCATAGCGAAATCACAACGTTACAGGAATTCATTTGCATAAATAATAATGGTAAATTATTTTTATCAAAATTACTGTTTTGACGGTGCTACACTGATCAACTAATAATAAACCCGAAGGAATATCAAAGGGAAGCAAGGAATCTAGAGCTCTCGCCACAACTTTAGGACACATCGACACCAAGCCTTGGACAACTGGGCTAATGTGAAATAGGCACTAGGGCCTACCATACCACTAGGAAAGCCAATATCAATTACTGAGCTATTCACTAGAGGATGAATATGACTACATCCCCACGAGGGGTTTGACATATATAAGGAAGATAGACAGATATAATGAAGACAATGATGTACATATACATTAGAGTGGTGGAACCTATGCTCGGCGTATTCCTACGCTCGGCGTATTTTTTCCATTTACATCCGTATTTAAAATATTTAAATAGGTTTAACCTATTTTCGCTGACAGAGGTGAAGCATGGTTCAATAACATTCCGTTGTGCGTACCGGTAGCCTAATGCAACTGTCACCTGACTGGTTCAGTAGCCGAATATAAACAGACAACTTGTTGGGAAAAAAATTTCCACCGAAATGTGCGGTTTATGAGCATTTCAGGTGGCTATCCGGATTGGGGGAAAATGTACAAATAACCAGAAAAAAGTTTCTTATGAGTTGTAATATTGTTAGTTATTGATGTTACTAAGTCAAAATAATATATTCAACATTTACCCATGCATAAATAAAAAAATTCATGTACGCCGTGCATAGGTGCCCTAAAAGTATCTAGTTCCCCATGGAAACAGGTGCCGTTGCGATAGCTGTATTTAGGGGCATGGTTAGGTAATAAAGCTAAAATTTTCAACAACAATTTTATGAAAGTTGTGTTCACGACTTAAGAAAATAATAAAATACGCAAGTCCATTTAACTTTTTTTATAGGCCATGATATGTAGGATTTACGCTGAGCATAGGTTTCACCACTCTATACGTCCAAAGCTCAATACTGAGTATCATTATATATCTATCTTCCTTTTTATCTCGAAATCTCGCGGGGACGTAGACATGTTGCGTGTCAAAAACCGCAAAGAAGATAAAAGTATGAGTAGTTAAAAGCATAATTTAAGGAAGTAGTGAAAATAAGTGAAAAATATATACAGAGGTGTACCTAGACAGTGCAAAGGACATGGACATTGTCAATATAAGAAGACCTGCTTTAATAGAATAACCATTTGTGCACGCTGTACACATGGCCCATGAATGCCAGGAACAATAATGTATTTACACTGAACATTAGCATTTTAATAGTTACACCTAATGGGTAATAATGTGGTTTTATCTTACCTCACTATTTATAATAGTGGCATCCGTGGACCAGTGGTAGAGCGTCGGAATTGGAATCGATCGGTCCCGGGTTCGATACTCGGTCAGGCCATGTATGTAGTGTCATTGAGCAAGGCATCTCACACACATTGCTTAGTACTAGTTAACCACTTAAGTCAGCTAAGCGTGCCCAGGAAATAATGTCTGCAATGGGTTTTACATTAATGGAACATACATACATAATATACAAACGGTAGTAAGGCATAATGGTAAGATAGATAGGTAACGTACATTCATTGTAAATGTTTAGAGAACAATATTATCAACAAATCTCTGTCCATTTGACCAAGTATAGCATAGTATAACATTCGGGTCAAAGTATATGCAAATGTGCTTACATCCCGGCGTGAAGAAGTTTCTCCCATAACGGATTTTCGCCTAACTGTGGGAATAGCAAGTCGCGACAGATCACGCGATATTTCACGCTCCAGTTACCGGAAATATAAATAAACATACCTTGTGCACTTCCAATCTCTTTACAGACGGATCTGTAGTCCAGTGGTAACACGCTGGACTGGTAATCCAGGGATCGCAGGTTCGATCCACTGTCTGACACTAATACAATTAACAGTCCTTCAGATGGGACATTAAACCGAGGTCTTGCGTCTGTGCTGTACACCGTGAACGTAAAAGAACCAGACGAGACTATGGAATGGGTCTCTGTCTGTATCATTGCACTACCCTCCAACAATCTAAAATTACTAATCTCTTCAGGAGGCGGCGCTCATATGGGCAACCGGTAGCAACGATAAATAAACGCACGCACGGCACGCACGGCGCGCACGACGCACGCACGCACATCGTCTGCCACGCCAATATATTTACGAATACAAATGTCATTATAGTCCGTTATGTACTACATCGTCGGAAACCAGTAACTTCTTCTTCTTCTTTTCCGTATTTTCTTTCCCCTTATGGGAACACCAAGTACTAGTACTTGTAGATAGTTTAACGGTTAAAAGTTGACTTACTATGTAGTCATAATTTAAAAAACATTATAAAAACTAACATGTAAAAGTAACACCGGGAAATATATATTGATATTCTTTGGTTTCTTTAGACACTTAAAAACCAGTCAACTACTGCCACCTACACGAAAAACAAAAATGTTTCGAAAATCTTACAATAAGATCAGATTTAAAGTTGAAGAAGCACTGTCATCGTTTAGCGACTTTGTTCAAAATGTGTTTATGTTTTTTGCAACATTTACTGCGTTATGTTGGCTAGCTGCCTTCTTATATGGGAGTTTCTATTTCTATTATGTTCCAGTTGTGACTCAAGAAAGACCAGTCCACTTTCACTTTAGGTATACATCATGCATACTTTGTTAAGTTTGGTGATTCTTTATTTCTAAGCATACTATGTATATTAAGTATTAGAACAAAGACATACTTACACACTATTAGTACAGTACATAGCCCTGTGTAATGCATGATGGACACCAAAATGAAATTTGGTATGGCATTGTCTGTCCGCGTGTCCTTTCATCCGTCATTCTGTCCGTGGTCGGATCTCTGTGACCAATGTGTGTAATTTCATGAAACTCCAATCAAATATGTATCATCATAGTGCACAGGTGTACGTATAATTTATGACTGCATCGGGTGAGTAACACCAGAGTTATGGCCCTTGATTACAAATTCAATAAATGGGCCATAACTAAGTAACCAATATTTGGAATGTCATCAAACTTAAATTATGTTTAGATAAGTGACCCTCATTGCAGTAGTGGAACCAGATTTATTGCCCATGAATTGAGTAAAAAATCAATAATTTGCCTTAATTAATAAGTAACCGCTTCATAGAATTTCGTGAAACTCAAACTAAATATGTATCACCATAGTACATATCACCATAGTACATATCACCATAATAGTACATATCACCATAGTACATATCACCATAGTACATATCACCATAGTACATATCACCATAGTATATATCACCATAGTACGCAGGTGCACGTATTACACGGAACGGTTCAATAACATCTTCAAGCCTGACCTAAATTGCAATAGTAAAACCATAGTTATTGCCCTTGGATTGATTTTAAATTTCAATATTTTCACCATCACCAATTAACCCTAATGCCATAAAAAATAAACTAAAAAACATATCGCCATTGTGTGTAACCCCCGTCTATCTGACCAGAGTTATTCCCCTTGATTTGATAATACAATATAACTTAATAATATACATACAGTCCCACCTCCACAAACGTCACCTCCTATGAGCTCTTTATAACGTCGCCATTATTCCCACCCGTTGCGTTTTAATACAATTTCACCTCTCACGAACGACACTTCCCAACAACACACAACGACAGTCAATTCCCCACCCAGCGATGTAGAAAACCTCCCAAGAACAGACAAAAATATGGCTGAAAAAAGAAACAGTATGTACATGTATGTGTCATCAGACAGAAATAATCGTTCCTGTAGTGTATTTCGGCGTGGGTAGAACAGCGGCCCGGCTAGCTCAGTTGGTAGAGCTGTCCGACTAGTGTTCGGGAGGTCGTGGGTTTGAGTCCCACGTCGGGTCACTAACTTTTCTGCTCTTTCTTTGCTTGGTCACTTTAATGGCGACGAGGATAGGATGGTACAGGCAAAGGAGTAGGGGTGCTGCTCCAGGGATCGGAGTGCGGCTCCTAAAGAATAAAAGAGGGAAGAGTGTAGTGTATTTCGGCGTGGGTAGAACAGCAGCCCGGCTAGCTCAGTTGGTAGAGCTATCCGACTAGTGTTCGGGAGGTCGTGGAGACCGTTCGAGTCCCACGTTGGGTCACTAACTTTTCCGCTCTTTCTTTGCTTGGTCACTTTAATGGCGACAAGGATATATGCCAATATGGTACGGGCAAAGGAGTAGGAGTGCTGCTCCTAAAGAATAAAAGAGGGAAGAGTGTAGTGTATTTCGGCGTGGGTAGACTTTCAATTTTGAATAAACAGTAATTATCTTAATCTGTGGCCATATCCGGTAGCCAATAATCTACAGGCTGGACCGTAAGTGTGAACATAATCATTCTTTACGGGTATTTTACATTTATAAACAGCTTGACATGAATGGCAGGTTGCTTTACCGCATATATCTTTTGATCGCTTAAGATGAAGAAAATGGTAATGTTGCAGGTGCATACCGTATACGGCCATGTCTCGTCTGTCAATAGAGGAGACTGTTTATAAACTTTATATGTTTGTTTAATAATTATCTCATTAAAATGAGTAAAGTATTTTTCATTTTCCCGGGTTTGCTTTATTACAATGCAATGTTTTTATCACATACCGTAATAAGATAATTTAGCATCAGTTTTCGGACGGACCCGCCTCATCCGAAATACTTACCAAATATCTGAAATAAATGAATCAAACATACGATCCCAAAAATCAATTGATCGTTTCCGAGCACTCTTGTACTCGATCGGAACTGTGTCCGAGTACCTGAGTATCAAAATTTGCTACTCATAACTGACAAAACTGACTTCCCGCATTTCCAAACTTCAAACAGTTGAACCTCCCTAGAACAACAACCTCTACAACAACCAATCTTGGGTGTATCTGGATGGTGTTTGCTCTGGAGAGGTTTGACTGTATCTACTATGTTTATTTTAAAAACCTAAAAATATCTTTATGCACGATATGCATTTGTAGGTGTAGCGATTTGATATTTAACTGTTTGAAATGACTGTAAATAGTCTTTGGCCAAATTGCGTGTGTGTTTTACGTTTATTTATCGTCGCTACCGGTTACCCATATGAGCGACGCCTCCTGAAGAGATTAGTCATTTTGGAGTATAGTGCAATGATACAGACAGAGACCCATTCCAGAGTCTCCTCTGGTTCTTTTACGTGCACGGTGTAAAGCACCGACACGAGACCTCGGTTTAACGTCCCATCTGAAAGACTGTTAATTTTATTACGGTCAGACAGGGGGTTGAACCTGCGATCCCTGGATTACCAGTCCAGCGTGTTACCACTGAACTACAGATCCATCTGTGGCCAAATTGCACCTAGGTTTTTCTTAATTATGCTGACGAAATCTAACTGAGGTTGGGAATATATGTTATCTCCTTCATACTTTACAGTGTTTGTGAGATTGGAGTCGGAATATGTTCATTTCCTGTAGCCAACATAAGCCTTGCAAAGGAGGAGAAAAATGAGGTACAGTACATTTAACTGCTGTCTATTGCAAATATACAATAGGGAGGTACAGTACAAATTTAACTGCTGTCTGTTGCAAATATATAGGCTGGGTTCCAGTCTGTCGATTTTTCACTTTTTAACTTCTGTCAAAATGACAGCCTGGGGAAACTGGATTTCCGATCATAGCGCCATCTACTAACACCCACTTTTATGAAGGTGTAGATTTGAAGAACGACAACTCTTCTCTACAAGATAATATCGCTAAATATAGAAACGGAATTCTATCGGAAATAGCCGAACAGGCACGATTATACACGATCATTTCCGAATATACACGAATGCTCCCGTAGACTCATTTACATATAATGTCCCGTTTCTGTGTTATATCGACGAGATGGCAGATTTTAAAAATTACGTTTAGATGGTAATGGATCGATTTGGCGTAATTGAACTAAGGATGACTTAAATATTGAGTAAATATGTCAAATCAGACGCACATTGTACATTTTAAAACTATTTATCATTCCGTTGACCCGTAAACAATGGCAGCCAATTATAAAGTTTTATCAACATTGCAGTGACTCGCTTTCGCTTCAAGTACGTCATTAATTAAGTCACGTGCTAATAGGCATATTAATAGGATTAATGCTAGTCAATCATTTCACGGGAAACCCGCCAGTTTCCCCAGGAGTTGATATGATCTGAAACTCAATACAGCCCAATTAATAGTCTAGGTGTTAAAATATATTTATTTGACTGACCAGGCAAAATATATCAACGCCTGTTACCAGGCTAGCAAATATACAATAGGGAGGTACAGCATAGACCTATTGTAGAGGTACAGTATAAGTCTCCCTGCTGTAGAAGTACAGTATAAGTATCCCTGTTGTAGAGGTACAGTATAGATGTCCCTGCTGTAGAGGTACAGTATAGATGTCCCTGCTGTAGAAGTACAGTATATATGTCTCTGCTGTAGAAGTACAGTATAAGTATCCCTGTTGTAGAGGTACAGTATATATGTCCCTGCTGTAGAGGTACAGTATAGATGTCCCTGTTGTAGCGGTACAGTATAGATCTCCCTGCTGTAGAGGTACAGTATATATGTCCCTGTTGTAGAGGTACAGTATAGATGTCCCTGCTGTAGAGGTACAGTATAGATGTCCCTGTTGTAGAGGTACAGTATAGATGTCCCTGTTGTATAGGTACAGTATAGATGTCCCTGTTGTAGAGGTACAGTATAGATCTCCCTGCTGTAGAGGTACAGTATAGATGACCCTGTTGTAGAGGTACAGCATATATGTCCCTGCTGTAGAGGTACAGTATAGATGTACATGCTGTAGAGGTACAGTAACTGTATATATGTCCCTGTTGTAGAGGTACAGTATAGATGTCCCTGTTGTAGAGGTACAGTATATATGTCCCTGCTGTAGAGGTACAGTATAGATATCCCTGCTGTAGAGGTACAGTATAGATGTCCCTGTTGTAGAGGTACAGTATAGATGTCCCTGTTGTAGAGGTACAGTATAGATCTCCCTGCTGTAGAGGTACAGTATATATGTCCCTGCTGTAGAGGTACAGTATAGATGTCCCTGTTGTAGAGGTACAGTATAGATGTCCCTGTTGTAGAGGTACAGTATAGATCTCCCTGCTGTAGAGGTACAGTATAGATGACCCTGTTGTAGAGGTACAGCATATATGTCCCTGCTGTAGAGGTACAGTATAGATGTACATGCTGTAGAGGTACAGTAACTGTATATATGTCCCTGTTGTAGAGGTACAGTATAGATGTCCCTGTTGTAGAGATACAGTATATATGTCCCTGCTGTAGAGGTACAGTATAGATGTCCCTGTTGTAGAGGTACAGTATAGATGTACATGCTGTAGAGGTACAGTAACTGTATATATGTCCCTGTTGTAGAGGTACAGTATAGATGTCCCTGTTGTAGAGGTACAGTATATATGTCCCTGCTGTAGAGGTACAGTATAGATGTCCCTGCTGTAGAGGTACAGTATATATGTCCCTGTTGTAGAGGTACAGTATAGATGTTCCTGCTGTAGAGGTACAGTATAGATGTACATGCTGTAGAGGTACAGTATATATGTCCCTGTTGTAGAGGTACAGTATATATGTCCCTCCTGTAGAGGTACAGTATAAGTCTCCCTGCTGTAGAGATACAGTATAGATGTCCCTGTTGTAGAGGTACAGTATAGATGTCACTGTTGTAGAGGTACAGTATAAGTCTACCTGCTGTAGAGGTACAGTATATATGTCCCTGCTGTAGAGGTACAGTATATATCTCCATGCTGTAGAGATACAGTATATATCTCCCGGCTGTAGAGGTACAGTATAGATGTCCCTGTTGTAGAGGTACAGTATAGATCTCCCGGCTGTAGAGGTACAGTATATATGTCCCTGCTGTAGAGGTACAGTATAGATGTCCCTGTTGTAGAGATACAGTATATATCTCCCGGCTGTAGAGGTACAGTATATATGTCCCTGCTGTAGAGGTACAGTATAGATGTCCCTGTTGTAGAGGTACAGTATAGATGTCCCTGCTGTAGAGGTACAGTATATATGTCCCTGTTGTAGAGGTACAGTATATATGTCCCTGCTGTAGAGATACAGTATAGATGTCCCTGCTGTAGAGGTACAGTATAGATGTCCCTGCTGTAGAAGTACAGTATATATGTCTCTGCTGTAGAGGTACAGTATAGATGCCCCTGTTGTAGAGGTACAGTATAGATGTCCCTGCTGTAGAGGTACAGTATAGATGCCCCTGTTGTAGAGGTACAGTATAGATGTCCCTGCTGTAGAGGTACAATATATATGTCCCTGCTGTAGAGGTACAGTATAGATGCCCCTGTTGTAGAGGTACAGTATAGATGTCCCTGTTGTAGAGGTACAGTATAGATGTCCCTGCTGTAGAGGTACAGTATATATGTCCCTGTTGTAGAGGTACAGTATAGATGTCCCTGCTGTAGAGGTACAGTATAGATGCCCCTGTTGTAGAGGTACAGTATAGATGTCCCTGCTGTAGAGGTACAGTATATATGTCCCTGCTGTAGAGGTACAGTATAGATGTCCCTGCTGTAGAGGTACAGTATATATATCCCTGCTGTAGAGGTACAGTAGAGATGCCCCTGTTGTAGAGGTACATTATAGATGTCCCTGTTGTAGAGGTATAGTATAGATGTCCCTGTTGTAGAGGTACAGTATAGATGTCCCTGCTGTAGAGGTATAGTATAGATGCCCCTGTTGTAGAGGTACAGTATAGATGTCCCTGCTGTAGAGGTACAATATAGATGCCCCTGTTGTAGAGGTACAGTATATATGTCCCTGCTGTAGAGGTATAGTATATATGTCCCTGTTGTAGAGGTACAGTATAGATGTCCCTGTTGTAGAGGTGCAGTATAGATATCCCTGCTGTAGAGGTACAGTATATATGTCCCTGCTGTAGAGGTACAGTATAGATCTCCCTGCTGTAGAGGTACAGTATAGATGCCCCTGTTGTAGAGGTACAGTATATATGTCCCTGCTGTAGAGGTATAGTATATATGTCCCTGTTGTAGAGGTACAGTATAGATGTCCCTGTTGTAGAGGTGAAGTATAGATATCCCTGCTGTAGAGGTACAGTATATATGTCCCTGCTGTAGAGGTACAGTATAGATCTCCCTGCTGTAGAGGTACAGTATATATGTCCCTGTTGTAGAGATACAGTATAATATGTCCCTGCTGTAGAGGTACAGTATAGATGTCCCTGCTGTAGAGGTACAGTATAGATGTCCCTGTTGTAGAGATACAGTATATATCTCCTGGCTGTAGAGGTACAGTATATATGTCCCTGTTGTAGAGATACAGTATAGATGTCCCTGTTGTAGAGGTACAGTATATATCTCCTGGCTGTAGAGGTACAGTATAGATGTCCCTGTTGTAGAGATACAGTATATATCTCCTGGCTGTAGAGGTACAGTATATATGTCCATGCTGTAGAGATACAGTATATATCTCCCGGCTGTAGAGGTACTGTATAGATGTCCCTGCTGTAGAGGTACAGTATAGATGTCCCTGTTGTAGAGGTACAGTATAGATGTCCCTGTTGTAGAGGTACAGTATAGATGTCCCTGTTGTAGAGGTACAGTATAGATGTCCCTGCTGTAGAGGTACAGTATAGATGTCCCTGTTGTAGAGGTACAGTATAGATCTCCCTGCTGTAGAGGTACAGTATATATGTCCCTGTTGTAGAGGTACAGTATAGATGTCCCTGCTGTAGAGGTACAGTATAGATGTCCCTGTTGTAGAGGTACAGTATAGATGTCCCTGTTGTAGAGGTACAGTATAGATGTCCCTGTTGTAGAGGTACAGTATAGATCTCCCTGCTGTAGAGGTACAGTATAGATGACCCTGTTGTAGAGGTACAGCATATATGTCCCTGCTGTAGAGGTACAGTATAGATGTACATGCTGTAGAGGTACAGTAACTGTATATATGTCCCTGTTGTAGAGGTACAGTATAGATGTCCCTGTTGTAGAGGTACAGTATATATGTCCCTGCTGTAGAGGTACAGTATAGATATCCCTGCTGTAGAGGTACAGTATAGATGTCCCTGTGTAGAGGTACAGTATATATGTCCTGCTGTAGAGGTACAGTATAGATGTCCCTGTTGTAGAGGTACAGTATAGATGTCCCTGTTGTAGAGGTACAGTATAGATGTCCCTGCTGTAGAGGTACAGTATAATGTCTGTGTAGAGGTACTATATATGTCCCTGCTGTAGAGGTACAGTATAGATGTCCCTGTTGTAGAGGTACAGTATAGATGTCCCTGCTGTAGAGGTACAGTATAATGTCCTGCTGTAGAGGTACTATATGTCCCTGTTGTAGAGGTACAGTATAGATGTCCCTGTTGTAGAGGTACAGTATATATGTCCCTGCTGTAGAGGTACAGTATATATGTCCCTGCTGTAGAGGTACAGTATATATAGTATATATGTCCCTGTTGTAGAGGTACAGTATAGATGTTCCTGCTGTAGAGGTACAGTATAGATGTACATGCTGTAGAGGTACAGTATATATGTCCCTGTTGTAGAGGTATAGTATATTCCCGTGTAGAGGTACAGTATATATGTCCCTGCTGTAGAGGTACAGTATAGATGTCCCTGCTGTAGAGGTACAGTATAGATGTCCCTGCTGTAGAGGTACAGTATAGATGTCCCTGTTGTAGAGGTACAGTATAAGTGTCCCTGCTGTAGAGGTACAGTATATATGTCCCTGCTGTAGAGGTACAGTATATATGTCCCTGCTGTAGAGGTACAGTATATATCTCCCGGCTGTAGAGGTACAGTATAGATGTCCCTGTTGTAGAGGTACAGTATAGATCTCCCGGCTGTAGAGGTACAGTATATATGTCCCTGCTGTAGAGGTACAGTATATATGTCCCTGCTGTAGAGGTACAGTATATATGTCCCGGCTGTAGAGGTACAGTATATATCTCCCGGCTGTAGAGGTACAGTATATATTCCCTGTGTGGGTGTTTTTGTGTGGTTTTTTGTGTGGTGTTGATGTCCCTGTTGTAGAGGTACAGTATATATCTCCCGGCTGTAGAGGTACAGTATATATGTCCCTGCTGTAGAGGTACAGTATAGATGTCCCTGTTGTAGAGGTACAGTATAGATGTCCCTGCTGTAGAGGTACAGTATAGATGTCCCTGTTGTAGAGGTACAGTATAGATGTCCCTGTTGTAGAGGTACAGTATAGATGTCCCTGTTGTAGAGGTACAGTATAGATGTCCCTGCTGTAGAGGTACAGTATAGATGTCCCTGTTGTAGAGGTACAGTATAGATGTCCTGTGTAGAGGTACAGTATAGATGTCCCTGCTGTAGAGGTACAGTATATATGTCCCTGCTGTAGAGGTACAGTATAGATGTCCCTGTTGTAGAGGTACAGTATAGATGTCCCTGCTGTAGAGGTACAGTATAGATGCCCCTGTTGTAGAGGTACAGTATAGATGTCCCTGCTGTAGAGGTACAGTATAGATGCCCTGTTGTAGAGGTACAGTATATATGTCCCTGCTGTAGAGGTACAGTATATATGTCCCTGTTGTAGAGGTACAGTATAGATGTCCCTGTTGTAGAGGTACAGTATAGATGTCCCTGCTGTAGAGGTACAGTATATATGTCCCTGTTGTAGAGGTACAGTATAGATGTCCCTGCTGTAGAGGTACAGTATAGATGCCCCTGTTGTAGAGGTACAGTATAGATGTCCCTGCTGTAGAGGTACAGTATATATGTCCCTGCTGTAGAGGTACAGTATAGATGTCCCTGTGTGGGTGTTTTTGTGTGGTGTTTGTCCCTGCTGTAGAGGTACAGTATATATATCCCTGCTGTAGAGGTACAGTAGAGATGCCCCTGTTGTAGAGGTACATTATAGATGTCCCTGTTGTAGAGGTATAGTATAGATGTCCCTGTTGTAGAGGTACAGTATAGATGTCCCTGCTGTAGAGGTATAGTATAGATGCCCCTGTTGTAGAGGTACAGTATAGATGTCCCTGCTGTAGAGGTACAATATAGATGCCCCTGTTGTAGAGGTACAGTATATATGTCCCTGCTGTAGAGGTATAGTATATATGTCCCTGTTGTAGAGGTACAGTATAGATGTCCCTGTTGTAGAGGTGCAGTATAGATATCCCTGCTGTAGAGGTACAGTATATATGTCCCTGCTGTAGAGGTACAGTATAGATCTCCCTGCTGTAGAGGTACAGTATAGATGCCCCTGTTGTAGAGGTACAGTATATATGTCCCTGCTGTAGAGGTATAGTATATATGTCCCTGTTGTAGAGGTACAGTATAGATGTCCCTGTTGTAGAGGTGAGTATAGATATCCCTGCTGTAGATGTACAGTATATATGTCCCTGCTGTAGAGGTACAGTATAGATCTCCCTGCTGTAGAGGTACAGTATATATGTCCCTGTTGTAGAGATACAGTATAATATGTCCCTGCTGTAGAGGTACAGTATAGATGTCCCTGCTGTAGAGGTACAGTATAGATGTCCCTGTTGTAGAGATACAGTATATATCTCCTGGCTGTAGAGGTACAGTATATATGTCCCTGTTGTAGAGATACAGTATAGATGTCCCTGTTGTAGAGGTACAGTATATATCTCCTGGCTGTAGAGGTACAGTATAGATGTCCCTGTTGTAGAGATACAGTATATATCTCCTGGCTGTAGAGGTACAGTATATATGTCCATGCTGTAGAGATACAGTATATATCTCCCGGCTGTAGAGGTACTGTATAGATGTCCCTGCTGTAGAGGTACAGTATAGATGTCCCTGTTGTAGAGGTACAGTATAGATGTCCCTGTTGTAGAGGTACAGTATAGATGTCCCTGTTGTAGAGGTACAGTATAGATGTCCCTGCTGTAGAGGTACAGTATAGATGTCCCTGTTGTAGAGGTACAGTATAGATGTCCCTGTTGTAGAGGTACAGCATATATGTCCCTGCTGTAGAAGTACAGTATATATCTCCCTGCTGTAGAGGTACAGTATAGATGTACATGCTGTAGAGGTACAGTATATATGTCCCTGTTGTAGAGGTACAGTATATATGTCCTTGCTGTAGAGGTACAGTATATATGTCCCTGCTGTAGAGGTACAGTATATATGTCCCTGCTGTAGAGGTACAGTATAGATGTCCCTGCTGTAGAGGTACAGTATATATGTCCCTGTTGTAGAGGTACAGTATATATGTCCCTGCTGTAGAGGTACAGTATAGATGTCCCTGCTGTAGAGGTACAGTATATATGTCCCTGCTGTAGAAGTACAGTATATATGTCTCTGCTGTAGAGGTACAGTATAGATGCCCCTGTTGTAGAGGTACAGTATAGATGTCCCTGCTGTAGAGGTACAGTATAGATCTCCCTGCTGTAGAGGTACAGTATATATGTCCCTGTTGTAGAGATACAGTATAATATGTCCCTGCTGTAGAGGTACAGTATAGATGTCCCTGCTGTAGAGGTACAGTATATATCTCCCGGCTGTAGAGGTACAGTATAATATGTCCCTGCTGTAGAGGTACCATATAGATGTCCCTGCTGTAGAGGTACAGTATAGATGTCCCTGCTGTAGAGGTACAGTATATATGTCCCTGCTGTAGAGGTACAGTATATATGTCCCGGCTGTAGAGGTACAGTATATATCTCCCAGCTGTAGAGGTACAGTATATATCTCCCTGTTGTAGAGGTACAGTATATATCTCCCGGCTGTAGAGGTACAGTATATATGTCCCTGTTGTAGAGGTACAGTATATATCTCCCTGCTGTAGAGGTACAGTATATATGTCCCTGCTGTAGAGGTACAGTATATATGTCCCTGCTGTAGAGGTACAGTATATATCTCCCTGCTGTAGAGGTACAGTATAGATGTCCCTGCTGTAGAGGTACAGTATAGATGTCCCTGCTGTAGAGGTACAGTATAGATGTCCCTGCTGTAGAGGTACAGTATAGATGTCCCTGTTGTAGAGGTACAGTATAGATGTCCCTGTTGTAGAGGTACAGTATAGATGTCCCTGTTGTAGAGGTACAGTATAGATGTCCCTGCTGTAGAAGTACAGTATAGATGTCCCTGTTGTAGAGGTACAGTATAGATGTCCCTGTTGTAGAGGTACAGTATAGATCTCCCTGCTGTAGAGGTACAGTATATATGTCCCTGCTGTAGAGGTACAGTATAGATGTCCCTGTTGTAGAGGTACAGCATATATGTCCCTGCTGTAGAAGTACAGTATATATCTCCCTGCTGTAGAGGTACAGTATAGATGTACATGCTGTAGAGGTACAGTATATATGTCCCTGTTGTAGAGATACAGTATATATCTCCCGGCTGTAGAGGTACAGTATAGATGTCCCTGTTGTAGAGGTACAGTATAGATCTCCCTGCTGTAGAGGTACAATATATATCTCCCTGTTGTAGAGATACAGTATAATATGTCCCTGCTGTAGAGGTACAGTATAGATGTCCCTGCTGTAGAGGTACAGTATATATCTCCCGGCTGTAGAGGTACAGTATAATATGTCCCGGCTGTAGAGGTACAGTATATATGTCCCGGCTGTAGAGGTACAGTATATATGTCCCGGCTGTAGAGGTACAGTATATATCTCCCGGCTGTAGAGGTACAGTATATATGTCCCGGCTGTAGAGGTACAGTATATATCTCCCGGCTGTAGAGGTACAGTATAGATGTCCCTGCTGTAGAGGTACAGTATATATGTCCCGGCTGTAGAGGTACAGTATATATCTCCCGGCTGTAGAGGTACAGTATATATCTCCCTGTTGTAGAGGTACAGTATATATCTCCCAGCTGTAGAGGTACAGTATATATCTCCCTGTTGTAGAGGTACAGTATATATCTCCTGGCTGTAGAGGTACAGTATATATGTCCCTGTTGTAGAGATACAGTATATATCTCCATGCTGTAGAGATACAGTATATATCTCCCGGCTGTAGAGGTACAGTATAGATGTCCCTGTTGTAGAGGTACAGTATATATCTCCCGGCTGTAGAGGTACAGTATATATGTCCCTGCTGTAGAGGTACCGTATAGATGTCCCTGCTGTAGAGGTACTGTATAGATGTCCCTGCTGTAGAGGTACAGTATAGATGTCCCTGTTGTAGAGGTACAGTATAGATGTCCCTGTTGTAGAGGTACAGTATAGATGTCCCTGTTGTAGAGGTACAGTATAGATGTCCCTGCTGTAGAGGTACAGTATAGATGTCCCTGTTGTAGAGGTCCAGTATAGATGTCCATGTTGTAGAGGTACAGTATAGATCTCCCTGCTGTAGAGGTACAGTATATATGTCCCTGCTGTAGAGGTACAGTATAGATGTCCCTGTTGTAGAGGTACAGTATAGATGTCCCTGCTGTAGAGGTACAGTATAGATGCCCCTGTTGTAGAGGTACAGTATAGATGTCCCTGCTGTAGAGGTACAGTATAGATGCCCCTGTTGTAGAGGTACAGTATATATGTCCCTGCTGTAGAGGTATAGTATATATGTCCCTGTTGTAGAGGTACAGTATAGATGTCCCTGTTGTAGAGGTGCAGTATAGATATCCCTGCTGTAGAGGTACAGTATATATGTCCCTGCTGTAGAGGTACAGTATAGATCTCCCTGCTGTAGAGGTACAGTATAGATGCCCCTGTTGTAGAGGTACAGTATATATGTCCCTGCTGTAGAGGTATAGTATATATGTCCCTGTTGTAGAGGTACAGTATAGATGTCCCTGTTGTAGAGGTGCAGTATAGATATCCCTGCTGTAGAGGTACAGTATATATGTCCCTGCTGTAGAGGTACAGTATAGATCTCCCTGCTGTAGAGGTACAGTATATATGTCCCTGTTGTAGAGGTACAGTATATATGTCCCTGCTGTAGAGGTACAGTATAGATGTCCCTGTTGTAGAGGTACAGTATAGATGTCCCTGTTGTAGAGATACAGTATATATCTCCTGGCTGTAGAGGTACAGTATATATGTCCCTGTTGTAGAGATACAGTATAGATGTCCCTGTTGTAGAGGTACAGTATATATCCCTGGCTGTAGAGGTACAGTATAGATGTCCCTGTTGTAGAGATACAGTATAATCTCCTGGCTGTAGAGGTACAGTATATATGTCCATGCTGTAGAGATACAGTATATATCTCCCGGCTGTAGAGGTACTGTATAGATGTCCCTGCTGTAGAGGTACAGTATAGATGTCCCTGTTGTAGAGGTACAGTATAGATGTCCCTGTTGTAGAGGTACAGTATAGATGTCCCTGTTGTAGAGGTACAGTATAGATGTCCCTGCTGTAGAGGTACAGTATATATGTCCCTGTTGTAGAGGTACAGTATAGATGTCCCTGTTGTAGAGGTACAGCATATATGTCCCTGCTGTAGAAGTACAGTATATATCTCCCTGCTGTAGAGGTACAGTATAGATGTACATGCTGTAGAGGTACAGTATATATGTCCCTGTTGTAGAGGTACAGTATATATGTCCTTGCTGTAGAGGTACAGTATATATGTCCCTGCTGTAGAGGTACAGTATATATGTCCCTGCTGTAGAGGTACAGTATAGATGTCCCTGCTGTAGAGGTACAGTATATATGTCCCTGTTGTAGAGGTACAGTATATATGTCCCTGCTGTAGAGGTACAGTATAGATGTCCCTGCTGTAGAGGTACAGTATATATGTCCCTGCTGTAGAGGTACAGTATAGATGTCCCTGCTGTAGAGGTACAGTATAGATCTCCCTGCTGTAGAGGTACAGTATATATCTCCCTGCTGTAGAGGTACAGTATATATCTCCCTGCTGTAGAGGTACAGTATAGTATCCCTGCTGTAGAGGTACAGTATAAGTATCCCTGCTGTAGAGATGCAGTATAAGTATCCCTGCTGTAGAGGTACAGTATAGATCTCCCTGCTGTAGAGGTACGGTATAAGTATCCCTGCTGTAGAGGTACAGTATAAGTATCCCTGCTGTAGAGGTACAGTATAAGTATCCCTGCTGTAGAGGTACAGTATAAGTATCCCTGCTGTAGAGGTACAGTATAGTATCCCTGCTGTAGAGGTACAGTATAAGTATCCCTGCTGTAGAGGTACAGTATAAGTATCCCTGCTGTAGAGGTACAGTATAAGTATCCCTGCTGTAGAGGTACAGTATAGATCTCCCTGCTGTAGAGGTACAGTATATATCTCCCTGCTGTAGAGGTACAGTATATATCTCCCTGCTGTAGAGGTACAGTATAAGTATGCCTGCTGTAGAGGTACAGTATAAGTATCCCTGCTGTAGAGGTACAGTATAAGTATCCCTGCTGTAGAGGTACAGTATAAGTATCCCTGCTGTAGAGGTACAGTATAAGTATCCCTGCTGTAGAGGTACAAATTAGATCTCATTGTTGCATTTACATATTGGTTGTTTTAAATTATACTAAAGCACTATGATGTCTGCCTGGGGCTGTATGATATGCAGTCAAACCTGTGTTATATATTGTTTGATTATACATGTGACCTCTATTAAGCAGCCACCTGTGCTAAGCAGCCACTTTTTGTGATTCTCGTGGCTGGCTGCTTAAGACAGGTTTGACTGTATTCCTTGTTCCTTCACTTCCCAAAATTTCTCAACTAATAATTAGATTTATATGTCTACGGTATGTATGATTATAATATTTCAATGTTCATATTATTATTATTATTATATTATTTGTATTTTATTTTATATAGGTATTCAAAGTGGGACAATCATACAAGATTGTTCTTGATCTGGATGTTCCAGAATCTGATACCAATAGAAATATAGGTAGGATTTCTTGAATACAATCATACTGAGCAACTGGCAAAATCTAGCCTCGTCTTTTCCATAATTTTATGCACACAGACTCGGGGAGACAGTAGAAGTGTTTGGAATGTCTGTCTGTTCGTGATATGGCCTGATTACTTTATGTGTACGTATATTTACGCACCAACGCCCAGACTTAAGAAAATAAGTATATTTGTGTAATCATAATTTTTTTATCTGATAAATTTGTTTTTAAAGTGTGCCTCCATTTTGTTTGATAAATTTGTTTTAAAGTGTGCCTCCATTTTGTTTGATAAATTTGTTTTAAAGTGTTCCTCCATTTTGTTTGATAAATTTGTTTTAAAGTGTGCCTCCATTTTGTTTGATAAATTTGTTTTTAAAGTGTGCCTCCATTTTGTTTGATAAATTTGTTTTAAAGTGTGCCTCCATTTTGTTTGATAAATTTGTTTTAAAGTGTGCCTCCATTTTGTTTGATAAATTTGTTTTAAAGCTTGCCTCCATTTTGTTTGCCCACATAGCATTTCTCTCAGCGAGAAAGTTGCATCATGAATACATCGGAAATCAACTGTTAAAAGCATTTATTTTATCAAAGCCATTTGGGGGGGGGGGGGCTGTGTCCTACAATTGTGATATAATTCTTATTCTTTTTAATAATTTATAAGTTATATTATAATGCTTAGGTACATTTTCTGCATTGTTAGCCACATTACAAATATTGCTATGGAGTGAATGAAATAGTTGTAGCGTGTACGCTTCAGTTGCGAAAGGCCCGGAGTTCGCACCCCGCTGGAGCCGTTATGATTGTGCTCTTAGGCGATTTAAATTCCACATGCCTCTTCTCTCTGCCTCGTCGCTATGGATTCCATCAGGAATGCGGTCTCGAGAGTGATTAGTTGTAAGAACTTGTTTCACAATCGAACTAAAATAAATTTGTATAAACTAATGAAATCTATTATTGGTTCAAGTGGATTGAAAACAATGTGGTCTGTGCATGCCAGTACCCCTGACATGACGCTGACTCCCAATACCATGAACATCCATTAAAGAATATGGTCTTATAAAATATTTGGTTTCCCCTCAAACATTTCAGCTTTTTACTTCCAGGGTTGCATACCCCAAACTGAGATTCTGGGTGTGCCTTTAAACCATAAATCTGTAATAGAGATTCTAGGTGTGCCTTTAAACCATAAATCTGTAATAGAGATTCTGGGTGTGCCATTAAACCATAAATATGTAATAGAGATTCTGGGTGTGCCTTTAAACCATAAATCTGTAATAGAGATTTTGGGTGTGCCTTTAAACCATAAATCTGTAATAGAGATTCTGGGTGTGCCTTTAAACCATAAATCTGTAATAGAGATTCTGGGTGTGCCTTTAAACCATAAATCTGTAATAGAGATTTTGGGTGTGCCTTTAAACCATAAATCTGTAATAGAGATTCTGGGTGTGCCTTTAAACCATAAATCTGTAATAGAGATTCTAGGTGTGCCTTTAAACCATAAATCTGTAATAGAGATTCTGCGTGTGCCATTAAACCATAAATCTCCAATAATAAGAACACATGTACATGCATTTTTAGGTATGTTTATGGTGGAGATGCGTTTATACAACAAACTGGGTGAAGTTGTACACACATCATTCCGAGCTGTAAGTGTACGTTCATTTCTAGCCATTGCCATGTTTCGATGGATGAAATGACGGCAGATTGTGAGTGCTGTTCTTTTTCACCCATATTAGCCTAACTCTTTGTTGTACCTGTCCTTTCTATTCTAAGTAGATTTTCCAAGGAGATAATGTAGGGAGATATTTCAAGGAGAAATTCTAAGGACATATTCCAAGAAGATAGGAGTTATACCAAGGATATATTCTAAGGAGTTATTTCAAGGATATATTCTAAGGAGATATTCCAAGGATATATTCTAAGGAGATATTTCAAGGATATATTCTAAGGAGATATTCCAAGGATATATTCTAAGGAGATATTCCAAGGAGAAATTCTAAGGAGATATTCTAAGGAGAAATTCTAAGGAGATATTCCAAGGAGAAATTCTAAGGAGATATTCAAGGAGAATCTAAGGAGATTCAAGGATAATTCGTTGGTTTCAAGGAGATATTCCAAGGAGATATTCCAAGGAGATATTCTAAGGAGATATTCCAAGGAGATATTCTAAGGATATATTCTAAGGAGATATTCCAAGGAGATATTCTAAGATATTCCAAGGGATATTCTAAGGAGAAATTCTAAGGAGATATTCCAAGGAGATATTCTAAGGAGAAATTCTAAGGAGATATTCCAAGGAGATATTCCAAGGAGATATTCTAAGGATATATTTCAAGGATATATTCTAAGGAGATATTCTAAGGAGATATTCCAAGGAGATATTCCAAGGAGATATTCCAAGGAGATATTCTAAGGATATATTCTAAGGAGATATTCTAAGGAGATATTCCAAGGAGATATTCCAAGTAGATATTCTAAGGAGATATTCCAAGGATATATTCTAAGGAGATATTCTAAGGAGATATTTCAAGGAGATATTCTAAGGAGGTATTCCAAGGAGATATTCTAAGGAGATATTTCAAGGAGATATTTCAAGGAGATATTTCTAGGAGATATTCTAAGGATATATTCTAAGGATATATTCTAAGGAGATATTCTAAGGAGATATTCCAAGGAGATATTCCAAGTAGATATTCTAAGGAGATATTCCAAGGATATATTCTAAGGAGATATTCTAAGGAGATATTCCAAGGAGATATTCTAAGGATATATTCTAAGGAGATATTCTAAGGAGATATTCTAAGGATATATTCCAAGGAGATATTCTAAGGAGAAATTCTAAGGAGATATTCCAAGGAGATATTCTAAGGAGAAATTCTAAGGAGATATTCCAAGGAGATATTCCAAGGAGATATTCTAAGGATATATTTCAAGGATATATTCTAAGGAGATATTCTAAGGAGATATTCCAAGGAGATATTCCAAGGAGATATTCTAAGGATATATTCTAAGGAGATATTCCAAGGAGATATTCCAAGTAGATATTCTAAGGAGATATTCCAAGGATATATTCTAAGGAGATATTCTAAGGAGATATTTCAAGGAGATATTCTAAGGAGGTATTCCAAGGAGATATTCTAAGGAGATATTTCAAGGAGATATTTCAAGGAGATATTTCTAGGAGATATTCTAAGGATATATTCTAAGGATATATTCTAAGGAGATATTCTAAGGAGATATTCCAAGGAGATATTCCAAGTAGATATTCTAAGGAGATATTCCAAGGATATATTCTAAGGAGATATTCTAAGGAGATATTTCAAGGAGATATTCTAAGGAGATATTCCAAGGAGATATTCTAAGGAGATATTTCAAGGAGATATTTCAAGGAGATATTTCAAGGAGATATTCTAAGGAGATATTCTAAGGAGATATTCTAAGGAGATATTTCAAGGAGATATTTCAAGGAGACATTTCAAGGAGATATTCTAAGGAGATATTCTAAGGATATATTCTAAGGAGATATTCCAAGGAGATATTTCAAGGAGATATTCTAAGGAGATATTCCAAGGAGATATTTCAAGGAGATATTCTAAGGAGATATTCTAAGGATATATTCCAAGGAGATATTCCAAGAAGCAGTTTATTAGAAGCTGTGATTACTGTCTTATATTTGCATTGTTCAGATTCAAAAATAAAATATTCAGATTTGATGTAAATTTTGAAGATCACCACATGCATGGACTGTTATTTATTTTAAACATATTATTTTTCTGTCAATTTGTGACCTGTTATGTGTGAAATTATTGTTTCAATTACTTGATTTACCTCCCTTTATATACCGGTATGTTTATTTACAAAATCAACAGTAACATGGCTGTTTGCTAATGTACATTGGATACATTTGCATGCGAATTATAGTTATATATTTGTATTTGAAGACAATCTGTAATGCACACAGAAATGGTAATGCATGCAGAGACTGTAAGGAAATGTTGACCCTAATTGGAGTCAAATACCATTAATTTTAAAAATTGATTTGCAGTATGATGTGATTAATTAATTTTAACGATTGATTTGCAGTATGATGTGGTTAATTAATTTTAAAGATTGATTTGCAGTATGATGTGGTTAATTAATTTTGATGATTGATTTGCAGTATGATGTGGTTAATTAATTTTAAAAATTGATTTGCAGTATGATGTGGTTAATTAATTTTAAAAATTGATTTGCAGTATGATGTGGTTAATTAATATTGACGATTGATTTGCAGTATAAATAGTGTGATTAATTAATTTTTTGTTTGGTTTGTGGTTTTAATTTTAAAAATTGCTTTGCAGTATGATGTGGTTAATTAATTTTAAAAATTGATTTGCAGTATAATGTGATTAATTAATTAATTTTAAAAATTGCTTTGCAGTATGATGTGATTAATACGATTTATTAATCCATTTAATAAGATATATGTGTATTGAAGTTGTATCTTTTATTTTTTGCAGACTGCTGTACATTACAAATCGAACCTGCTGCGAGTGCTGGAGACGTTTGCCTTTTCTCCGTTATTCTTGTTGGGCTACATGCATCAGAAACAGCTTCTACACGTGGAACTCTTTCCAGACTTTACTGATAATGCTGTAAGCAACAAGTTATTTACACTACAGTGAAACCCCTCTAAAAATTGGAAGAACCCACTTAGCCTGAAAGACCTCTCTAAACTGGAATTCCCTTCAAACCACACATTTTTCGTGGTCTCAAATTTTCCCTTTGTTCATCATAAATCAAAACTGAACAGGATCAGATCGTGTGTGTTTTACGTTTTATTTATCGTCGCTACCGGTTGCCCATATGAGCGACGCCTCCTGAGGAGATTAGTCATTTTAGATTTTTGGAGGATAGTGCAATGATACAGACAGAGACCCATTCCAGAGTCTCCTCCGGTTCTTTTACGTGCACAGTGTAAAGCACCGACACGAGACCTCAGTTTAAAGTCCCATCTGAAAAACTGTTAATTTTATTAGTGTCAGACGGGGGATCGAACCTGCGATCCCTGGATTACCACTCCAGCATGTTACCACTGGACTACACTACAGATCTAATCTGGATACCGATCCCAATTTCTGAAATATTTTTGCATTGTCAACTACACGCCCCTAACTGAACAACAACCTGTCTCGTTACTTATATTTCAATTAAAAATCGTTTTAAACAAACAATCTTCAGCAAAAGAATTTTCATTTACATTTAATATTAATTAATTATTAACTAACAAACTAATTATTACAATTAGTAAAGATTTGAACATAGTTTATACAAATTTATTTTAGCTCGATTGCGAAACAAGTTCTTGCAACCTATATTAATCACTCTCAAGACCTCGCTCCTGATGGAATCCATCGCCACGAGGGAGAGAGAAGAGGCAACGTGGAATTTAAATGCTTTGCCTAAGTGCACAATCGTAACGGCTCCATATACCCATATAAACAACATCTCCTCTAAAGCTACTAACTCTCTCAGATTCATTAAAAGGTACATGAAGACCAGAAACAAGAAGATCAAAGAAAAAGCTTTAACACAAAGTTTGTCCCCAACTAGAGTATTGCCATCTGGCACCCCTGTCAATAGTCTCGCACCTATGAAGCAGAAAAAGTGCAAAGATCAGCTGCACGCTATATCTGCAATGATTATAACTATGCAAGCAGTGTAACAAAAATGATTAACTCCCCGAACTGGCAAACGCTTGAGTATTGACACATACAATTATCAGTCATATGCCTATACAAAAATCAGAAATACAGTCAAACCTGTGCTAAAGGCCACCTCCGAATAAAGGCCGCATATGAAAAACCTGTCTCTAAAGACCACCATTTTTCTCTCCCGTCGAGCCATTTTCAATGCATTTTAACCCTCTATTGAGAGGCCACCTGCCAACAAAGGCCACTTTTTGACTTTCCCAAGGGTGGCCTTTATAGAAAGGTTTGACTGTAACTTAGTATGCGTCGATCACAACCACCTAACACCAGGAACATGAATTACTTAATTCCGCAGTGTGTACCATATTAATTCTCTTTTCCCATGAACAATACGTCTTTAGAATGGGCTCCCTCCCCTCCCCTACTGTGTACAGTACAGCCCTAGCTTAACCATATTTGCTAAGCGGCTGGCCACTGTATTGTACACTGTTTTTAACCATAGTATGTAGTTATTTTTGTCTGCCTCCGTGGTCGAGTGGTTACAGTCGCTAACTTGTATACCACTGTAACCTATCATCACTGATGTTCACGGGTTCGAGCCCCGCTCATTTATATGAAAAAGTGGGCAGTTTCTTACGGAGGTTGGTGTACCCAAGTACTGGTTAACCGCTGGAGCCTACCAAGGAAAGGTGTTGTTAGATAAACTGCCTACAGGTGATATACCCCGAAATTGTGCTGATGCAGGCGTAAAACCTGAAATACAGTCAAACCTGTCTTAAGCAGCCAGCCAACGGAATCACAGAAAGTGGCTGCTTAGCACAGGTGGCTGCTTAATAGATGTCAAATATATAATAAAACTACATATTGGGAATCTGGAAACTGGCTGATTAATGCAGGTTGGCTGCTTAATAGAGGTGACCACTAACGCAGGTTTGACTGTATAATAGAGGTGACCACTAACACAGGTTTGACTGTATAATAGAGGTGACCACTAACACAGGTTTGAATGTATAATAGAGGTGACCACTAACGCAGGTTTGACTGTATAATAGAGGTGACCACTAACACAGGTTTGACTGTATAATAGAGGTGACCACTAACACAGGTTTGACTGTATAATAGAGGTGACCACTAACGCAGGTTTGACTGTATAATAGAGGTGACCACTAACACAGGTTTGACTGTATAATAGAGGTGACCACTAACACAGGTTTGACTGTATAATAGAGGTGACCACTAACACAGGTTTGACTGTATATAGAGGGACCACTAACACAGGTTTGACTGTATAATAGAGGTGACCACTAACACAGGTTTGACTGTATAATAGAGGTGACCACTAACACAGGTTTGACTGTATAATAGAGGTGACCACTAACACAGGTTTGACTGTATAATAGAGGTGACCACTAACACAGGTTTGACTGTATAATAGAGGTGACCACTAACACAGGTTTGACTGTATAATAGAGGTGACCACTAACACAGGTTTGACTGTATAATAGAGGTGACCACTAACACAGGTTTGACTGTATAATAGAGGTGACCACTAACACAGGTTTGACTGTATAATAGAGGTGACCACTAACACAGGTTTGACTGTATAATAGAGGTGACCACTAACACAGGTTTGACTGTATAATAGAGGTGACCACTAACACAGGTTTGACTGTATAATAGAGGTGACCACTAACACAGGTTTGACTGTATAATAGAGGTGACCACTAACACAGGTTTGACTGTATAATAGAGGTGACCACTAACACAGGTTTGACTGTATAATAGAGGTGACCACTAACACAGGTTTGACTGTATAATAGAGGTGACCACTAACACAGGTTTGACTGTATATAGAGGTGACCACTAACACAGGTTTGACTGTATAATAGAGGTGACCACTAACACAGGTTTGACTGTATAATAGAGGTGACCACTAACACAGGTTTGACTGTATAATAGAGGTGACCACTAACACAGGTTTGACTGTACAATAGAGGTGACCACTAACACAGGTTTGACTGTACAATAGAGGTGACCACTAACACAGGTTTGACTGTACAATAGAGGTGACCACTAACACAGGTTTGACTGTACAATAGAGGTGACCACTAACACAGGTTTGACTGTACAATAGAGGTGACCACTAACACAGGTTTGACTGTATAATAGAGGTGACCACTAACACAGGTTTGACTGTATAATAGAGGTGACCACTAACACAGGTTTGACTGTATAATAGAGGTGACCACTAACACAGGTTTGACTGTATAATAGAGGTGACCACTAACACAGGTTTGACTATAATAGAGGTGACCACTAACACAGGTTTGACTGTATAATAGAGGTGACCACTAACACAGGTTTGACTATAATAGAGGTGACCACTAACACAGGTTTGACTGTATAACATAACATCACATAATGTACCGGTAGTTATTTTTAACACTCTGTCTCAATTAATGAGATTTTTAACAACTGTTCCTGACAAGCGCCTCCCTGTTATACTCGGTATTGAGTGTTGGGAGTAACATGTAATCTAGGCCCTCTACAAGTTACCCATTTTCAGTACAATTCACCAGTAGGCCTGTCACATGGAAGTACAAGGTATTATTTGCATTTTCAGTTTGCCTGATACGGTGTGATCTTCCCTTTCAGTGATCGGCCTCGTTGAGTATTTCCCAATTTTCAGTACAATCCATTGTTAGGCCTCGTTGAGTATTTCCCAATTTTCAGTACAATCCATTGTTAGGCCTCGTTGAGTATTTCCCAATTTTCAGTACAATCCATTGATAGGCCTCGTTGAGTATTTCCCAATGTTCAGTACAATCCATTGATAGGCCTCGCCTCGTTGAGTATTTCCCAATTTTCAGTACAATCCATTGATAGGCCTCGCCTCGTTGAGTATTTCCCAATTTTCAGTACAATCCATTGATAGGCCTCGCCTCGTTGAGTATTTCCCAATTTTCAGTACAATCCATTGATAGGCCTCGCCTCGTTGAGTATTTCCCAATTTTCAGTACAATCCATTGATAGGCCTCGTTGAGTATTTCCCAATTTTCAGTACAATCCATTGATAGGCCTCGCCTCGTTGAGTATTTCCCAATTTTCAGTACAATCCATTGATAGGCCTCGTTGGGTATTTCCCAATTTTCAGTACAATCCATTGATAGGCCTCGCCTCGTTGAGTATTTCCCAATTTTCAGTACAATCCATTGATAGGCCTCGTTGGGTGTTTCCCAATTTTCAGTACAATCCATTGATAGGCCTCGCCTCGTTGAGTATTTCCCAATTTTTAGTACAATCCATTGATAGGCCTCGCCTCGTTGAGTAT
>CM026404.1:57482610-57497375 GCA_014843695.1 Archivesica marissinica | reverse complement strand
GTACAATAGAGGTGACCACTAACACAGGTTTGACTGTACAATAGAGGTGACCACTAACACAGGTTTGACTGTACAATAGAGGTGACCACTAACACAGGTTTGACTGTACAATAGAGGTGACCACTAACACAGGTTTGACTGTACAATAGAGGTGACCACTAACACAGGTTTGACTGTACAACAGAGGTGACCACTAACACAGTTTGACTGTATAATAGAGGTGACAACTAACACATGTTTGACTGTATAATAGAGGTAACCACTAACACATGTTTGACTGTATAATAGAGGTGACCACTAACACAGGTTTGACTGTATAATAGAGGTGACCACTAACACAGGTTTGACTGTATAATAGAGGTGACCACTAACACAGGTTTGACTGTATAATAGAGGTGACCACTAACACAGGTTTGACTGTATAACATAACATCACATAATGTACCGGTAGTTATTTTTAACACTCTGTCTCAATTAATGAGATTTTTAACAACTGTTCCTGACAAGTGCCTCCCTGTTATACTCGGTATTGAGTGTTGGGAGTAACATGTAATCTAGGCCCTCTACAAGTTACCCATTTTCAGTACAATTCACCAGTAGGCCTGTCACATGGAAGTACAAGGTATTATTTGCATTTTCAGTTTGCCTGATACGGTGTGATCTTCCCTTTCAGTGATCGGCCTCGTTGAGTATTTCCCAATTTTCAGTACAATCCATTGTTAGGCCTCGTTGAGTATTTCCCAATTTTCAGTACAATCCATTGTTAGGCCTCGTTGAGTATTTCCCAATTTTCAGTACAATCCATTGATAGGCCTCGTTGAGTATTTCCCAATGTTCAGTACAATCCATTGATAGGCCTCGCCTCGTTGAGTATTTCCCAATTTTCAGTACAATCCATTGATAGGCCTCGCCTCGTGAGTATTTCCCAATTTTCAGTACAATCCATTGATAGGCCTCGTTGAGTATTTCCCAATTTTCAGTACAATCCATTGATAGGCCTCGCCTCGTTGAGTATTTCCCAATTTTCAGTACAATCCATTGATAGGCCTCGTTGAGTATTTCCCAATTTTCAGTACAATCCATTGATAGGCCTCGCCTCGTTGAGTATTTCCCAATT
Organism: Archivesica marissinica; assembly: GCA_014843695.1. Taxonomy (NCBI): domain Eukaryota; kingdom Metazoa; phylum Mollusca; class Bivalvia; order Venerida; family Vesicomyidae; genus Archivesica; species Archivesica marissinica. Next base: position 57,496,258 of record CM026404.1, on the reverse strand, counting down.
TTCAGTACAATCCATTGATAGGCCTCGTTGGGTATTTCCCAATTTTCAGTACAATCCATTGATAGGCCTCGCCTCGTTGAGTATTTCCCAATTTTCAGTACAATCCATTGATAGGCCTCGCCTCGTTGAGTATTTCCCAATTTTCAGTACAATCCATTGATAGGCCTCGTTGAGTATTTCCCAATTTTCAGTACAATCCATTGATAGGCCTCGCCTCGTTGAGTATTTCCCAATTTTCAGTACAATCCATTGATAGGCCTCGTTGGGTGTTTCCCAATTTTCAGTACAATCCATTGATAGGCCTCGCCTCGTTGAGTATTTCCCAATTTTTAGTACAATCCATTGATAGTCCCGCCTCGTTGAGTATTTCCCAATTTTTAGTACAATCCATTGATAGGCCTCGCCTCGTTGAGTATTTCCCAATTTTTAGTACAATCAATCGATAGCCCGCCTCGTTGAGTATTTCCCAATTTTCAGTACAATCCATTGATAGGCCTCGCCTCGTTGAGTATTTCCCAATTTTTAGTACAATCCATTGATAGGCCTCGCCTCGTTGAGTATTTCCCAATTTTTAGTACAATCCATTGATAGGCCTCGCCTCGTTGAGTATTTCCCAATTTTTAGTACAATCAATCGATAGGCCTCGCCTCGTTGAGTATTTCCCAATTTTTAGTACAATCAATCGATAGGCCTCGCCTCGTTGAGTATTTCCCAATTTTTAGTACAATCCATTGATAGGCCTCGCCTCGTTGAGTATTTCCCAATTTTCAGTGTAATCAATCAGTTGGCCTTTTACTAGAAGTATACTTCAATCTTTTAGTTTTCAGTACAATCCATCAGTAGACATTGTACAGGAAGTACAATGCATTATGTCATTTTCAGTACAATCCATCAGTAGACATTGTACAGGAAGTACAATGCATTATGTCATTTTCAGTACAATCCATCAGTAGACATTGTACTGGAAGTACAATGCATTATGTCATTTTCAGTACAATCCATCAGTAGACATTGTAATGGAAGTACAATGCATTATGTCATTTTCAGTACAATCCATCAGTAGACATTGTACAGGAAGTACAATGCATTATGTCATTTTCAGTACAATCCATCAGTAGACATTGTACTGGAAGTACAATGCATTATGTCATTTTCAGTACAATCCATCAGTAGGCCTTGTAATAAAAAGTTTAAACTTTATATTTATTTTACAACGATTGCTAAACAAGCTTTAACAACTTTTATTAATCACTCTTGTTGGCATGGCTGAAAGCGTAAATGAGGTCATTCATATGGGAGGAAACTGGAGAAATTCCACCTGTCTGCCTGGCGACAACCGTACCATCTCACATACTTCCCGGTCCGCGGATCGAACCCGGGTTGCATTGGTGAGAAGCGAGCGCGCTAACCACTGCGCTAATCGGGCAGCCTTGTACTGGAAGTACAATGCATTATTTCGTTTTCAGTACAATCCATCAGTAGGCCTTGTATTGGAAGTGAAGAGTATGAAGGTGGAGATCTACACAGCCACTCTCAAGATATTTGCTCAGTTCTCTGGAATCAGGTTAACAATGCATGTACTTGATTAAAGTATCGTAGTCTAGTCATAGAATATATTCATGTACACACACACACCGGGCATCTTGACCATAACTACTTGTTTTATATTCCTTAAATATGTCTCAAAAATAGACATCACCGTTAACTCTGATAACCTGTGTCAGCCCTGTCTGTTGTGGAATGGTATTTTGGAACAAATATTTATATCATAGAAAATTCTATCGGTATAACCAGAAGCTAAATATATATCCAAGTGTGACAAGTTTATAATTATTCGCAAAGTCTGTAATACAAAGTAACATTACGCCATAAAGCAATTTTGATGGTTTCCCCATAGACTCACAGTAATACACAGGTACAAGACGCACACATTTTTTTTTACTTACTATATGACCATAGGTCATGTGTCTTGTGCCTGTGCAGTAATACAAAACGACTTAAAGGAACAACATCAATAGGGTGTTCATGGCCTGCAGTCAATTAAACACGTTTATATCTCAAAAATGTTTTCATAATCATTTTAAACCCGAAACCGAATCTTGTACAGCAATTTAAAATTCTGATGCAACAGCTATATATCTATGTGTTTTGATATAAACTATGTAATGAAATTTAGCTCGGTGAATCTATTTTCCATGGGTTTGTTTGGTCAGCATCTTGGATTCTGTATCGTGTGGATACTGAAAATCACTGTTTAGCTAACGTGGATTCTATGTGAGATATTGTGATCACCGTTCATCCGGCATAGCCCTGTCTGTGCATCCATAATTTGTTCAAACATATCACAAAATGAAACAATTGGGTTGAAATTCATCAAATTTGGCTTGAACCATCCTGTTTTTGACCTTTTCCAAATGTGTTCAATCTGTCAAATATCTAGCTCACAAGGTCACATTAAAGAAGCAACATCTCTAAAAGCGTAATTGTCAGAAATTAAATCAAACTTTATACAAACTATCCTGGTAATAATATGTACCAAGTTTGTTCAAATTAGGTCAAACCACCAAATAAAAACTATGTCAAATTGAAGGTCCAAAACTATATGTCAGAATTTGATCAACCTTGAACTAAAGCATCGGAACATTGGCCACAAACAAACTAGGTCAATCGATAAAAAACTAGGTCACTGAGTCAAATAAAGTGTTTCCTGGATGTTCTTCCCCATATGTAGAAATTTACATCTCTTTTCATTAAATTTCAGCTGCCAATTGCTTGCACTACAGTCGCAAGCCACAAATATATTCTCCTGTAAACCTGACTCTGCGTCTGCGCTTTCCACATTTGTGTACAGTTTGATATCGTCTGCAAACAGGCGAGTAATATACTCTATTACATCATATAGGTCATAGATAAAGATTACTCTATTACATCATATAGGTCATAAGATTAAAAAGAGTAGTAGACCCAAACTCTATTACATCATAATTTTTTATAGGTCATAGATAAAGATTAAAAAGAGTAATGGACCCGATACGTTACCTTGTGTCATCCCTTATTTTACTTCAAACTTCAAATTCTACTCTATTACATCATATAGGTCATAGATAAAGATTAAAAAGAGTAGTGGACCCGATACGTTACCTTGTGTCATCCCTTATTTTACTTCAAACTTCAAATTCTACTCTATTACATCATATAGGTCATAGATAAAGATTAAAAAGAGTAGTGGACCCGAAACGTTACCTTGTTTCACACCTTATTTAACTTCAAATTCCAATTACCCAAGTGTTCTATATTAAACTCTTAAGGAGGACTATGATATCACAAGTTGCTGTAAAGGTTAAAGCGACACTACATCGGTGAAAATGCATATGTCTGCAGAATGTAATTTGCTATTATATGGTAATATATTTTCCAAATATTTGCCTCAAAAACTGAGTATTTCAACAAATAAATAAACATAAACAAACGTCGTATACGCGGTTTGTTGACATAATAAAATAATGTAAATAGGGTCGACATTCATGCGTAATACAATGCGTTTATCCTGAATAACACGAGAAATGGTACTTATTTACCGTGATATATCTCACATTTGTACCTAATCTTAATTAAATTATCTCTAAACGAATATATCGCGTGTTTAGTATTGACTCCAATGACAAGCAAACGTCCATTCAGGAGCGTGGGTGTCCATTATATGAAATCCTACTTTCACTATTGAAAGTTTGTATAACACAAAAACACTGTTTATTGATTCAATGTTAGTGTTTGAATGTATTCAGAAGAATGCATAGTAGCAATGCATTTATACGTGGAAACATGCATTTTATTTCCTTTTTGCAATGTAATGTCGCTTTAAATATATGATCTTGACTTTTGTCTCCTCTGTCAATTGATATACTCCAGTTCTCAAATATGTCCTGTGCGATACAGAACTATTGACATGCGAGCAATAGTCGCCCGTGAGCATTCTATGCCGGATTATATACACGTCCTTCTCATAATTTTTTCCTCTATTTGCGTATCCAGTCAAACAGATGCAGGTTGTTGTTTGGGTTCAGAGATTTTGAAATAAAATTATTTTTTGTATACATGTCTACGTCCCAACGAGGGGTTCGACATTAAAGGAAGATAGATAGATAGATAGAGACAAAATCCATTATTGCCACCAAACAAATCACATCGGACATTAAATGATATTGGTTGAATATTCGAGTGTTCAGTCTTTGCATGCTAACAGTGAAAATAACTGTCAAATTTTGTCATGTAATTTCAGTAGGATTGTGTTGTATCACGGGTTCGAGCCCCGCTCAGGCCGTGTCTCATTTGTATGAAAAAGTTGGCAGTTTCTTACGGAGGTTGGTGCACCCAAGTACTGGTTAACCGCTTGAGCCTGCCCAGGAAAGGTGTTGTTAGGTAAACTGCCCGCCGGCGATATAGCCCAAAATGGTGCTGATGCAGGCGTAAAACCCGAAATATAACATAATAAAGGATTGTGTTGTAATGACACAATTCTAATGAAATTCCGTGACATTTTTCAGTTACAAATAAGAAAACCACATTAATGAATTATTGTCTGTTACAATTATTTGAACTATTTTTAGCCTTTATTTACCCAGCATGCTAAGAAAACCACATTAATGAATTATTGTCTGTTACAATTATTTGAACTATTTTTAGCCTTTATTTACCCAGCATGCTAAGAAAACAACATTAATGAATTATTGTCTGTTACAATTATTTGAACTATTTTTAGCCTTTATTTACTCAGCATGCAAAGAGTTGAGAAGTCTCTATTTCTATGGTTTTTTGATAACTTGTACAGGTCACAATTTAAACTTTCGATATTACAGGATATTACAGGCTAGTTGTTCGTGTTATTGCGATGTACATGTAGAACAATATCTAATCCAGGAAGCCACACACCCACCATCCAGGAAGCCACACACCCACCATCCAGGAAGCCACACACCCACCATCCAGGAAGCCACACACCCACCATCCAGGAAGCCACACACCCACCATCCAGGAAGTCACACACCCACCATCCAGGAAGCCACACACCCACCATCCAGGAAGCCAAACACCCACCATCCAGGAAGCCACACACCCACCATCCAGGAAGCCACACACCCACCATCCAGGAAGCCACACACCCACCATCCAGGAAGCCACACACCCACCACATCTCCCCTAATATTGGTTTAAACATATTTATTCCACTATATACATTCACAAAACAATGCATGTACACAAAATCAAAGAATAAGAAAGGACTAAAATGGAAGCAGAGCTTATATAGTTTCTCTCCTAATATTGCAAAACATGGGGCGACAGAAGCTCTCTAAGATCATTATAATGCGTGTGACTGCTTACTAAACTAGCTGTTGGCTGTTCCAATCACCTTCTACCCCCTCCCTAATGAAGATCATATATCCATAGCTATAAGTTACAACATGTGTTCAATTTTATTTTACAGGTATTTCCTATATTACTGGCCAGTGACGTCAGCTTTGGTGGGAATCGCATGGAACTTTTTTGTGCTCAGTTTTATAGCTTTGTTGTCCTGGTATCAATTTTGGTTACCATGGAAATCAGAAAGTAAACAACCAACAGTAAAGATTAATCTATCTAGGAATAGAAAACCAACTTCACCAAAGAAAGCTGCCAAAGGTAAATACGTATATTCGTTAGTGTATGTCATCTAGTTAATTACTTATATTCGTTAGTGTATGTCATCTAGGTAATTACTTATATTCGTTAGTGTGTGCCATCTAGGTAAATACTTACATTCGTTAATGGTGTCATCTAGGTAATTACTTACATTCATTAGTGTATGCCATCTAGGTAAATACTTACATTCGTTAGTGTATGTCATCTAGGTAATTACTTACATTCATTAGTGTATGTCATCTAGGTAATTACTTACATTCGTTAGTGTGTGTCATCTAGGTAATTACTTACATTCGTTAGTGTGTGTCATCTAGGTAATTACTTACATTCGTTAGTGTGTGTCATCTAGGTAATTACTTACATTCGTTAGTGTGTGTCATCTAGGTAATTACTTACATTCATTAGTGTATGTCATCTAGGTAATTACTTACATTCATTAGTGTATGCCATCTAGGTAAATACTTACATTCGTTAGTGTATGCCATCTAGGTAAATACTTACATTCGTTAGTGTATGTCATCTAGGTAATTACTTACATTCATTAGTGTATGCACTAGGTAATTACTTACATTCGTTAGTGTATGCTCAGGTAATTACTTACATTCAACAAAAACACCACCAAAAACTCGTTAGTGTATGCCATCTAGGTAATTACTTACATTCGTTAGTGTATGTCATCTAGGTAATTACTTACATTCGTTAGTGTGTGTCATCTAGGTAATTACTTACATTCGTTAGTGTATGTCATCTAGGTAATTACTTACATTCGTTAGTGTGTGTCATCTAGGTAATTACTTACATTCGTTAGTGTGTGTCATCTAGGTAATTACTTACATTCGTTAGTGTGTGTCATCTAGGTAATTACTTACATTCGTTAGTGTGTGTCATCTAGGTAATTACTTACATTCGTTAGTGTGTGTCATCTAGGTAATTACTTACATTCGTTAGTGTGTGTCATCTAGGTAATTACTTACATTCGTTAGTGTGTGTCATCTAGGTAATTACTTACATTCGTTAGTGTGTGTCATCTAGGTAATTACTTACATTCGTTAGTGTGTGTCATCTAGGTAATTACTTACATTCGTTAGTGTATGTCATCTAGGTAATTACTTATATTCATTAGTGTGTGTCATCTAGGTAATTACTTACATTCATTAGTGTATGTCATCTAGGTAAATACTTACATTCGTTAGTGTGTGTCATCTAGGTAATTACTTACATTCATTAGTGTGTGTCATCTAGGTAATTACTTATATTCATTAGTGTATGTCATCTAGGTAAATACTTACATTCGTTAGTGTGTGTCATCTAGGTAAATACCGGTAAGTAAATTCTAGAAAAGACATTCCCGATAGGCTGTAATACAAAGAAATGTCGCGTTAATAGGCTGTAATACAAAGAGATGTCGCGTTAATAGGCTGTAATACAAAGAGATGTCGCGTTAATAGGCTGTAATACAAAGAGATGTCGCATTAATAGGCTGTAATACAAAGAGATGTCGCGTTAATAGGCTGTAATACAAAGAGATGTCGCGTTAATTTGTTTTACGACATATGTAGAAGAAGAAAATGTGTGTTTTTCCTTTGAAATAAAATAAATTGAAAACATAAAATACATCAAGCAAAATGTTGAGTTTTGATAATATTGATTTTAACTTCAATCATATTTTATTGTATATGTATACATAAGCACAACCACAATCACACAAGTATTATACACAAATAGTGCAGTGGTAGCTCGTTCGCTTCAGGTGCGAAAGGCCGGGAGTTCGAGCCCCGCTGGAGCCGTTACGATTGTGCCCTTAGGCAAGACATTTAATTTCCACGTTGCCTCTTCTCTCTTCCTCGTGGCGATGGATTCCATCAGGAATGAGGTCTCGAAAGTGATTAATATAAGTTGTATGTATTGTTTCGCAATCAAGCTAAAACTAAATTTGTATAAACTAAATGCGTTGGACCAGAAGTTATAACATCATTAGATTCAAATGCAAATAGTATTACTAATGCACTAGTTAATCACCTTACTTTATAATATATGAATGTTAGCTAAACATCATAGTACGCTCGCAAGCGGTGAGAGTAAATAACCGTAATCATCATCAAATGGGTTGGACCACAAGTTATAACAACATTAGATTCGGTCCTCCCTCCCCATTGCATCAGATATATAAGTTATGGTGTATTTTGTATGAAAAATACTAGAAGTATTGACAAATCACTTTGTATATCTCGGAAACGATCGGTGATATTTATTTGCATACGCTGTGCAATATATAGAACTTATTTAAATTAGGTCACATGATTAGAATGCAAGTGTCTGTGGACAAAGCCAAATAAACTTTCGGCCAAATTCAGTATAAAAAGTAACGTGTTTGTTTATTATAGTGTCACCCCTATTTAAAGGGCCAGCCATTTCTGACTTATGAGACATCTCTTTTTTTATGAACATCAGTACTTCCCGAATCCTATGCTTGTATGCCAGGCGTCAGGCTGGTAGGCAATCGGTAACCATTATTTAACTAGCTGGCAGCTCACCAACCGGCTATATCAGAACGGACTCCTGACGATATTCGAACCTTCGACCTCCCGCTCCGTAGGCGGACGCCTTAACCACTAGGCCACGGAGACGGTATAACGTTTATTTATATATAACTAGGATACTCCAAAAAAGATTTTGTTTCGTTTTGGGTGCGTAATAAATGTCTCTGATTGCATTTCTTCACTAAGATCCTCTGGATAGTTATGGTTTTATAACAAGTTTCAAGTTTCAAATCAGCAAAACATTTGCCTTTGGCCATTTACAATTTCACTAATTTATGGCAAAGACAATAAATATATATACATGACAATAACGAGTACAATTACATGATAACATCCGTGTTAGAAACTGTGACGGTGATTTTGTACAGGAATATGACCCTAAGTTCATTAACCCATTCAACCCCAAGTAACTGACATGGACTGGTGCACCCATTCAACCCCAAGTAACTGACATGGACTGGTGCACCCATTCAACCCCAAGTAACTGACATGGACTGGTGCACCCATTCAACCCCAAGTAACTGACATGGACTGGTGCACCCATTCAACCCCAAGTAACTGACATGGACTGGTGCACCCATTCAACCCCAAGTAACTGACATGGACTGGTGCACCCATTCAACCCCAAGTAACTGACATGACTGGTGCGAACCCATTCAACCCCAAGTAACTGACATGGACTGGTGCCATGATATTAATCCATTCAAACCATTCAACCCCAGTAACTGACATGGACTGGTGCATGATATTTAACCCATTCAACCCCAAGTAACTGACATGGACTGGTGCATGATATTTAACCCATTCAACCCCAAGTAACTGACATGGACTGGTGCATGATATTAACCCATTCAACCCCAAGTAACTGACATGGACTGGTGCATGATATTTAACCCATTCAACCCCAAGTAACTGACATGGACTGGTGCATGATATTTAACCCATTCAACCCCAAGTAACTGACATGGACTGGTGCATGATATTTAACCCATTCAACCCCAAGTAACTGACATGGACTGGTGCATGATATTTAACCCATTCAACCCCAAGTAACTGACATGGACTGGTGCAAGATATTTAACCCATTCAACCCCAAGTAACTGACATGGACTGGTGCATGATATTTAACCCATTCAACCCCAAGTAACTGACATGGACTGGTGCATCAACCCCAAGTAACTGATATGGACTGGTGCATGATATTTAACCCATTCAACCCCAAGTAACTGACATGGTCTGGTGCATGATATTTAACCCATTCAACCCCAAGTAACTGACATGGACTGGTGCATGATATTAACCCATTCAACCCCAAGTAACTGACATGGACTGTTGCATGATATTTAACCCATTCAACCCCAAGTAACTGACATGGTCTGGTGCATGATATTTAACCCATTCAACCCCAAGTAACTGACATGGACTGGTGCATGATATTTAACCCATTCAACCCCAAGTAACTGACATGGACTGGTGCATGATATTTAACCCATTCAACCCCAAGTAACTGACATGGACTGGTGCATGATATTTAACCCATTCAACCCCAAGTAACTGACATGGACTGGTACATGCTATTTAACCCATTCAACCCCAAGTAACTGACATGGACTGGTGCAAGATATTTAACCCATTCAACCCCAAGTAACTGACCTGGACTGGTGTATGCTATTTTTAGAACAATAAATTAATAAGAACATTTTCTTTGGACAAGTTCATTTATCAAAATGGGTAATTTTATCTAAAAATAGTAATAATTACTTGCAAAAAGTGCAGATCCTGATGAGATGGCTCGTGATGAGCCGGCTCATCTGGATCTACACTTTTTGTAAGTCTATTTAGAGGCCTGTAGTGTTGAAAGGGTTAAAGACGTTCAGGGTAGATAATTATAACGACATGTACATTTTACGCTCACACTGCTTGCTAAAACCAAAACAAACTAAGAAGTTTAACATAAAACCAACACAAACTAAGAAGTTTAACATAAAACCAAAACAAACTAAGAAGTTGAACATAAAACCAAAACAAACTAAGAAGTTGAACATAAAACCAAAACAAACTAAGAAGTTTAACATAAAACCAAAACAAACTAAGAAGTTTAACATAAAACCAAAACAAACTAAGAAGTTGAACATAAAACCAAAACAAACTAAGAAGTTGAACATAAAACCAAAACAAACTAAGAAGTTGAACATGACATTTAAAAACAAAAACAGATTTTCATCGGCTAAAAGCGATAGGCAGGCAGCAAAGTGATCAATGTACTGCCTGGTATAATGAACAATACGAGGGTTAACGAAGGGTTCAATATTAGCAGATAATTAGTAATCCGGATAAAAAAACAAAAAAAACAAAAAAAATCCGGATATAATTATAAATCCGGATAGTAATATTTTCTTACATTGATAAACTATTACGCTTGAACAATGCTGAGGGGATATGTTTTGTTTTGTATTCAGAAACAATATCTCAATGAAGACGTACCTGTATTCCGAGGCACATGCAGCATTTTAAGGAGTTATTAACTTTGAGAATTTTGAGTTGAGAACAATTTCATGCCTAGATTTATGTTTTATAGAGAGGTATTAGCAAGGTACAAACCTAAATTGGCCTCTTAAGACAGAACATACCAAACTGAATGCACAAGAACATAAATTGACCTTCTAGAAGGTTGTAAAAGTTATTTAAGAAAAATAATACCAAATAAAACGAGGGTTATTCTGCGATATACCACGGTTGATACATATTATTTCGATTCTAACACGACTTACTTCTAATAATTTTAGACGAGAATCAAAGGAGTATTATATTCACCGTGCATTTGGCTTTCGAAATTTCCTCCCGCGTAAGGGGTGATGACGTTATTTTTTATGGAAAATATCAATCTAGTGCATAAATGAACAAAAGTTGTAACTGATCAATAATTTTATTTATTTTGTCAAATAAAACTGTACAGAATAGTAACTGAAACGTTACTTAACAGAAAAACAAGACGGACAAGAGATTATCTGATTCTAAAAATAGCTCACTTCCGAAAATTCCCACGGTAGTATTTACAAACATCACGTGACTTTCATTCATAAAACTTTACACGCATTGTATAAATGGAATAGCCAAAGCACGGTGCGCGCGCAGCATAGTTCAAGGTAGGTATATCGCAGAATAACCCGAGGCAGAATTTACTCTACAAGTATGTATGTTATTAGTTGGGTCGTGTTAGAATTTTATATAATAATATGCCTTAAGTGATCTTGCTTACTGACGAGATACATAGATTCATAGTCATTAGCATACCAAATTTATTTAATTATTTACTTAGGCATACATAGAACTAATGATATACAAATATTCGAAGAAATTCTATTATTTATTTTTTGAGAATTTTTTTTATTAAATAATACATGGAAAACAAACACACACAAATCTTACCAAAATCAAGTACTCGAACATGGAAACGTTATGATTTAGGATTATTGTATTCTAAATGTGCATATTTTATGTTTGTAGTTACATGCAATTATAATCAATAGTCATGTGACATATTAGTATATCAATACACACATAATAATTGTAAATATTTTTTTATTTTATATTTGTCTCCAAAAATGAGTGGCCGAAATGGAAAATAGGCATGTTACAAATTAATTAAAAAACAAAACAACAAAGTCATTAGCACGTCAATATTATTTCATATTTTGGTTAGTGATACATAGTACTAGTGGTGTACAAAGTATGGACATATTCTATTATAGCAAACGTTTTGTCGCCTTTAAATTGCTCATTGCGCCAAGAAGACAGTATATATCATTTCAGCAACATCAGCTGCAGCAGACTCATCCGTCGGAGAAGCTGAGCCCCTAGGGGCTGATGGGACAGATGAAACTTTGTTACAATCCACAGAGACCAGTTCCCGGGTTGACCTGGGTTTAAGACTCAGAGAGCCACATTCCACTGTAACCAGCTAGCTGGATTGTAAATCATGATCAAAGTGTTTTATAATTTTTCTCAGGACATAAAATGGTTGCCTTATAATCTTATGTTTGATCAATCCTTGCTTGTGTTTGATCAGTCCTTGCTTGTATTTGATCAGTCCTTGCTTGTGTTTGATCAGTCCTTCCTTGTGTTTGATCAGTCATTGCTTGATCAGTCCTTGCTTGTATTTGATCAGTCCTTGCTTGTGTTTGATCAGTCCATGCCTGTGTTTGATCAGTCCTTGCCTGTGTTTGATCAGTCCTTGCTTGTGTTTGATCAGTCCTTGCTTGTGTTTGATCAGTCCTTGCTTGTATTAATTGTTATGTTATGTCTAGGGAACAGCTTGATTAGTGTGAATTAAGAACTTTCAGGTTATTTATTGGCGAATAAAACATGGTTTTATGTGTAATCTGTTAAATACCTCGATAGTCTCCATGTAAAATACTGTGCAATACAAACATGTTTAATATGTTTTTTTCAATAATATTAAATTGTCTGTTGATTATTAGCTCACCTGAACACTTTACGGTGAGCTTTTTCATTAATATTAAATTGTCTGTTGATTATTAGCTCACCTGAACACTTTACGGTGAGCTTTTTCATTAATATTAAATTGTCTGTTGATTATTAGCTCACCTGAACACTTTACAGTGAGCTTTTTCATTAATATTAAATTGTCTGTTGATTATTAGCTCACCTGAACACTTTACGGTGAGCTTTTGTGATCTCCCCGTGTCCGGAAATCGTCAGCAGTTTGTATCATACAATATCTTCTGAACCACTGGTCCAATCGTCATGAAACTTATGATCATTGGGTGATCCTCTTTCGAGAATCCTCAAATTAGGTCAGCAATACAAACATGTTTAATATGTTTTTTTCAATAATATTAAATTGTCTATTGATTATTAGCTCACCTGAACACTTTAAGGTGAGCTTTTGTGATCTCCCCGAGTCCGGCATCGTCAGCAGTTTGTACAATATCTTCTGAACCACTGGTCCAATCGTCATGAAACTTATGATCATTGGGTGATCCTCTTTCGAGAATCCTCAAATTAGGTCACTATGTATTAAAACTAGGTCAAATGAGTGCCAACATTTCAAAAATTCTTCTCCGAGAATTACTGTCACGAATGTGATGAAAGTTTGCATGGAACATTATTAGATGTTTGTCTTTAAGTTTCCTCAAGTTGGATAGCTACCAGTGGGTGGGGAAGCCATTTTTTACACATGTCCTATATAGAATTTTATAGTTAATTTTTCAAAAACCTCATAAACCACAATGCACATATCTTTCATATTTGGAATGTAGCATCACCTAGTGAACCTCAACTAAGTTTGCCCAAATTGTAGGTCTCACATAATTTACATATAGTAAACATCTTTAAAAATCATCTTCTATGAAACCACAATGTCCAGAGCTTTAATATTGTGTATGTACAGTATACACCTGTGATGACCT
>CM026404.1:57191381-57481610 GCA_014843695.1 Archivesica marissinica | reverse complement strand
GTATAATAGAGGTGACCACTAACACAGGTTTGACTGTATAATAGAGGTGACCACTAACACAGGTTTGACTGTATAATAGAGGTGACCACTAACACAGGTTTGACTGTATAATAGAGGTGACCACTAACACAGGTTTGACTGTATAATAGAGGTGACCACTAACACAGGTTTGACTGTATAATAGAGGTGACCACTAACACAGGTTGACTGTATAATAGAGGTGACCACTAACACAGGTTTGACTGTATAATAGAGGTGACCACTAACACAGGTTTGACTGTATAATAGAGGTGACCACTAACACAGGTTTGACTATAATAGAGGTGACCACTAACACAGGTTTGACTGTATAATAGAGGTGACCACTAACACAGGTTTGACTATAATAGAGGTGACCACTAACACAGGTTTGACTGTATAACATAACATCACATAATGTACCGGTAGTTATTTTTAACACTCTGTCTCAATTAATGAGATTTTTAACAACTGTTCCTGACAAGCGCCTCCCTGTTATACTCGGTATTGAGTGTTGGGAGTAACATGTAATCTAGGCCCTCTACAAGTTACCCATTTTCAGTACAATTCACCAGTAGGCCTGTCACATGGAAGTACAAGGTATTATTTGCATTTTCAGTTTGCCTGATACGGTGTGATCTTCCCTTTCAGTGATCGGCCTCGTTGAGTATTTCCCAATTTTCAGTACAATCCATTGTTAGGCCTCGTTGAGTATTTCCCAATTTTCAGTACAATCCATTGTTAGGCCTCGTTGAGTATTTCCCAATTTTCAGTACAATCCATTGATAGGCCTCGTTGAGTATTTCCCAATGTTCAGTACAATCCATTGATAGGCCTCGCCTCGTTGAGTATTTCCCAATTTTCAGTACAATCCATTGATAGGCCTCGCCTCGTTGAGTATTTCCCAATGTTCAGTACAATCCATTGATAGGCCTCAACCCAACAACAACCAAACGCCTCGTTGAGTATTTCCCAATTTCAGTACAATCCATGATAGGCCTCGTTGGTATTTCCCATTTTCAGTACAATCCATTGATAGGCCTCCCTCGTTAGTATTTCCCAATTTCAGTACAATCCATGATAGCCTCGTTGGTATTTCCCAATTTTCAGTACATCCATGATAGGCCTCGCCTCGTGAGTATTTCCCAATTTGCAGTACAATCCATTGATAGGCCTCGCCTCGTTGAGTATTTCCCAATTTTCAGTACAATCCATTGATAGGCCTCGTTGAGTATTTCCCAATTTTCAGTACAATCCATTGATAGGCCTCGCCTCGTTGAGTATTTCCCAATTTTCAGTACAATCCATTGATAGGCCTCGTTGGGTGTTTCCCAATTTTCAGTACAATCCATTGATAGGCCTCGCCTCGTTGAGTATTTCCCAATTTTTAGTACAATCCATTGATAGTGCCTCGTTGGTTTTCCCAATTTTAGTACAATCCATTGATAGGCCCCCCAACCCAAAACAACCAAACCTCGCCTCGTTGAGTATTTCCCAATTTTTAGTACAATCCATTGATAGGCCTCGCCTCGTTGAGTATTTCCCAATTTTTAGTACAATCAATCGATAGGCCTCGCCTCGTTGAGTATTTCCCAATTTTTAGTACAATCAATCGATAGGCCTCGCCTCGTTGAGTATTTCCCAATTTTTAGTACAATCCATTGATAGGCCTCGCCTCGTTGAGTATTTCCCAATTTTCAGTGTAATCAATCAGTTGGCCTTTTACTAGAAGTATACTTCAATCTTTTAGTTTTCAGTACAATCCATCAGTAGACATTGTACAGGAAGTACAATGCATTATGTCATTTTCAGTACAATCCATCAGTAGACATTGTACAGGAAGTACAATGCATTATGTCATTTTCAGTACAATCCATCAGTAGACATTGTACTGGAAGTACAATGCATTATGTCATTTTCAGTACAATCCATCAGTAGACATTGTAATGGAAGTACAATGCATTATGTCATTTTCAGTACAATCCATCAGTAGACATTGTACAGGAAGTACAATGCATTATGTCATTTTCAGTACAATCCATCAGTAGACATTGTACTGGAAGTACAATGCATTATGTCATTTTCAGTACAATCCATCAGTAGACATTGTATAGGAAGTACAATGCATTATGTCATTTTCAGTACAATCCATCAGTAGACATTGTACTGGAAGTACAATGCATTATGTCATTTTCAGTACAATCCATCAGTAGGCCTTGTAATAAAAAGTTTAAACTTTATATTTATTTTACAACGATTGCTAAACAAGCTTTAACAACTTTTATTAATCACTCTCGTTGGCATGGCTGAAAGCGTAAATGTGGTCATTCATATGGGAGGAAACTGGAGAAATTCCACCTGTCTGCCTGGCGACAACCGTACCATCTCACATACTTCCCGGTCCGCGGATCGAACCCGGGTTGCATTGGTGAGAAGCGAGCGCGCTAACCACTGCGCTAATCGGGCAGCCTTGTACTGGAAGTACAATGCATTATTTCGTTTTCAGTACAATCCATCAGTAGGCCTTGTATTGGAAGTGAAGAGTATGAAGGTGGAGATCTACACAGCCACTCTCAAGATATTTGCTCAGTTCTCTGGAATCAGGTTAACAATGCATGTACTTGATTAAAGTATCGTAGTCTAGTCATAGAATATATTCATGTACACACACACACCGGGCATCTTGACCATAACTACTTGTTTTATATTCCTTAAATATGTCTCAAAAATAGACATCACCGTTAACTCTGATAACCTGTGTCAGCCCTGTCTGTTGTGGAATGGTATTTTGGAACAAATATTTATATCATAGAAAATTCTATCGGTATAACCAGAAGCTAAATATATATCCAAGTGTGACAAGTTTATAATTATTCGCAAAGTCTGTAATACAAAGTAACATTACGCCATAAAGCAATTTTGATGGTTTCCCCATAGACTCACAGTAATACACAGGTACAAGACGCACACATTTTTTTTTACTTACTATATGACCATAGGTCATGTGTCTTGTGCCTGTGCAGTAATACAAAACGACTTAAAGGAACAACATCAATAGGGTGTTCATGGCCTGCAGTCAATTAAACACGTTTATATCTCAAAAATGTTTTCATAATCATTTTAAACCCGAAACCGAATCTTGTACAGCAATTTAAAATTCTGATGCAACAGCTATATATCTATGTGTTTTGATATAAACTATGTAATGAAATTTAGCTCGGTGAATCTATTTTCCATGGGTTTGTTTGGTCAGCATCTTGGATTCTGTATCGTGTGGATACTGAAAATCACTGTTTAGCTAACGTGGATTCTATGTGAGATATTGTGATCACCGTTCATCCGGCATAGCCCTGTCTGTGCATCCATAATTTGTTCAAACATATCACAAAATGAAACAATTGGGTTGAAATTCATCAAATTTGGCTTGAACCATCCTGTTTTTGACCTTTTCCAAATGTGTTCAATCTGTCAAATATCTAGCTCACAAGGTCACATTAAAGAAGCAACATCTCTAAAAGCGTAATTGTCAGAAATTAAATCAAACTTTATACAAACTATCCTGGTAATAATATGTACCAAGTTTGTTCAAATTAGGTCAAACCACCAAATAAAAACTATGTCAAATTGAAGGTCCAAAACTATATGTCAGAATTTGATCAACCTTGAACTAAAGCATCGGAACATTGGCCACAAACAAACTAGGTCAATCGATAAAAAACTAGGTCACTGAGTCAAATAAAGTGTTTCCTGGATGTTCTTCCCCATATGTAGAAATTTACATCTCTTTTCATTAAATTTCAGCTGCCAATTGCTTGCACTACAGTCGCAAGCCACAAATATATTCTCCTGTAAACCTGACTCTGCGTCTGCGCTTTCCACATTTGTGTACAGTTTGATATCGTCTGCAAACAGGCGAGTAATATACTCTATTACATCATATAGGTCATAGATAAAGATTACTCTATTACATCATATAGGTCATAAGATTAAAAAGAGTAGTAGACCCAAACTCTATTACATCATAATTTTTTATAGGTCATAGATAAAGATTAAAAAGAGTAATGGACCCGATACGTTACCTTGTGTCATCCCTTATTTTACTTCAAACTTCAAATTCTACTCTATTACATCATATAGGTCATAGATAAAGATTAAAAAGAGTAGTGGACCCGATACGTTACCTTGTGTCATCCCTTATTTTACTTCAAACTTCAAATTCTACTCTATTACATCATATAGGTCATAGATAAAGATTAAAAAGAGTAGTGGACCCGAAACGTTACCTTGTTTCACACCTTATTTAACTTCAAATTCCAATTACCCAAGTGTTCTATATTAAACTCTTAAGGAGGACTATGATATCACAAGTTGCTGTAAAGGTTAAAGCGACACTACATCGGTGAAAATGCATATGTCTGCAGAATGTAATTTGCTATTATATGGTAATATATTTTCCAAATATTTGCCTCAAAAACTGAGTATTTCAACAAATAAATAAACATAAACAAACGTCGTATACGCGGTTTGTTGACATAATAAAATAATGTAAATAGGGTCGACATTCATGCGTAATACAATGCGTTTATCCTGAATAACACGAGAAATGGTACTTATTTACCGTGATATATCTCACATTTGTACCTAATCTTAATTAAATTATCTCTAAACGAATATATCGCGTGTTTAGTATTGACTCCAATGACAAGCAAACGTCCATTCAGGAGCGTGGGTGTCCATTATATGAAATCCTACTTTCACTATTGAAAGTTTGTATAACACAAAAACACTGTTTATTGATTCAATGTTAGTGTTTGAATGTATTCAGAAGAATGCATAGTAGCAATGCATTTATACGTGGAAACATGCATTTTATTTCCTTTTTGCAATGTAATGTCGCTTTAAATATATGATCTTGACTTTTGTCTCCTCTGTCAATTGATATACTCCAGTTCTCAAATATGTCCTGTGCGATACAGAACTATTGACATGCGAGCAATAGTCGCCCGTGAGCATTCTATGCCGGATTATATACACGTCCTTCTCATAATTTTTTCCTCTATTTGCGTATCCAGTCAAACAGATGCAGGTTGTTGTTTGGGTTCAGAGATTTTGAAATAAAATTATTTTTTGTATACATGTCTACGTCCCAACGAGGGGTTCGACATTAAAGGAAGATAGATAGATAGATAGAGACAAAATCCATTATTGCCACCAAACAAATCACATCGGACATTAAATGATATTGGTTGAATATTCGAGTGTTCAGTCTTTGCATGCTAACAGTGAAAATAACTGTCAAATTTTGTCATGTAATTTCAGTAGGATTGTGTTGTATCACGGGTTCGAGCCCCGCTCAGGCCGTGTCTCATTTGTATGAAAAAGTTGGCAGTTTCTTACGGAGGTTGGTGCACCCAAGTACTGGTTAACCGCTTGAGCCTGCCCAGGAAAGGTGTTGTTAGGTAAACTGCCCGCCGGCGATATAGCCCAAAATGGTGCTGATGCAGGCGTAAAACCCGAAATATAACATAATAAAGGATTGTGTTGTAATGACACAATTCTAATGAAATTCCGTGACATTTTTCAGTTACAAATAAGAAAACCACATTAATGAATTATTGTCTGTTACAATTATTTGAACTATTTTTAGCCTTTATTTACCCAGCATGCTAAGAAAACCACATTAATGAATTATTGTCTGTTACAATTATTTGAACTATTTTTAGCCTTTATTTACTCAGCATGCAAAGAGTTGAGAAGTCTCTATTTCTATGGTTTTTTGATAACTTGTACAGGTCACAATTTAAACTTTCGATATTACAGGATATTACAGGCTAGTTGTTCGTGTTATTGCGATGTACATGTAGAACAATATCTAATCCAGGAAGCCACACACCCACCATCCAGGAAGCCACACACCCACCATCCAGGAAGCCACACACCCACCATCCAGGAAGCCACACACCCACCATCCAGGAAGCCACACACCCACCATCCAGGAAGTCACACACCCACCATCCAGGAAGCCACACACCCACCATCCAGGAAGCCAAACACCCACCATCCAGGAAGCCACACACCCACCATCCAGGAAGCCACACACCCACCATCCAGGAAGCCACACACCCACCATCCAGGAAGCCACACACCCACCATCCAGGAAGCCACACACCCACCATCAGGAAGCCACACCACCCACCATCCAGGAAGTCACACACACCACCATCCAGGAAGCCACACACCCACCATCCAGGAAGCCACACACCCACCATCCAGGAAGCCACACACCCACCATCCAGGAAGCCACACACCCACCACATCTCCCCTAATATTGGTTTAAACATATTTATTCCACTATATACATTCACAAAACAATGCATGTACACAAAATCAAAGAATAAGAAAGGACTAAAATGGAAGCAGAGCTTATATAGTTTCTCTCCTAATATTGCAAAACATGGGGCGACAGAAGCTCTCTAAGATCATTATAATGCGTGTGACTGCTTACTAAACTAGCTGTTGGCTGTTCCAATCACCTTCTACCCCCTCCCTAATGAAGATCATATATCCATAGCTATAAGTTACAACATGTGTTCAATTTTATTTTACAGGTATTTCCTATATTACTGGCCAGTGACGTCAGCTTTGGTGGGAATCGCATGGAACTTTTTTGTGCTCAGTTTTATAGCTTTGTTGTCCTGGTATCAATTTTGGTTACCATGGAAATCAGAAAGTAAACAACCAACAGTAAAGATTAATCTATCTAGGAATAGAAAACCAACTTCACCAAAGAAAGCTGCCAAAGGTAATTACTTACATTCGTTAGTGTGTGTCATCTAGGTAAATACTTACATTCGTTAGTGTGTGTCATCTAGGTAAATACTTACATTCGTTAGTGTGTGTCATCTAGGTAATTACTTACATTCGTTAGTGTGTGTCATCTAGGTAATTACTTACATTCGTTAGTGTGTGTCATCTAGGTAAATACTTACATTCGTTAGTGTGTGTCATCTAGGTAAATACATACATTCGTTAGTGTGTGTCATCTAGGTAATTACTTACATTCGTTAGTGTGTGTCATCTAGGTAATTACTTACATTCGTTAGTGTGTGTCATCTAGGTAAATACTTATATTCATTAGTGTGTGTCATCTAGGTAATTACTTACATTCGTTAGTGTGTGCCATCTAGGTAATTACTTATATTCGTTAGTGTGTGCCATCTAGGTAATTACTTATATTCATTAGTGTGTGCCATCTAGGTAAATACATATATTCATTAGTGTGTGTCATCTAGGTAAATACGTATATTCATTAGTGTGTGCCATCTAGGTAAATACATATATTCATTAGTGTGTGTCATCATGGAAATTACTTACATTCGTTAGTGTGTGCCATCTAGGTAAATACATATATTCGTTAGTGTGTGTCATCTAGGTAATTACTTCTCAGGCTGTGTCTCATTTATATGAAAAAGTTGGCAGTTTCTTACGGAGGTTGGTGCACCCAAGTACTGGTTAACCGCTGGCGCCTGCCCAGGAAAGGTGTTGTTAGGTAAACTGCCCGCTGGCGATATAGCCCAAAATGGTGCTGATGCAGGCGTTAAACCCGAAATATAACATATATAGGTAAATACTTATATTCGTTAGTGTATGTCATCTAAGTAAATACTTACATTCGTTAGTGTGTGTCATCTAGGTAATTACTTACATTCGTTAATGGTGTCATCTAGGTAAATACTTACATTCGTTAGTGTATGTCATCTAGGTAATTACTTATATTCGTTAGTGGTCCGCCTCCGTGGTCGAGTGGTTAAGGTCGCTGACTTGTATACCACTGTAACCTATCATCACTGATGGTCACGGGTTCGAGCCCCGCTCAGGCCGTGTCTCATTTATATGAAAAAGTTGGCAGTTTCTTACGGAGGTTGGTGCACCCAAGTACTGGTTAACCGCTGGAGCCTGCCCAGGAAAGGTGTTGTTAAGTAAACTGCCCGCCGGCGATATAGCCCAAAATGGTGCTGATGCAGGCGTAAAACCCGAAATATAACAAATATAACATTATATTCGTTAGTGTGTGTCATCTAGGTAAATACATACATTCGTTAGTGTGTGTCATCTAGGTAATTACTTACATTCGTTAGTGTGTGTCATCTAGGTAATTACTTACATTCGTTAGTGTGTGTCATCTAGGTAAATACTTACATTCGTTAGTGTGTGTCATCTAGGTAATTACTTACATTCGTTAGTGTGTGTCATCTAGGTAATTACTTACATTCATTAGTGTGTGTCATCTAGGTAATTACTTATATTCGTTAGTATGTGTCATCTAGGTAATTACTTATATTCGTTAGTGTATGTCATCTAGGTAAATACTTACATTCATTAGTGTGTGCCATCTAGGTAAATACTTACATTCATTAGTGTGTGCCATCTAGGTAAATACTTACATTCGTTAGTGTATGTCATCTAGGTAATTACTTACATTCATTAGTGTGTGCCATCTAGGTAAATACTTACATTCATTAGTGTGTGCCATCTAGGTAAATACTTACATTCGTTAGTGTATGTCATCTAGGTAATTACTTATATTCGTTAGTGTGTGCCATCTAGGTAATTACTTACATTCGTTAGTGTATGTCATCTAGGTAAATACTTACATTCATTAGTGTATGTGATCTAGGTAATTACTTATATTCATTAGTGTGTGCCATCTAGGTAAATACATATATTCGTTAGTGTATGTGATCATGGAAATTACTTACATTCGTTAGTGTGTGCCATCTAGGTAAATACATATATTCGTTAGTGTGTGTCATCTAGGTAATTACTTCTCAGGCTGTGTCTCATTTATATGAAAAAGTTGGCAGTTTCTTACGGAGGTTGGTGCACCCAAGTACTGGTTAACCGCTGGCGCCTGCCCAGGAAAGGTGTTGTTAGGTAAACTGCCCTCTGGCGATATAGCCCAAAATGGTGCTGATGCAGGCGTTAAACCCGAAATATAACATATATAGGTAAATACTTATATTCGTTAGTGTGTGTCATCCTGGTAAATACATGCATTTGTTAGTGTGTGTCATCTAAGTTAATACGTATATTCGTTAGTGTGTGTCATCTAGGTAAATACTTACATTCGTTAATGGTGTCATCTAGGTAATTACTTACATTCGTTAGTGTGTGTCATCTAAGTTAATACGTATATTCGTTAGTGTGTGTCATCTAGGTAAATACTTACATTCGTTAATGGTGTCATCTAGGTAATTACTTACATTCGTTAGTGTGTGTCATCTAGGTAATTACTTACATTCGTTAGTGTGTGTCATCTAGGTAAATACTTACATTCGTTAGTGTGTGTCATCTAGGTAATTACTTACATTCGTTAGTGTGTGTCATCTAGGTAAATACTTACATTCGTTAGTGTGTGTCATCTAGGTAATTACTTACATTCGTTAGTGTGTGTCATCTAGGTAATTACTTACATTCGTTAGTGTGTGTCATCTAGGTAAATACTTACATTCGTTAGTGTGTGCCATCTAGGTAAATACGTATATTCGTTAGTGTATGTCATCTAGGTAAATACGTATATTCGTTAGTGTATGTCATCTAGGTAAATACGTATATTCGTTAGTGTGTGCCATCTAGGTAAATACGTATATTCGTTAGTGTATGTCATCTAGGTAAATACGTATATTCGTTAGTGTATGTCATCTAGGTAAATACGTATATTCGTTAGTGTATGTCATCTAGGTAAATACGTATATTCGTTAGTGTGTGCCATCTAGGTAAATACATATATTCGTTAGTGTGTGCCATCTAGGTAAATACGTATATTCGTTAGTGTGTGTCATCCTGGTAAATACGTATATTCGTTAGTGTGTGTCATCCTGGTAAATACGTATATTCGTTAGTGTATGTCATCTAGGTAAATACGTATATTCGTTAGTGTGTGTCATCCTGGTAAATACGTATATTCGTTAGTGTATGTCATCTAGGTAAATACGTATATTCGTTAGTGTGTGTCATCTAGGTAAATAGTTACATTCGTTAATGGTGTCATCCTGGTAAATACGTATATTCGTTAGTGTATGTCATCTAGGTAAATACGTATATTCGTTAGTGTGTGTCATCTAGGTAAATAGTTACATTCGTTAGTGTATGCCATCTAGGTAAATACTTATATTCGTTAGTGTGTGTCATCTAGGTAATTACTTATATTCGTTAGTGTATGTCATCTACGTAATTACTTACATTCGTTAGTGTATGTCATCTAGGTAATTACTTACATTCGTTAGTGTGTGTCATCTAGGTAAATACTTACATTCGTTAATGGTGTCATCTAGGTAAATACTTACATTCGTTAGTGTGTGTCATCTAGGTAATTACTTATATTCGTTAGTGTATGTCATCTAGGTAATTACTTATATTCATTAGTGTATGTCATCTAGGTAAATACCGGTAAGTAAATTCTAGAAAAGACATTCCCGATAGGCTGTAATACAAAGAGATGTCGCGTTAATAGGCTGTAATACAAAGAGATGTCGCGTTAATAGGCTGTAATACAAAGAGATGTCGCATTAATAGGCTGTAATACAAAGAGATGTCGCATTAATAGGCTGTAATACAAAGAGATGTCGCGTTAATAGGCTGTAATACAAAGAGATGTCGCGTTAATTTGTTTTACGACGTATGTAGAAGAAGAAAATGTGTGTTTTTCCTTTGAAATAAAATAAATTGAAAACATAAAATACATCAAGCAAAATGTTGAGTTTTGATAATATTGATTTTAACTTCAATCATATTTTATTGTATATGTATACATAAGCACAACCACAATCACACAAGTATTATACACAAATAGTGCAGTGGTAGCTCGTTCGCTTCAGGTGCGAAAGGCCGGGAGTTCGAGCCCCGCTGGAGCCGTTACGATTGTGCCCTTAGGCAAGACATTTAATTTCCACGTTGCCTCTTCTCTCTTCCTCGTGGCGATGGATTCCATCAGGAATGAGGTCTCGAAAGTGATTAATATAAGTTGTATGTATTGTTTCGCAATCAAGCTAAAACTAAATTTGTATAAACTAAATGCGTTGGACCAGAAGTTATAACATCATTAGATTCAAATGCAAATAGTATTACTAATGCACTAGTTAATCACCTTACTTTATAATATATGAATGTTAGCTAAACATCATAGTACGCTCGCAAGCGGTGAGAGTAAATAACCGTAATCATCATCAAATGGGTTGGACCACAAGTTATAACAACATTAGATTCGGTCCTCCCTCCCCATTGCATCAGATATATAAGTTATGGTGTATTTTGTATGAAAAATACTAGAAGTATTGACAAATCACTTTGTATATCTCGGAAACGATCGGTGATATTTATTTGCATACGCTGTGCAATATATAGAACTTATTTAAATTAGGTCACATGATTAGAATGCAAGTGTCTGTGGACAAAGCCAAATAAACTTTCGGCCAAATTCAGTATAAAAAGTAACGTGTTTGTTTATTATAGTGTCACCCCTATTTAAAGGGCCAGCCATTTCTGACTTATGAGACATCTCTTTTTTTATGAACATCAGTACTTCCCGAATCCTATGCTTGTATGCCAGGCGTCAGGCTGGTAGGCAATCGGTAACCATTATTTAACTAGCTGGCAGCTCACCAACCGGCTATATCAGAACGGACTCCTGACGATATTCGAACCTTCGACCTCCCGCTCCGTAGGCAGACGCCTTAATCACTAGGCCACGGAGACGGTATAACGTTTATTTATATATAACTAGGATACTCCAAAAAAGATTTTGTTTCGTTTTGGGTGCGTAATAAATGTCTCTGATTGCATTTCTTCACTAAGATCCTCTGGATAGTTATGGTTTTATAACAAGTCAGCAAAACATTTGCCTTTGGCCATTTACAATTTACATTTACAATTTACATTTACAATTTACATTTACAATTTACATTTACAATTTACAATTTACAATTTACATTTACAATTTACATTTACAATTTCACTAATTTATGGCAAAGACAATAAATATATATACATGACAATAACGAGTACAATTACATGATAACATCCGTGTTAGAAACTGTGACGGTGATTTTGTACAGGAATATGACCCTAAGTTCATTAACCCATTCAACCCCAAGTAACTGACATGGACTGGTGCACCCATTCAACCCCAAGTAACTGACATGGACTGGTGCACCCATTCAACCCCAAGTAACTGACATGGACTGGTGCACCCATTCAACCCCAAGTAACTGACATGGACTGGTGCACCCATTCAACCCCAAGTAACTGACATGGACTGGTGCACCCATTCAACCCCAAGTAACTGACATGGACTGGTGCACCCATTCAACCCCAAGTAACTGACATGGACTGGTGCACCCATTCAACCCCAAGTAACTGACATGGACTGGTGCACCCATTCAACCCCAAGTAACTGACATGGACTGGTGCACCCATTCAACCCCAAGTAACTGACATGGACTGGTGCACCCATTCAACCCCAAGTAACTGACATGGACTGGTGCATTCAACCCCAAGTAACTGACATGGACTGGTGCACCCATTCAACACCAAGTAACTGACATGGACTGGTGCACCCATTCAACCCCAAGTAACTGACATGGACTGGTGCAAAAAACCCATTCAACCCCAAGTAACTGACATGGACTGGTGCATGATATTTAACCCATTCAACACCAAGTAACTGACATGGACTGGTGCAAGATATTTAACCCATTCAACACCAAGTAACTGACATGGACTGGTGCATGATATTTAACCCATTCAACACCAAGTAACTGACATGGACTGGTGCAAGATATTTAACCCATTCAACCCCAAGTAACTGACATGGACTGGTGTATGCTATTTTTAGAACAATAAATTAATAAGAAACATTTTCTTTGGACAAGTTCATTTATCAAAATGGGTAATTTTATCTAAAAATAGTAATAGTTATTACTTGCAAAAAGTGCAGATCCTGATGAGATGGCTCGTGATGAGCCGGCTCATCTGGATCTACACTTTTTGTAAGTCTATTTAGAGGCCTGTAGTGTTGAAAGGGTTAAAGACGTTCAGGGTAGATAATTATAACGACATGTACATTTTACGCTCACACTGCTTGCTAAAACCAAAACAAACTAAGAAGTTTAACATAAAACCAACACAAACTAAGAAGTTGAACATAAAACCAAAACAAACTAAGAAGTTTAACATAAAACCAAAACAAACTAAGAAGTTTAACATAAAACCAAAACAAACTAAGAAGTTGAACATAAAACCAAAACAAACTAAGAAGTTGAACATAAAACCAAAACAAACTAAGAAGTTGAACATAAAACCAAAACAAACTAAGAAGTTGAACATAAAACCAAAACAAACTAAGAAGTTGAACATGACATTTAAAAACAAAAACAGATTTTCATCGGCTAAAAGCGATAGGCAGGCAGCAAAGTGATCAATGTACTGCCTGGTATAATGAACAATACGAGGGTTAACGAAGGGTTCAATATTAGCAGATAATTAGTAATCCGGATATAATTATAAATCTGGATATAATTATAAATCTGGATATAATTATAAATCCGGATATAATTATAAATCCGGATAGTAATATTTTCTTACATTGATAAACTTTTACGCTTGAACAATGCTGAGGGGATATGTTTTGTTTTGTATTCAGAAACAATATCTCAATGAAGACGTACCTGTATTCCGAGGCACATGCAGCATTTTAAGGAGTTATTAACTTTGAGAATTTTGAGTTGAGAACAATTTCATGCCTAGATTTATGTTTTATAGAGAGGTATTAGCAAGGTACAAACCTAAATTGGCCTCTTAAGACAGAACATACCAAACTGAATGCACAAGAACATAAATTGACCTTCTAGAAGGTTGTAAAAGTTATTTAAGAAATAATAATACCAAATAAAACGAGGGTTATTCTGCGATATACCACGGTTGATACATATTATTTCGATTCTAACACGACTTACTTCTAATAATTTTAGACGAGAATCAAAGGAGTATTATATTCACCGTGCATTTGGCTTTCGAAATTTCCTCCCGCGTAAGGGGTGATGACGTTATTTTTTATGGAAAATATCAATCTAGTGCATAAATGAACAAAAGTTGTAACTGATCAATAATTTTATTTATTTTGTCAAATAAAACTGTACAGAATAGTAACTGAAACGTTACTTAACAGAAAAACAAGACGGACAAGAGATTATCTGATTCTAAAAATAGCTCACTTCCGAAAATTCCCACGGTAGTATTTACAAACATCACGTGACTTTCATTCATAAAACTTTACACGCATTGTATAAATGGAATAGCCAAAGCACGGTGCGCGCGCAGCATAGTTCAAGGTAGGTATATCGCAGAATAACCCGAGGCAGAATTTACTCTACAAGTATGTATGTTATTAGTTGGGTCGTGTTAGAATTTTATATAATAATATGCCTTAAGTGATCTTGCTTACTGACGAGATACATAGATTCATAGTCATTAGCATACCAAATTTATTTAATTATTTACTTAGGCATACATAGAACTAATGATATACAACATTCGAAGAAATTCTATTATTTATTTTTTGAGAATTTTTTTTATTAAATAATACATGGAAAACAAACACACACAAATCTTACCAAAATCAAGTACTCGAACATGGAAACGTTATGATTTAGGATTATTGTATTCTAAATGTGCATATTTTATGTTTGTAGTTACATGCAATTATAATCAATAGTCATGTGACATATTAGTATATCAATACACACATAATAATTGTAAATATTTTTTTATTTTATATTTGTCTCCAAAAATGAGAAATGATTGGCCGAAATGGAAAATAGGCATGTTACAAATTAATTAAAAAACAAAACAACAAAGTCATTAGCACGTCAATATTATTTCATATTTTGGTTAGTGATACATAGTACTAGTGGTGTACAAAGTATGGACATATTCTATTATAGCAAACGTTTTGTCGCCTTTAAATTGCTCATTGCGCCAAGAAGACAGTATATATCATTTCAGCAACATCAGCTGCAGCAGACTCATCCGTCGGAGAAGCTGAGCCCCTAGGGGCTGATGGGACAGATGAAACTTTGTTAAAATCCACAGAGACCAGTTCCCGGGTTGACCTGGGTTTAAGACTCAGAGAGCCACATTCCACTGTAACCAGCTAGCTGGATTGTAAATGGTAGCGCCCTAAATCATGATCAAAGTGTTTTATAATTTTTCTCAGGACATAAAATGGTTGCCTTATAATCTTATGTTTGATCAATCCTTGCTTGTGTTTGATCAGTCCTTGCTTGTATTTGATCAGTCCTTGCTTGTGTTTGATCAGTCCTTCCTTGTGTTTGATCAGTCATTGCTTGTGTTTGATCAGTCCTTGCTTGTATTTGATCAGTCCTTGCTTGTGTTTGATCAGTCCTTCCTTGTGTTTGATCAGTCATTGCTTGTGTTTGATCAGTCCTTGCTTGTATTTGATCAGTCCTTACTTGTGTTTGATCAGTCCTTGCCTGTGTTTGATCAGTCCTTGCCTGTGTTTGATCAGTCCTTGCCTGTGTTTGATCAGTCCTTGCTTGTGTTTGATCAGTCCTTGCTTGTATTTGATCAGTCCTTCCTGGTATTTGATCAGTCCTTCCTGGTATTTGATCAGTCCTTCCTTGTATTTGATCAGTCCTTCCTGGTATTTGATCAGTCCTTCCTGGTATTTGATCAGTCCTTCCTTGTATTTGATCAGTCCTTGCTTGTATTTGATCAGTCCTTGCTTGTGTTTGATCAGTCCTTGCTTGTATTAATTGTTATGTCTAGGGAACAGCTTGATTAGTGTGAATTAAGAACTTTCAGGTTATTTATTGGCGAATAAAACATGGTTTTATGTGTAATCTGTTAAATACCTCGATAGTCTCCATGTAAAATACTGTGCAATACAAACATGTTTAATATGTTTTTTTCAATAATATTAAATTGTCTGTTGATTATTAGCTCACCTGAACACTTTACGGTGAGCTTTTTCATTAATATTAAATTGTCTGTTGATTATTAGCTCACCTGAACACTTTACGGTGAGCTTTTTCATTAATATTAAATTGTCTGTTGATTATTAGCTCACCTGAACACTTTACGGTGAGCTTTTGTGATCTCCCTGTGTCCGGAAATCGTCAGCAGTTTGTATCATACAATATCTTCTGAACCACTGGTCCAATCGTCATGAAACTTATGATCATTGGGTGATCCTCTTTCGAGAATCCTCAAATTAGGTCAGCAATACAAACATGTTTAATATGTTTTTTTCAATAATATTAAATTGTCTATTGATTATTAGCTCACCTGAACACTTTAAGGTGAGCTTTTGTGATCTCCCCGAGTCCGGCATCGTCAGCAGTTTGTACAATATCTTCTGAACCACTGGTCCAATCGTCATGAAACTTATGATCATTGGGTGATCCTCTTTCGAGAATCCTCAAATTAGGTCACTATGTATTAAAACTAGGTCAAATGAGTGCCAACATTTCAAAAATTCTTCTCCGAGAATTACTGTCACGAATGTGATGAAAGTTTGCATGGAACATTATTAGATGTTTGTCTTTAAGTTTCCTCAAGTTGGATAGCTACCAGTGGGTGGGGAAGCCATTTTTTACACATGTCCTATATAGAATTTTATAGTTAATTTTTCAAAAACCTCATAAACCACAATGCACATATCTTTCATATTTGGAATGTAGCATCACCTAGTGAACCTCAACTAAGTTTGCCCAAATTGTAGGTCTCACATAATTTACATATAGTAAACATCTTTAAAAATCATCTTCTATGAAACCACAATGTCCAGAGCTTTAATATTGTGTATGTACAGTATACACCTGTGATGACCTATATTATCCCATTCAACCCCAAGTAACTGACATGGAATGGTCCATATGTTTAGACCAATAAATTAATAAGAAAATTACCTTTGGACCAGTTCATTTATCAAAATGGGTAATTTTATCTAAAATAGTAATAATTATTACTGGAAAAAAGTGCAGATCCTGATGAGACAGCTTCATCTGGATCTACACTATTTGTAAGTCTATTTAGAGGCCTGTAGTGTTGAAAGGGTTAAGCAACCACCTGCCTTGCACAAATCCATGCACTAATCTGAATGTGCCCTTTTCCCCATAAAAATGATATATGATAAACTATATGAAATAATATGTCAACTTGTGGAAAAGAAACAAACAAAATTGGAATTTTTATTTTGAATTTATTTATTTAGTTAAAACATATTGTATTCAGTTCATTCAATATATATACGGTATATACAAATACACAGGATATCTGAAATGGATTGGAAAGCAAGCTGAGAGCTTATGTAAATTCCTTTCCACGAGGATGTTACAATATACAGTTGTTAGCATTGAGAGCGGTTAGTGATACATGACGGGCATTGTCTTAAAGCGACATTACATCGCAAAAAGCCAACAAAATGTATTGTTCACGTATAAATACATTGCTACTACAAATTCTTCCGAATAAATTCAAACTCTAACATTGAATCAATAAACAGTGTTTTGTGGTCTACACACTTTCAAAAGTGAAAGTAGGATTTCATATAATGGTTATCCGCGCTCCTGATTTGACGTGTGTTTGTCACTGGAGTCAATACTAAATGCATGATAATGTCGTTTAGAGATAATTTAAATTAACTAAGATTAGTCTACAAATAATATGCATAGGCACAAATGTGAGATATAAAGGTAAATCTGTACCATAAATCGTGTTATTCGGGATACACGCGTTGTATTACGCATGTATGTCAACCCTATTTTGTTATGCCAATAAACCGCATTTACGACGTTTGTTTATTAGTTGAAATACTCAGTTTTTGAGGCAAATAGTTGGAAAAATTATACCATATAATAGGAAATTACATTCTGTAGACATTTGCGTTTTCACCGATGTAATGTCGCTTTAAGTTCTTGAGAAAAAATTAATTAATTTGAACTTAAGCAGTAGATTTTACAGAATACTGTGATATTCAGGAAAGACAAATTGTGGTAATTTAATAAATTTATTAGATAATTTATTGCATAAATAATACAGGTTTACCGGTACCATAAACTGCTTATTAAAATATTTATTCGACAGTTATTTTCATCATAGACCATATAAATAGCTAATTAGCGCGCTTGCTTCTCACCAATGCAACCCAGGTTCGATCCACATTTATGCTTTCATCCGCGCCAACGAGAGTAATTAATATAAGTTGTTAAAACTTCCTTCGCAATCGTTGTAAAGTAAATAAAGTTTAAACTAAATAGCTGATGCACAGCACAAACTTCATAAATCAATGCATTTTTATGTGATTTGTAATGGAATTTTCTTTCATAAATGAGAGAAAACCATTGTCGTAACAAATGTCATCAGTCCACAAAGTACCCTAGCCGTATGGAAGGATCCAGCTTGAAATCAGCTTTTTCAAACTAAAACTGGACCCTCGACATATGGCCGAGATTGACCTATGGCCAGGTATGTACTGCATGTCTATTTTGCAATTAATATCTTTCAATGGTAGAGCTTCGTGGAAGTCGTGATACCACAGTGGATGCACGTTCTCGTTAGGTGCGAAAGGTCCTGAGCCCCGCTGGAGCCGTTACGATTGTGCCCTTAGACAAGGCATTTAATTTCCACGTTGTCTCTTCTCTCTCCCTCGTGGCGATGGATTCCATCAGGAATGAGGTCTCGAGAGTGATTAATATAAGTTGTAAGAACTTGTTAACCCTTTCAACACCACAGACCTCTAAATAGGCTTACAAAAAGTGTAGATCCAGATGAGCCGGCTCGTGACGAGCCGTCTCATCAGGATCTGCACTTTTTGCCAGTAATATTACTATTTTTAGACAAACATTACCCATTTTAATAAATGAACTGGTCCAAATGTAATTTTCTGATTAATTTATTGGTCTGAAAATATCATGGACCAGTCCATGTCAGTTACTTGGTGTTGAATGGGTTAAATGAATTTGACATACTTAGTAGTTTTTTAAATGGATGTGCAAGCTTCCCGAACACTTGTATGTTTTTATAGCGATTCGAGCTATTCAACTCTGGTGAGCAATCTTGTTTTTCAATGAAATGCCATTTCTTTATAGAGCAGTATTATTCTAGCGATATATACGTAGCTGTTGTTGTATATAGTATCATCCAGATAAAATAAAACTACCATGTTTGTATTGTGATTAACTACCATGTTTGTATTGTAATTAGCAATATTTGATGAATTTAATAATGCAAAGGTGATTAAACAACATCACAAACTTCATAATGGCCACCTCTATGATCGTCATTTTTATTCTTTTTCAAATGGCTATATCCGTGTCATGAGAAATCCAATTTTGAAAAGTATTTCAACGTTGTGAAGAGTTTAGTGATAGCTCTGATATAAGAGTTTAGTGATAGCTCAGATATAAGAGTTTAGCGATAGCTCTGATATAAGAGTTGAGCGATAGCTCTGATATAAGAGTTTAGCGATAGCTCTGATATAAGAGTTGAGCGATAGCTCTGATATAAGAGTTGAGCGATAGCTCTGATATAAGAGTTAGCGATAGCTCTAAGAGTTTAGTGATAGCTCTGATATAAGAGTTTAGTGATAGCTCAGATATAAGAGTTTAGCGATAGCTCTGATATAAGAGTTGAGCGATAGCTCTGATATAAGAGTTTAGCGATAGCTCTGATATAAGAGTTGAGCGATAGCTCTGATATAAGAGTTGAGCGATAGCTCTGATATAAGAGTTTAGCGATAGCTCTGATATAAGAGTTTAGCGATAGCTCTGATATAAGAGTTTAGTGATAGCTCAGCTATAAGAGTTTAGCGATAGCTCAGATATAAGAGTTTAGTGATAGCTCAGATATAAGAGTTGAGCGATAGCTCTGATATAAGAGTTTAGTGATAGCTCTGATATAAGAGTTTAGTGATAGCTCAGATATAAGAGTTTAGCGATAGCTCAGATATAAGAGTTGAGCGATAGCTCTGATATAAGAGTTGAGTGATAGCTCGGATATAAGAGTTTAGCGATAGCTCTGATATAAGAGTTTAGCGATAGCTAGATATAAGAGTTGAGTGACCATGACAACACCACTGAATATTAGAATGTTCGGAGAATTCGTACTGTGGCTCCTAGTCCTAGGCGATGTGCAGTGGCGAGTGTTGCCCTGTACAAATGGCACATCTAATACTGGTAGTTCTTAAATATAGCATGGTAGATGAGTGGTGAATTCATACCATATTTTATGAAACGAGTTTTGAAGTTTGCTATTAAGCGAGCCTTTTGGCAAGCTATATAGCAAAATTCTAACACGAGTTTCAAAAGTAAGATCCATTTATCACATTACCAGAGTAACAACAACTACATGTATCAATTTAAAGGAAAAAAAGGGTTTCTGTTTGCCAGTATATTTTTGAGCCTTATTACATTATGGTATATCCATACGCCGCAGTAAATAGTCCCTGATAATCAAACAACTTCACGTAAAGCATGTTATTGATCTAAGCAGTTTATTTTCAACAAATAAAGCATGAACACAAGCTACATGTATATTGCAAGCTGTCAATGTCGTGCCGTGACCAATCAAATCCTTCCAGGTGTTATTACACGTGTGGGCATATAAGAAAATATGTAATGGCTGTATTACAATGAATATAAGCAAAGTTATGTGATAAAATTAAATACACTATATCTTATGCCCAATTTCAGGGAACAGATTACATTGTACTCATAACGGTAAGGTAAATGTATTGTTTGTTAAATGGAGGTTCACTGACCAAATAAGACAATCAAGATTATTATTAGACATATATGCACATGGGTCAGTGAACATCTTGTTTAACCCTTTGAGCGCTAGTGACAGATAAAATCACTTGCAAACAACAAAAGCAGATCTGAATTTTGCAAACAGCATAGAGCTAGATCATACGGCACAGAATGTTACGTCTGATCAGGTTCTATGCTATTTGCTATTCGGATAGTGTGGCTAAATCACTTGTGTCTGAATAGCAAACAACATAGATCCTGATCAGATGTGGCGCTACACAGAAGCTGATCTGGATCTATGTTGTTTGCACATTGCGACCAATTTATTTGGCAGGTTAAAATACTTGGTTTAATAGTAAACAACATACCGTAGATCCTGATCAGACGCTGATCTAGATTGTTTGCAAATGTGATTTTATTGAATCCACAGGCAAAGGGTTAAGTAGTCATCAAGTGCAATAAGTTCATGTGTATAGATTAGCATCGTTACATTTTTGCTACAAATAAAAGTTATATTTTGTATCGGCGAGTTTGTTTCTTCTGCACCCGATCAGGCCGTGTCTCATTTATATGAAAAAGTTGGCAGTTTCTTACGGAGGTTGGTGCACCCAAGTACTGGTTAACCGCTTGAAGCCTGCCCAGGAAAGGTGTTGTTAGGTAAACTGCCCACCGGCGATATAGCCCAAAATGGTGCTGATGTAGGCGTAAAACCCGAAATATAACAATAACAATTGTTTCTTCTGCAAGACATTTCCGACATCTTGTGAATTAACCATTAGCACGCTGTAGGCGAAATGAGCAGATAACAAATGTGTAATATTAAAGTAGAGCTTGTGACATTACCGGTACATTCAAATCGTCCAATATATTTCCTAGAAAGTAGAGCTTGTGACATTACCGGTACATTCAAATCGTCCAATATATTTCCTAGAAAGTAGAGCTTGTGACATTACCGGTACATTCAAATCGTCCAATATTTTTCCTAGAAAGTAGAGCTTGTGACATTACATTCAAATCGTCCAATATTTTTCCTAGAAAGTAGAGCTTATGACATTACATTCAAATCGTCCAATCAGAATGAGAGATATTGCACATTTGTTATCTGCTTAATTCGCCTACACCGTGCTAAAGATTAATAACATTGTAACATCGGTGTTTAGAGATTTACTATCTCTAGTAAAAATATTTCCAAAACCATATCCTATGCAACCTGATTGGACTAATTATCTACATGTTTACAGGGAAAAGTTGAATGAAATGCCGAAATTGAAACAATTGCAGCTTGTCAGTATTTTGTCTCCCCATAGGAAGGAGAGACAATGATTTTGTACTTTCTGTCCACCGTCTTGTCCGGGCAACATCTTATAAACCATCTTATAAACCCTCGCGAAACATCGAAGGAATGATCGGTATAGAACCTAGTTGTGCGTCTCATTATGTTCCACTTGTTGCACAGTTATGGCCCTTTTTGAGGATTTTGTGAAGAATGTGGTTTATCCGTATTTAACTTCCATGATTACATTACTCGGCTGAGGAAACATGCAATTTTTTCAAAAACAAATTCAAGTTTTAATCGATGAAAACTATTTTCATGTTTGGATGTATCAACTTGAAATGGTACAGACAATTTGTGGGGTCAAGCTGCGCGTGGTGAACTATCTGTTGTGAGGAATCGCGTCATGTTCGGTCAGAGAAAGGTCAAACTCTCGTGATGTGACTAGTCGACACATGGATAACTATTGAAGGTGCACAGCAACATTTAGCATTGCACAGAGCAATACCATATGATAGTTCAATACATGCAGAGGTGGCATCTGTGCGAGTTTTTTACTAAGTGAACGGCATGCAGGGTTCCCACTGTCGGTAGCCAATTGCGACAAAAAACAAATATTGGCGCTAAATTTTGTGAATTTTTTTAAACAATTTTTTTTTGGCACATGTTTTGTGAAATACATGCCTTCAAATATTTATTTGTGAACTATATGGCTCTTAGTTGGCTCCAATTTTTTAAAATTGGCTCCCAAGTTTTTTAAATTGGCTCCAGTGTTTTTCAATTGGCGACAGAAGTGGCGCAGACAAACATTTAGACAGAATGAACCCTGGGCATGTCTGCCTCGAAAGCCCAATTGTGCATTTATTTAGGACGAGTTACCATACAGTAGAGAAGTTTGAATGCATGGAAGCAAATTACTGGTATTGTTGCAAGTAATTCAGCATGTCATTGGGGACATGTTTTAATGCATGATTCAGCATGTCATTGGGGACATGTTTTAATGCATGGCAGCACATTATTGGTATTGTTGCAAGTAATTCAGCATGTCATTGGAGACATGTTTTAATGTATGGAAGCAAATTACTGGTATTGTTGCAAGTAATTCAGCATGTCATTGGAGACATGTTTTAATGCATGGCAGCACATTATTGGTATTGTTGCAAGTAATTCAGCATGTCATTGGGGACATCTTTTAATCTTCAAACAAACTGAAATGGAAATATAAGCCGATTTTCAAAAACAAATTTGAAGCAACTTCCACGAGTAATTTTAAAAATAAAAGCATTCTAGCAGTTACCGCCTACTACGGAGGACAAAAATGTTCAGCAACATTTAAAAGAACAGTGTTCTAACAGTTGTACATCGGTAATTCATCATCAAGTTGTACATCGGTAATTCATGATCAAGTTGTACATTGGTAATTCATGATCAAGTTGTACATCGGTAATTCATCATCAAGTTGTACATCGGTAATTCATCATCAAGTTGTATATCAGTAATTCATCATCAAGTTGTACATCGGTAATTCATCATCAAGTTGTACATCGGTAATTCATCATCAAGTTGTACATCGGTAATTCATCATCAAGTTGTATATCAGTAATTCATCATCAAGTTGTATATCGGTAATTCATCATCAAGTTGTACATCGGTAATTCATCATCAAGTTGTACATCGGTAATTCATCATCAAGTTGTACATCGGTAATTCATCATCAAGTTGTACATCGGTAATTCATCATCAAGGTTGTACATCGGTAATTCATCATCAAGGTTGTACATCGGTAATTCATCATCAAGTTGTACATCAGTAATTCATCATCAAGGTTGTACATCGCTAATTCATCATCAAGTTGTACATCGCTAATTCATCATCAAGTTGTACATCGCTAATTCATCATCAAGTTGTACATCGCTAATTCATCATCAAGTTGTACATCGGTAATTCATCATCAAGTTGTACATCGGTAATTCATCAGCATGTTTAATGTTAGCGTGGATGCCTTCAGTCTCCACACACTTTAAACACGCCCAATGTAGTTCATACCCCGATGGAAACTATTAACCTGCGATTCATTCCTTAAATGGTGTCATACATAGCCAACATTACGTCTCCAACCTAGCAGAGAAAAGACATATTTAGGAATGTGGAAATACAAATTCAGTTTCAAGTAGATTTAATCCTAGGATTGCATTGTTTAAGCACCCAACAACTATCTCTGGTTTTCTGTCTTTGTTAGCATAAGAAATGTCCATCGAGTTAATCCACTCTGGTGTCTCCAAGTGCCCTACTTTCTGTAATAGAAAATGCAGTTCTTAGCAATAGGTCATTATAAAATATAACATGTATACATAAATTATTCTCTAAAAGAGTATTGCAGTCAAACCCCTCTAAACTGGGAACACATCTAAATTAGAATCCCTCCTAACTGGAACCCCATCTAAACCAGAACCCTTCAAAACTGGAACCCCATCTAAACCAGAACCCTTCAAAACTGGAAACCCCATCTAAACCAGAACCCTTCATAACTAGAATCCCATCTAAACCAGAACCCTTCATAACTGGAATCCCATCTAAACCAGAACCCTTCATAACTAGAATCCCATCTAAACCAGAACCCTTCATAACTAGAATCCCATCTAAACCAGAACCCTCCATAACTGGAATCCCATCTAAACCAGAACCCTTCATAACTGGAACCCCATCTAAACCAGAACCCTTCATAACTAGAACCCCATCTAAACCAGAACCCTCCATAACTGGAATCCCATCTAAACCAGAACCCTTCATAACTGGAACCCCATCTAAACCAGAACCATTCATAACTAGAATCCCATCTAAACTGAAATTCATCCAAATTTCTCCGACCTGATTTGTTCCCTTATTCAATGTAAAACACCACTGTAAACAGGACATCCCTATTCCAAGAACAAAACACAAGTTAAGTTTAAAACTTTATTTATCTTACAACGATTGCGAAGCAAGTTCTAACAACTTATATTAATCACTCTCGTTGGCACAGATGAAAGCGTATTTGTGGTCATTCATGTGGGAGGAAACCGGAGTACCCGGAATAAAACCCACCTGTCCAATCTGGCGACCACCGTACCATCTCACATACTTCCTGGTCCGAGGATCGAACCCGGGTTGCATTGGGTAGAAGCGAGTTCAAACACAAGTTCAGCTGCAATTTACAGGCCCTTTGATACAGGCCAAAATAATGTATTATTCCACAGAACCCACATATTAGATAAGAATTTACAGCTCGGCCAGCCAAAGGCCGTCTGCTTCAATTTATTTCAAGCCATCTCCCGGGTATTTAACTGGCAATTTTGCTACATCCTGTGAGGAGCTGTTTTTAAATTATTCATTTTAAACCTACCTTTCCTTCGTGGTATATGTGTAAAGCATTGAAGTGACCGGCACAGAGAATCAGGTCCACTTTGAGGTTAGGGCACGGGTGACACACCAGGTTAGTGATATGATACTTGGAATTACTAAACTCCTCTTCGGTGATCTGCAATACAAGAGATACGTTTGTATGTATGCATGTTCCATTAATGTCAAACCCCTTGCGGGGACCTAGACATGTTTTCCTGGGCAGGCTTAGCTGACCTAAGTGGTTAACCAGTACTAAGCAATGTGTGTGAGGTGCCTTGCTCAATGACACTACATACGTGGCCTGACCGAGTATCGAACCCGGGACCGTTCGATTCCAAGTCCGACACTCTACCACGGACACCACACTTTGCTCTGAGCCGCTCAACCGATTGTGTTAAATTTTACAAGACGTTCATTTGATCTGAGCTGCTCACCTGGTTGATTGGTACGAGTTAGTTTATACAAATTTATTTTAGCTCGATTGCGAAACAAGTTCTTTCAACTTATATTAATCACTCTCGAGGTACGAGATAAAAGAGACGCATGTTACATTTAACAAGATATACCATTATTCGGAGTTATTAAGCTGATTTGCCTGTGTCTTTTTTAAGTTTATTTATTGACGCTACCATATGAGCGACACCTCCTGAAGAGATTAGTCATTTTAGACTTTAGAGGATAGTGAATGATACAGAGATAGACCCATTCCAGAGTCTCCTCTGGTTCTTTTATGTGCACGGTGTAAAGTACCGACACAAGACCTCGGTTTAACGTCCCATCTGAAAGACTGTTAACATTATTAGGGTCAGACGGAGGATCGAACCTGTGATCCCTAGATTCGCAGTCCAACATGTTAATCACTGGACTACTGACCTGTCTGTCGATTGGCTGGTATGCCTTACATGTGATTGTGTACAGCAAACACAGTTGTACTAAACATGATTTTATACAGACAACACAGATGTACTAAACATGATTTTATACAGACAACACAGATGTACTAAACATGATTTTATACAGACGACACATGTACTAAACATGATTTTATACAGACGACACATGTACTAAACATGATTTTATACAGACGACACATGTACTAAACATGATTTTATACAGACGACACATGTACTA
This sequence comes from Archivesica marissinica, assembly GCA_014843695.1. Taxonomy (NCBI): domain Eukaryota; kingdom Metazoa; phylum Mollusca; class Bivalvia; order Venerida; family Vesicomyidae; genus Archivesica; species Archivesica marissinica. The sequence goes on along the minus strand of CM026404.1, from coordinate 57,454,982 downwards.
AACATGATTTTATACAGATAACACATATGTACTAAACATGCTTTTATACAGATGACACATATGTACTAAACATGAGTTTATACAGACGACACAGATGTACTAAACATGATTTTATACAGATGACACATGTACTAAACATGATTTTATATAGATGACACAGATGTACTAAACATGATTTTATACAGACGACACATGTACTAAACATGATTTTATACAGACGACACATATGTACTAAACATGTTTTATACAGATGACACAGATGTACTAAACATGTTTTATACAGATGACACAGATGTACTAAACATGATTTTATACAGATGACACAGACGTACTAAACATGATTTTATACAGACAACACAGACGTACTAAACATGATTTTATACAGACGACACAGACGTACTAAACATGATTTTATACAGACGACACAGATGTACTAAACATGATTTTATACAGACGACACAGATGTACTAAACATGATTTTATACAGACGACACAGATGTACTAAACATGATTTTATACAGCAAATGCATTTGTACAAAGCATTATTTTATAGAGAAAACATACTGTGAAGTTATGTAATATGTAGATGGCACCATTATTACATCCCAGCGCCACCTGTGTCGTTGTTTTCACATTCCCGGCATCCTGGGCGATGTCTAGTTTCTCGGCATCAATAAACAAACCACTGCACATCTAAAATTAGAAAAATAACATGGCCACTTTCATCCTGGTTTTCTCACCCAAGATTTTCTATTTAACCCTGCTACTTTAGTGTCCGATTATTGCAGTGGTTAGCGCGCTCGCTTCTCACCAATCAAACCCAGGTTCGATCCTCGAACCGGGAAGTATGTGAGATGGTACGGTGGTCGCCAGATCGGACAGGTGGGTTTTCTCCAGGTACTCCGGTTTCCTCCCATACGAATTTTCACATTTACGCTTTCATCCGCGCCAACGAGAGTGATTAATATAAGTTGTTACAACTTGCTTCGCAATCGTTGTAAAATAAATTAAGTTTTGACTTACTTTTGTGAAAGATTGATTTACTTTGGACAGAACTGGTTACCCACCTAGCCGACAATGCCTATGACTATCAGGAGCACCATATTTGCAGTATGGGACTTTGCCTAGGTACAAGGCCATAGCTCGGATACTTTGAATAAAGTTTCACTCAACTCTGCCTAATGCTTTCTGAGATGTTCTTGACCAGTTTTCTTTACTTTGAACATAGTCAGCAATACTTGAATGGCTAGCTTACCATGGATTTGAACATAGTCAGCAATACTTGACTGGCTAGCTTACCATGGATTTGCTACGAGTCAGCAATACTTGACTGGCTAGCTTACCATGGATTTGAACATAGTCAGCAATACTTGACTGGCTAGCTTACCATGGATTTGAACATAGTCAGCAATACTTGACTGGCTAGCTTACCATGGATTTGAACATAGTCAGCAATACTTGACTGGCTAGCTTACCATGGATTTGCTATGAGTCAGGAATACTTGACTGGCTAGCTTACCATGGATTTGAACATAGTCAGGAATACTTGACTGGCTAGCTTACCATGGATTTGCTATGAGTCAGGAATACTTGAATGGCTAGCTTACCATGGATTTGCTACGAGTCAGACGGATCAAGTTCTATTCAGTGGGTTTAAAGTCAATCGATCAGATTTAGTAACGGTCAAATTTTGTCCACAAATATCAGATGTTAATAGAACATTACCGATGTACAACTTGATGATGAATTACCGATGTACAACTTGATGATGAATTACCGATGTACAACTTGATGATGAATTACCGATCTACAACTTGATGATGAATTACCGATATACAACTTGATGATGAATTACCGATGTACAACTTGATGATGAATTACCGATGTACAATTTGATGATGAATTACCAATATACAACTTGATGATGAATTACCGATGTACAACTTGATGATGAATTACCTATGTACAACTTGATGATGAATTACTGATATACAACTTGATGATGAATTACCGATATACAACTTGATGATGAATTACCGATATACAACTTGATGATGAATTACCGATATACAATTTGATGATGAATTACCGATGTACAACTTGATGATGAATTACCGATATACAACTTGATGATGAATTACCAATATACAACTTGATGATGAATTACCGATGTACAACTTGTCAATAGATTAATCAAACTAGGCTTAATTCTACTCATTAATTCAATATTTTCGATAATATTGACTGCCTTTGGCTTGCGGTCGGAATCAGTAAAATGCTCATTGGGATATTGCTAAAATCAAAGTATCTCTCATAATAAGTAGACACTTCTTGCACCTGGGTTCGGTATAATAGAATAAATATTGCATACCTTAGTCTATACAAATTTATTTTAGCTCGATTGCGAAACAAGTTCATACAACTTATAATAATCACTCTCGATACCTCATTCCTGATGGAATCCATCGCCACGAGGGAGAGAGAAAAGGCAACGTGGAATTTACGGCACCAGCGGGGCTCAAACTCCAGACCTTTCGCACCTGAAGCGAACGTGCATCCACTGCGCTATCACGACTTCCACAAAGAGCTGACGCCTCAGTTAATATTCATGTTCTCGGTGTGATATTGTTCATATTGCCCACTCAGGAATGCAAAATTTATATAATATGATCTTGGCTTTTGGTTGACAAAAACATTATATTTACCAGGTCTGCTCTAAGTCTAAATCCAAGATCAAGTGACAACTTACAGCGGTGATCACTTCCGTTGTATTTAATGTCATCACGACCTCCCCCTGGTGTACAAAGTGCAGACGTTTATTGTCGTCTGCTGCTAGAATGTAACTGCACCTTTCTCCTGTTGGTGTAACAAGTTCAGTTGATAGCAAGCAAGTTATCACCGACTTTTCTGATGGGCCCTGAAAGATGAAGGTACATTATAACCATCCCATGGTATAAAGGGTAGGTAACTGATTGTCGTCTGCTGCCAGAATGTAACTGTATCAATTCTACAGTACATTATAACCATCCCAGTGTATAAAGGGCAAATAACTGATTGTCGTCTGCTGCCAGAATGTAACTGTATCAATTCTACAGTACATTATAACCATCCCAGTGTATGAAGGGCAGATAACTGATTGTCGTCTGCTGCCAGAATGTAACTGTATCAATTCTACAGTACATTATAACCATCCCAGTGTATAAAGGGCAGATAACTGATTGTCGTCTGCTGCCAGAATGTAACTGTATCAATTCTGCAGTACATTATAACCATCCCAGTGTATAAAGGGCAGATAACTGATTGTCGTCTGCTGCCAGAATGTAACTGTATCAATTCTACAGTACATTATAACCATCCCAGTGTATAAAGGGCAGATAACTGATTGTCGTCTGCTGTATCAATTCTACATACTATCCAAAAGGCACCCATATACATGTAGATTGGTTAGTGGTCCATTGGTTAACCACTAATCCAGGGATCACAGGTTTGATCCCCAATCCGACCCCTCATAATATTAACAGTCTTTCAGATAGGACTTCTTTGTTTGTTTGTTTGTATGTGCAGGTTTTACGTCTTCATCAGCACCATTTTGCCGACGGGCAGTTTACCTAACAACACCTTTCCTGGGCAAGCTCCAGCGGTTAACCAGTACTTGGTACACCAACCTCCATAAGAAACTGCGAACATTTTCATATAAAGAAATACAGCCTGAGCGTGGCTCGAACCTGCGACCATCAATTGATCATAGGTTATACAAGTCAGCGACCGTAACCACTCAACCATGGAGGCGGGACATTCAGATAAGACTATAAGCCAAGGTCTTGTACATCGGTGCTATTCACCGGGCATGTACACTAACCAGTGATGCTTCTGGAATTGGGGCATATTCTGTATCTTGCATTATCCTCCATATAAAATAAAATATGACTAATATGGAGGCATCACCCCGAATAACAAGGGCTTGATGGGGAGATATGGAGGCATCACCCCGAATAACAAGGGCTTGATGGGGGGATACATAAACATATCCACGATACCGATTCTGATGACATACAAAGATATGATGACTTGCAGAACAATGTGGATGTCCGCTGATTCAATAAAAATGTGTCGTCTGTTGCAAAACTGTAACTAAATATACACTTTGTTTAAGATTTATGACGTAGCAGTTTGGAATTAAAGTTTCATTGTTTATGGAACACCAGTCCCTGTATTACCTTTGGTGTTTAAGATTTATGATGTAGTAGTTTGGAATTAAAGTTCCAGTCCCTGTATTACCTTTGGTGTTTAAGATTTATGACGTAGCAGTTTGGGACTAAAGTTTCATTGTTTATGGAACACCAGTCCCTGTATTACCTTTGGTGTTTAAGATTTATGACGTAGTAGTTTGGAATTAAAGTTCCAGTCCCTGTATTACCTTTGGTGTTTAAGATTTATGACGTAGCAGTTTGGAATTAAAGTTTCATTGTTTATGGAACACCAGTCCCTGTATTACCTTTGGTGTTTAAGATTTATGACGTAGTAGTTTGGAATTAAAGTTTCATTGTTTATGGAACACCAGTCCCTGTATTACCTTTGGTGTTTAAGATTTATGACGTAGCAGTTTGGAATTAAAGTTTCATTGTTTATGGAACACCAGTCCCTGTATTACCTTTGGTGTTTAAGATTTATGACGTAGTAGTTTGGAATTAAAGTTCCAGTCCTGTATTACCTTTGGTGTTGAGAGGTTGTTGATGTTGATTCTCCACAGTTCTTTAGATGGTAATATTGCACAAATGTAGCCCGACTCATCACTGGTCACTATACTGCAGTTTCCCACTAGAGATAAATAAGAAAGGTGATGTAAAGGATGGATTCTCTATGAAATAACTGCTTGACAAAACTTATTGTCAATGTGGTACCGCATTGGAAGATTGGTCAGATTTGTAATTGCTAGGCGACGTAACCGTGGTGATGCAGGTTAGCACCATTACTTATTGTCAATGTGGTACCGGGTTGGAAGATTGGTCAGATTTGTAATTGCTAGGCGACGTAACCGTGGTGATGCAGGTTAGCATACAGTCCTGTGTGTGTTTTACATTTATTTATCATCGCTACCGGTTGCCCTTATGAGCAACACCTCCTGAAGAGATTAGTCATTTTAGAGTTTTGGAGGATAGTGCAATGATACAGACAGAGACCCATTCCAGAGTCTCCTCTGGTTCTTTTACGCGCACAGTGTACAGCACCGACACAAGACCTTGGTTTAATGTCCCATCTGAAAGACTGTTAATTTTATTACATTTGTATATCCATATATTAACCAATGAATATACCATATTTTGTGCTATTAAGTGCAAATTACATATAAACTTCTGGTGCTCTTTCAGGAAATTTTCTTTGTTAGTTTCCCAGGTGTACAAAATGTTTCTCACTCACAATAAAAATAGTTGCATACAATGGAATAATTTGACGTCTGATACCGCAGTCTGACCTAGATCTTTGAGGCAAAGCCAGGTTATTACACACCATACTATCTCAGGGTTCCCTCTGTCTGAATGTTTGTCTGCGCCACTTCTGTCGCCAATTGACAAACACTGGAGCTAATTTGAAAAACTTGGAGCCAACTAAGAGCCATATAGTTCACAAATAAATATTTGAAGCCATGTGCCAAAAAATAAAAAATATATAAAAAAAGTTGCGCCAAATATTTTCGCCAATTCACAAATTTAGCGCCAATATTTGTTTTTTGTCGCCATTGGCGACCGACAGCGGGAACCCTGTATTTGTGCTGACTTTCGTGTATTTCTCAAATAGTTGTAACTTGTGGTCCAACCCATTGAGTTTATGCAAATTTATTTGAGCTCGATAATGAAACAAGTTCTTACAACTTATATTAATCATATCGTGACCTCATTCCTGATGGCCACGAGGGAGCGACGAGGCAACGTAGAATTTAGATGCCTTGCTGCGTAAGGGCACAATCGTAACGGCTCCAGCGGGGCTCAAACTCAGGACCTTTCTCACATGAAGCGAACGTGCTACTACTGCGCTATCACAACTTCCACATTTTCTCAAATACTTAGCAAAATATTGCTGAAACACGACATGGCCACTGTGACCAGGACCTACTAACCTGACTGTGTCACATAGCATATTTCATTGAACACTTAAGTCTTAACCCATTCAACACCAAGTAACTGACATGGACTGGTGCATGATATTTTTAGACCATTAAATTAATAAGAAAATTACATTTGGACCAGTTTATTTATCAAAATGGGTAATTTTGTCTAGAAATAGTAATATGACTGGCAAAAAGTGCAGATCCTGATGAGACGGCTCGTCACGAGCCGGCTCATCTGGATCTACACTTTTTGTAAGCCTATTTAGGTCTGTGGTGTTGAAAGGGTTAAGTGAAATTTCATGAAATTCTCTTCAGTACTTACCGAGATATAGCTGATATGTGATCTGATTGATGACCTCTATACAAAATACATCGAACGTTAAGAACATTTTGAACCAGTTGACTGGTTAAATATGGCGATTACGCTTTCGTGTTGTATACAGTCAAACCTGCGTTAGTGGTCACCTCTATTAAGCAACCAACCTGTATAGAGCAGCCAGTTTCAAGATTCCCAATATGCTAGTTTACTATACATTTGACCTCTATTAAGCAGCCACCTGTGCTAAGCAGCCACTTTCAGTGATTCCCTTGACTGGCTTAAGACAGGTTTGACTGTATATTGTAAATACATTGTAGTAATTTTATATCTTTAATTTACATGATTTTGTAAAATTCATCCAGACAATTTCACATTCAGGTTCGCCCAAAGGAATACCTAGCTTGTGTGGTCTTTAGGGAAATTAGGTAGCCTCGGGCTAATGGACCACTGTTAGTGTCAAGCCCTGCGGCATCACCACAATGGTTCTGGTGGGGTTCAAACTCAACTTCTTGACAACTAGGTGGACTCCACTGATACTTCACAGTTAAACATACATTTCAACATTCTTGTGCAAATTAGTTAAATATAGTTTATACAAATTTATTCTAGCTCGATTGCGAAACAAGTTCTTACATTACTTATATTAATCACTCTCGAGACCTCATTCCTGATGGAATCCATCGCCACGAGGGAGAGAGAAGAGGCAATGTGGAACTTAAGTGCCTTGCCTAAGGACACAATCATAACGGCTACAGCTGGGCTCGAACTCTGGGTCTTTCGCACATGAAGCAAATGCGCTACCACTACATAATCACGACTTCCACAAATTAATACATGTCAAATAAGTTACTTCATGCATACATACACGGATCTTGATGTATTTGGAGACACTTTATGCTATCTTTCGCTGGACTATGTCTACATAGTATTTGTTGGTTACAGAACACAGTCACCATGCCAACTGAATCCCCCGTTACGAGATCATCACTGTAGAACTTTGTCACATCATGAACAGCCATTGTCTGGATTGGTCCACCTTTTGTTTCAAGCAGTATCTATAAATATGCAATCAATACAGTGAAATCTAACAAACAGCTACGCCCCTGTAACATTAATGTCTAAGTAACAGTTATCTCCCTACAGACACCTTCCTGCGAAGGTTATTTCCCATTAACAGATACCTGCATGTAACAGTTATCTCCCTGTTACAGCCACCTCCCTGCAATAGATACCTGCATGTAACAGCTACCCCTCTGTAACAGCTACTTACCTAAAATAGTTACTGCCCTGTATGTAACAGTTACCTCCCTGTTACAGCTACGTCCCTGCAATAGATACCTGCATGTTATAGCTACCTCCCTGTAACAGCTACCCCTCTGTAACAGCTACTTACCTGAAACAGTTACTTCCCTGTATGTAACAGTTACCTGCCTGTGGTAGTCCCTCCCTCTTAACAGCTACCTCCCTCCCCAGTAATGGATATCTCCCTGAACCAGCCTACCCCCCTGTAATAGCTATCTCCATGTCAACCAAGTATAAAGCATCACTTGTCAATATTACATTTCAGAAATTATTATACTATCTGATATACATTTAAAGGCTTTTTGCAAACAACATAGATCCAGATCAGCCGCAGCGTGATGCTGCGTGCTGATCAGGACCTATGTTGTTTGCTACATAGCTAAGTGTCTTAGCGAGATCATCTGAATAGCAAACTGCATCGAGCCTGATCAGACGGAATGTTCCGTGGTGGCTGATCTGGCTCTATGTTCTTTGCAAATACTGTTTGAACGGTATCCAGAATGAAATGGGTTTAATGGGCCGTATTGAGTTTCTGATCATTTTGCCAGTAGTTAAAAGTGAAAAATCGACAGACTGGAACCCAGGCTAGCTATTTAGCAGAGAGGGCAGTTTAAATGTTAAACAATTTCCCCACTGGGAGTATATCTTGATGCTCAATACTGCTTGATAGACGTGACCACAAACTTATGTAATCAGCTTGAACCACTGGTATAGTAACCCATTCAAATACCTGAAATTGTAGCTGATTATGTTTTCTATGTCATTGTATATACAGTCAAACCTGTGCTAAAGGCCACCTCCGAATAAAGGCCGCATATGAAAAACCTGTCTCTAAAGACCACCATTTTTCTCTCCCGTTGAGCCATTTTCAGTGCATTTTAACACTTGACTGAGAGGCCACCTGTCAACAAAGGCCACTTTTGACTTTCCCGAGGGTGGCCTCTATAGACAGGTTTGACTGTACATGCATGTTGAGGGCATTATTTGTATTAGCCATCTGTCACAGGGTCCGCCTCCGTGGTCGAGTGGTTAAGGTCGCTAGGTAAACTGCCCGCCGGCGATATAGCCCGAAATGGTGCTGATGCAGGCGTAAAACCCGAAATATAACATAACATAACATAACCATCTGTCACAGCATAAAATGATTAGTGTGTTGTCTCATATTATTTCAAGCTATGAGCCTTAAATGTTACCAGAATCACGCTTCAGAGTGTATGTACTGCTGGGTGTGTGTTTTACGTTTATTTATCGTCGCTACCGGTTGCCCATATGAGCGACGCCTTCTGAACAGATTAGTCATTTTAGATTTTTGAAGGATAGTGCAATGATACAGAAACTCATTCCAGAGTCTCCTCTGGTTCTTTTACATACACGATGTAAAGCACCTACACAAGACTATTAATTTATTAGGGTCAGATGCAGGATCGAACATGCGATCCCTGGGTTCTCAATCTAACGTGTTAACTACTGGACTACAGATCCGTCTGTAGTATGTACTGTTGCCGCAAATCAGTTCATATTGTGACACATGTGGAGTTGACCAGAATCATCCCACATTGTGACAAGCACTAATGATCTATAGTTAATGATGACATTTACTACATATACATATCTTGGTCTACTGTCTACCTAGCATTATTATTGTCTACTTTTTAAAAACAATACCTGTGGGTTGTTTGTGTCTATGGTTGATGACATGTCATATATTCTGATGATTCCATCTTCACCTCCCACCACTAACCCTCGTAAATCTTTTCTATAAATTAAAAACAGTAAAATATACAAGCACAATTGTACACATACTAAAATAAGTCAAACTGTAATATGGTTACCATAGCGAAGGCCAGTCTTCAATAAACTTTGCATGACTTTGTCTGGCACCAATCAGACAGATGAATAAAGTTCACCTAAAAATGTCAATTTATTTTGTCTGACCGGATAAGTTTTTCTCTTGACATATCAAGCCGTCCTACGAATTACGGGAAGGATGGCAAACCTGAAAAATATAATCTGCACACTATATGCTGGCTACAGCATCAATTAAGTCTGATTGGTGTACTCGACCACTGACCTGTATACAGTAATGGCAGCAAGTATGTAAGGTAGCATCATGCAGCTGGAATATTTAAATTCTTAACATGACTTTGTGTGTATGTATGTATGTTCCATTAATGTCAAACCCCTTGCGGGGACGTATACATGTTTTCCTGGGCAGGCTTAGCCGACCTAAGTGGTTAACCAGTACTAAGCAATGTGTGTGAGGTGTCTTGCTCAATGACACTACATACATGGCCTGATCGAGTATCTGTGTGTGTTTTAGGTTTATTTATCATCGCTACCGGTTGCCCATATGAGCGATGCCTCCTGAAGAGATTAGTCATTTTACATTTTTGGAGGATAGTGCAATGATACAGACAGAGAAACATTCCAGAGTCTCCTCTGGTTCTTTTACGTGCACGGTGTAAACCACCGACACAAGACCTCGGTTTAAAGTCATATATTCAGGCAACTGGTAGTATTGTTCTAGGTTCTCCTTCGCTTTAACTGATTGACCACCTCTGCATTTATAACTTCCTGGGGTAGTGAATTACATTCATTTATTAATCTTCTAGAGAATTTTCTCCGACCAATATGGCATAAACAATTGGTTATGTTTTGAACCTGTAGTGCAACGTGTTTATACAGTGGAGCATCGGTAGTTACTAAACCAGTGAAACTGTAGTATCAATTTTTCAATTGCACATGACACTTCAAATAATGCCAGATTGGCAACATGGATAGGATTAAACAAATGAGAATTAATTTACATAGACACCGAATGGTAACCGGCGAAAACCAAATAAAAATATAAAATTAATTTATTTACTTAAATGCTGTCCCAAGGCGAATGCAGTTGAATTTGTATTTAGTCATTATCTTAAACATCTCGTGTACATTTACTTTCATTTCTTTATCTTTCAATTTCATCTTCAAAATTAAGTCAATTTACTGGATATGGTGGTGAGAAGAAAAGTGATCTGACACCGGTTGAAATTGAACTGAATCGAAATTCGCGACACATAAAATAAGATATATTTTGAGTCGGCATGACCTACTACGTTTTAACATAAGCTCTGGAGATATTTTAAAATGACTATGCAACAACTGTAAAGTTAACATGTATAAAAGCTATGAAATAAGAAGACAAAACATTTGAGGTTGTTTCATTGTTGCATTAGTTACAAGAAACTTCGACAATTCAACATTCTACTGCCGAACAATCGGTATGGATTATAGCTGGCAGGCATAAGGTGTAGTCTCGAAACAGTCAGTTATTTTAAAGTGTTATGTGCAAAGTTAAAAGAAAAAATCTATAAAGATAAAAGATTTTTTATGTCTCATTTTTCAAGTCTTAATTATTTGGACTACCTTGCTCAATGACACTACATACGTGGCCTGACCGAGTAATGAACCTGGGACCGATCGATTCCAAATCCGACGCTCTACCACTGGAGCACGTTAAAACTTGCTTTGGCATAAATTGAAAAAATAAAAACACGGTAGCATTATCTATGCATGTAGATCTACTTGTCTTCCGGTTAAGATGAGTTGTATATGTATAGATTTCAGAATTGAGTGGACTGATACTAATACTCATGAGTCATACTCGATAGGTGGAACTCGTGACGGTACAGTGGTGTTCGTTTCAGGTGTGAAACACCCGCAGTTCTCGCCCAGCTGTTGCTGTTATGATTATGCCCTTAGGCAAGGTGTGCCTTGCCACATTGCCTCTTGTCTCTCTGTGATGGTAATGGATTCGAGAGCGATTAATCTAATGTTACAAACCTTGTTTCGCAATCACGCAATAAATAATTTTGTACAAACAATAGGTGGATACATATCACCACACAGAAGAAGGTGGATACATTTGTTGTTATATACTTATCACCACACAGAAGTTAGTTGATTAGCGCAGTGGTTAGCTTGCTCGCTTCTCACCAATGCAATCCAGGTTCAATCCTCAGACCACGAAGCATGTGAGATGGTACGGTAGTTGCCAGATCGGACAGGTGGGTTTTCTCTGGGTACTCCAGTTTCCTACCACACGAATGACCACATATACACTTTCATCGGCGCCTTCCTCCCACACGAATGACCACATATACGCTTTCATTGGCGCCTTCCTACCACATGAATGAACACATATACGCTTTCATCGGCGCCTTCCTCCCACACGAATGACCACATATACGCTTTCATCGACGCCAACAAGAGTGATTAATATAAGTTGGTCTTCTTCTTCTTCTTGTCGTTCGCGAATCACATGGACAAGCCGGCAGCAAACACGAAATGGGCCGTCCTCCTCAGATCCTCCCGGCAGCCATGTAACTTCGTCTGGAGAGAAGTATCTGTTGCCCAGGTTGTTTTCCTCAGCCCATGAAGATTGGGACACTCCTGGAGGATGTGTTCTGCAGTCTGGTCCCCTATTTTGCAGCTGCAGGCAGTTGATGGAGCTAGTCCAAGCTTCCGACACATATGGAGGTTCAGCCGGTTATGCCCTGTTCTTAGCCGGAATATCGTGACTTGCTCCTGTCTGGTGAGAAGGTGGTAGTCATCCTTCTCGTCTGTTGGCTTTGATGCAGATTTGATTATGGTGCATTTCTCCTTGTAAGTCAAATCTTTGTCTGGTTGCCTCTCGGTAGAACCTTGCTTGGCAAGCTGGTCAGCGGCTTCATTGCCAGGAATGCCTATGTGTGCAGGTACCCACTGGAGGACAGTTCTTTTAGTTACGCTGACTGTTCGAAGGGCTTCCATCAGGTGGGGTTCTTTGTTGTTAGACAGGGCATCCAGAACTGAGAGCGCATCAGTCATGAAGTCGACCTGGGCACACTCCACAGTGTTGTGTACTAGAGATGCTGCTGTTTCAAGGGCCTGTACTTCTGCCCCATAGTTGCTGCAGTGTACTCCAGTAGGTAGAGCAACTGACTGGGTGTCGGACATACACACCTGCTCCTCCGTTTGCTACTGCTCTTGTGGCTGAACCATCTGTGTAGACTTGTAGCCATGCTTCTCCAGGATAACTCTTGTCGATGTGTGCTAGTGTGAGGGCACGTTTGACGTCATCATGTTGTCTATCTCTGGATGTCATGTATGGGATTGTACTGCAGATGGTAACCTTGGATTCATCGCTAGTCAACCATGGCTTGGATAGAAATGGCGTTGGAGGCAATGTCTTGGCGGGGAGATGGCTGGTGTGCTTTCGAGCAAGCTTCTTAGACTGGTGGATGAAACTGCTTCGCTTTAGACAATTCTTCGTTAGTGCCTCAACTCTCTGCTTCATCTGTTGTTCTTCCTGACGTCGAAACTTCTCTGTCTGTAGAAGAATTCTTGTGTCGCGACGATCTTGCAGTGGCTGGATGGAAGTAATTTTCTCCATGGCCTTGATTGGAGTGCTCTTCATTGCACCTGTGATCAGCCTGAGAGCCTTGTTCTGAACCTTGTCGAGTGTCTGTTGGTTGGTCTTGGCTGATGATGTCCAGGCGGTGGATCCATATTCCAGGTGAGGCCTGACCACACCTTGGTCTATAGTCTTCAGGATGTGATCATTGGCACCCCATGTGGTGCCAGCAAGCTTCCGAAGGATTGCAAGCTTGCGCTTGGCTTTGGCCTCTGCTTTCTGGATATGTGGCTTCCATGTCTGTCAAATGTCACCCCCAAGTATGTTGGCTCGTTGTCCGTCTTCAAGGCAGTTCCACCGATTTTGATGGTTCCAGCTTTCTGTTTGGTGGAAAGTGTGAAGAGTGTGGTTGACGACTTCTCCTTATTAATAGAGATGCACCAGTCTTCTGCCCATGCTGTGAGCTTGTCTGCGGCCATCTGCATTCTGTATGTGGCAGTCGTTGCATGTTCTTCAACACACCACATGACCAAGTCGTCTGCATAGAGTGCTGCTTTGATACCTTTTGGGAGCTCTGCAAGCAAGTCATCGATGAAGATGAGGAACAGCGTAGGCGAGATCACTCCTCCTTGAGGAACACCGTGTCGGATGAGGAATTTCTTGCTCTTCTGGTTGTCAACAAGTACTCGGGCTCTGCGATTGTGTAGGAAGGATTTGGTCCATCGGAGCATCTTGTCGGCAATTCCGCATCGTTGCATCTTGACCAGCAGCCCATCAGTCCAGACTTTGTCAAAAGCCTTCTGGAGGTCTATCCAGGTTGCAAAAACTACCTTCTGGCCTTGGAATGCATCCTCAACTTCCTGAGCGAGGTATGTTGCCTGGTCCTCTGTGCATCTGAACTGTCGAAATCCTGCTTGTTCCTTGGATAGGAGGTTTTCTGTCTCAAGGTACCACATGAGTCTCTTGTTAACTATCCTCTCCATTGTCTTGACCACACAGCTAGTGAGACTAATAGGGCGATAGCTGGAAGCTTTCTTTCTATCCTTGCCGTTCTTGTAGATTGGGATAACATTGGCTTCCTTCCAGATCTGCGGAACTATGCTTTCTTTCCAGCTAAGATTGAAGATGTCAAGAAGTTTTAGCATGGCTGAGCATCCAAGAGCATCTCATTGGAGATTCCATCTGGTCCAGGTGACTTCCTCTTTTTCAGTTGTCTGAGCGCTGTGTACAGTTCCTGGTATGTAAGTGGAAGTTTCATGGAGTCTTGTTCCGTATGCCTTTTACTTCTATCCTTCTGTTCTTTCCGTGCCTCTCTTTGCTGTTGGCGTGTGACTTTGATGTTGCCCTATTTCTGGTAGGCTTTGGCGAGACAGTCTGCAGTCTCTTTGCCGGTCAACAGTTTCCCATCCTCATCCAACGTGATTTTCTGTCTGTTATTTTCTTCATCATTTAGCTGTTTCGTGAGCCTCCACAACTTCCTCCCGTCCATCTCAAGGTTCAGGGCAGCAGTTTTCTCCCTCCAACTTCGTCGTGTAGCTTCCAGTTTAGATTTTTGAAACTGTGCCTTTGCTTTCTGAAGTTGTTCATGGTTTTCTTGTGATGGCTGTTCTTCTGCTCTGTTCCTTGCTTCAGTGAGTTCATCTTGGAGGGTCTGCAACTGATTGGTCCAGTAGGGCTTGTATTCTCTTCTCGCACCTCTAGGGATGGTTTCATGGGCAGCTTTGAGTATGCAGCTGTTGAACTCTTTCACCACGTTGTTAACATCTCTTCCTTGTACCTGTATGCCTCGAGTAAGAGACTTGGACCGAATAGCAAAGAGACTCCACTTGGCTTTCTTGTAGTTCCATCTAGGGTAGGGATGGTCTGTCTGTATCACGTCACTGCTGAGTGTGAGGAACACTGGTTTGTGGTCACTTCCACCAAGTTGATCGCCAACTTCTCTAACCGTACCTTTCTGGATGTCCTCTGTGCAGAATGCTAGATCTGGAGAGGTAGTAGTGTGCCATCGCCTAGAGTAGAAGGTTGGTACATCATAGGGCTGGTTGACGATAATCAAGTTGTGCTCATCCTGCCAGTCCTCCACTTCATCCCCACGCCTATCAGACTGTGCATATCCCCAACTCTGGGAATGACTATTGAAGTCACCAACAACCATGTATCGACTGTTTGAAACTCCAATAGTGTCAAGGGCAAGGGCTTTGTCATTTAGGCAGTAGTAATTGACGAGGTTCAACTCAGTTGATTTGGTCTTGATCTTGAACTCCTGGTATTCCGCTCCTTCAAGGTAGGTTTTCACTTCGCTCGCATTGATGTTGTTCCGGACTAGAGTGAGCACACCACCCTTGTGTCTGTCTTGTCGGTCTGCTCGGAGGCACTGGTAGCCTCGTACTTTGAACGTCTTGTCTTTGTTCAGGTGTGTTTCCTGTATACAGCAAACACTTACCTCTTTGTCCTGTAGTACTTGCTCAAGTTCAGTCTTTTTGTTAAAGACTCCTTCAGCATTCCACTGCATGAGCACAAGAGGTTTCTGCTTCACGTTTCGGCCAGTAGCTGTCCTTCGCTGGCTCCACAGGGCGGCTTAGGGTGACCTCCAGTAGCTAAGGATGGGTTCCTTCAAGGTATGGAACCCGGCACTGTACCTGCCTGGCGGGTCTTCACAGGTCCAGCACCATCTCGGTTTACTCTTTCTGTCATTGTGATTCATGTTGCGTTATGCGTAGTACCGTGGTTATTAGAATATATAAGTTGTTAAAACTTCCTTTGCAATCGTTGTAAAATAAATAAAGTTTAGACTTTAACCCATTTCATTCTGGATATATTTAAAGGCTTTTGCAAACAACATAGATCCAGATCAGCCGCAGCGTGACGCTGCGTGCTGATCAGGATCTATGTTGTTTGCTGCATAGCCAAGTATCTTAGCAAGATCATCTGAATAGCAAACAGCATAAATCCTGATCAGACGGCACGTTCCGTGGCGGTTGATCTGGGTCTATGTTCTTTGCAAATACCGTTTGAACGGTATCCAGAATGAAATGGGTTAATACAGAAGACATTTCGCTATTATTATCAATTCAGCATAAATGCCCAAACTACTGACAATGTATATGGTATTGGTAATGGTGTCGAGAGGCGCTTCTATGTGGGAAAGGGATAAGTCATTGAAGTTGTATCAAAATCTAATTCCAGGTGGCGTTTTCAGAAGTCAATTAATTGTATATTGAGATGACGTCAAATCTTCAGCAGATTTTGTCAGGCATGCAGTCAGCACAGTGGTACGATCATTTCCGAGGAGCTCTGTATCCGCTCAACCTAGAATTGTGCAAGTCAAGTACGAAAAATAGCCAGAATGTGAAATCCCTGCTTCAGATTGCGGCCGACTTTATTGTGAAGGATTCGACGTCAACTATGGCTGCAGTGAATGTACTACCGCAGGAATTGTGTACAATTCTAATGCAGCAAGCTCTGGAAGGGAACAAAGACAGGGCCGTTGATGTTCTTCTCACAAAATGGCCGTTACAGACTTTATCCTTAAAAAATTTTGCACCCGATATTTTTACGAAAATTAGTGTGTTGCATGATCATGCAGAGCTGGCACGGGTTGCGAAACAAGGTCTAAGATACACAACATGCGTGGCTCATAATTTCCTGGAGACTTTGAAGAAAAAGTTGTGCAGCACAAAGTTAAAATTTGTGGATTTGACAGGTTATCCAACAGGTAAGTAAGCAGTTTGATAGTGGCTACTTTGACTGACCGGGACCTCAGGAGGGGAAATTCAGAAAATACTACAGTCAAACCTGTCTTATGCAGCCAGCCAAGGGAATCACAGAAAGTGGTGGCTGCTTAATAGAGGTAAAATGTATAGCAAAACAACATATTGGGAATCTGGAAACTTGCTGCTTAATGCAGGTTGGCTGCTTAATAGAGGTGACCATGTGGGTCGACATGTAGCATTATATACATGATCTGGGTATGTTACATAATGTATTTGATCTGGACATGTAGCATTATATACATGATCTGGGTATGTTACATAATGTACTTGATCTGGACATGTAGCATTATATACATGATCTGGGTATATTACATAATGTACTTGATCTGGACATGTAGCATTATATACATGGTGGGTATGTTACATAATGTATTTGATCTGGACATGTAGCATTATATACATGGTGGGTATGTTACATAATGTACTTGATCTGGA
The DNA here is from genome assembly GCA_014843695.1 of Archivesica marissinica. Classification (NCBI taxonomy): domain Eukaryota; kingdom Metazoa; phylum Mollusca; class Bivalvia; order Venerida; family Vesicomyidae; genus Archivesica; species Archivesica marissinica. The sequence goes on along the minus strand of CM026404.1, from coordinate 57,437,670 downwards.
CATGTAGCATTATATACATGGTGGGTATGTTACATAATGTATTCGATCTGGACATGTAGCATTATATACATGGTGGGTATGTTACATAATGTATTTGATCTGGACATGTAGCATTATATACATGATCTGGGTATGTTACATAATGTATTTGATCTGGACATGTAGCATTATATACATGATCTGGGTATATTACATAATGTACTTGATCTGGACATGTAGCATTATATACATGATCTGGGTATGTTACATAATGTACTTGATCTGGACATGTAGCATTATATACATGATGGGTATATTACATAATGTACTTGATCTGGACATGTAGCATTATATACATGATCTGGGTATGTTACATAATGTACTTGATCTGGACATGTAGCATTATATACATGGTGGGTATGTTACATAATGTACTTGATCTGGACATGTAGCATTATATACATGATGGGTATGTTACATAATGTACATGATCTGGACATGTAGCATTATATACATGATCTGGGTATGTTACATAATGTACTTGATCTGGACATGTAGCATTATATACATGATCTGGGTATGTTACATAATGTACATGATCTGGACATGTAGCATTATATACATGGTGGGTATGTTACATAATGTACATGATCTGGACATGTAGCATTATATACATGGTGGGTATGTTACATAATGTACTTGATCTGGACATGTAGCATTATATACATGGTGGGTATGTTACATAATGTACTTGATCTGGACATGGAGCATCATATACATGATCTGGACACAACCTCCATTGTATATGACAAACACATCTACACAACTTGTTTTTCATTGTTTGACATGTTTTACAACAGCTGAGGTGATCACGTATTATCTAGCCACTCACTGTATGCTGGCGCACAATGAAGCGAGACAGAACATGATGATCAAGAAATATGAAGAGGCCATCAAGCTTCTACCAGAGGAGGAGGCTAACGGGAAGTTAGAGAGGTTTACAACAGACCACTCATTACCTGATGATTACTGTAAGTGTGTGTGCGTGTGTGTGTGCATGCGTATGTTTGTGTGTGCATGCATGTGTGTGTGCGTATGTTTATGAGCTTGCATATGTTTGTGTGTGCGTGCATATGTTTGTGTGTGCGTGCATATGTTTGTGTGTGCGTGCGTGCATATGTGTGTGTGTGCGTGCATATGTTTAAGTGTGTATGTGTGTGTGAGCGTGCATATGTTTAAGTGTGCCTGTGTATGTGTGTGTGTGCGTGCATATGTGTGTGTGAGCGTGCGTATGTTTGTGTGTGCGTGCGTGCATATGTTTAAGTGTGCCTGTGTATGTGTGTGTGAGCGTGCATATGTGTGAGCGTGCGTATGTTTGTGTGTGTGTGTGCGTGCATATGTTTAAGTGTGTATGTGTGTGTGAGCGTGCATATGTTTAAGTGTGCCTGTGTATGTGTGTGTGAGCGTGCATATGTGTGTGTGTGAGCGTGCGTATGTTTGTGTGTGTGTGCGTGCATATGTTTAAGTGTGCCTGTGTGTGAGCGTGCATATGTTTAAGTGTGCCTGTGTATGTGTGTGTGTGTGTGCATATGTTTAAGTGTGCCTGTGTGTGAGGGTGCATATGTTTAAGTGTGTATGTGTGTGTGAGCGTGCATATGTTTAAGTGTGTCTGTGCGTGCGTGCGTATGAGTGTGTGTGTGCATATGTTTAAGTGTGTCTGTGTGTGTGTGTGTGTGTGTGTGGGTGTGGTGTGGTGTGGTGTGGTGTGGTGTGGTGTGGTGTGGTGTGGTGTGAGTGTGTAAGTGTAAGTGTGTATGTGTGTGTGTGTGTGTGTGTGTGTGCATATGTATAAGTGTGCCTGTGTATGTGTGTGTGAGCGTGCATATGTTTGTGTGTGCGTGCGTGCATATGTTTAAGTGTGCATGTGTGTGTGTGTGTGTGTGTGTGCATATGTATAAGTGTGCCTGTGTATGTGTGTGTGAGCGTGCATATGTTTGTGTGTGCGTGCGTGCATATGTTTAAGTGTGCCTGTGTATGTGTGTGTGAGCGTGCATATGTGTGTGTGAGCGTGCGTATGTTTGTGTGTGCGTGCGTATGTGTGCGTGCGTATGTTTGTGTGTGCATGCGTATGTTTGTGTGTGCATGCGTATGTGTGCGTGCATATGTGTGTGCGTGCATATATGTGTGTGCATGCATATGTTTGTGTGTGCATGCTTATGTTTGTGCGTGCGTGAGTGTGCATGCGTGCGTATGTTTGTGTGTGCATGCGTGTGTGCGTATGTTTGTGTGTGCGTATGTGTGTGTGTGTGCTTATGTTTGTGCGTGAGTGTGTGCGTGCGTATGTTTGTGCGCGCATGCGTATGTGTTAGCGTGCTTGTGTGTGCATGCGTATGTTTGTGCGTGCGTATGTGTGTGTGCGTGCTTATGTTTGTGTGTGCATGCGTATGTTTGTGTGTGCGTATGTGTGTGTGCGTGCCTATGTTTGTGTGTGTGTGTGTGCGTGCCTATGTTTGTGTGTGCAACATTTATTTATCACATAACTTTGTTTGTATCCAGTGTAATACTAATAACACCATCTCATAATTTCTTATATGTACACACGTGTAATAACACCTGAAAGGATTCTGATTAGTTGAGAAGAATTATCCTTATAATTTGTAAATTAACCTATTATAGTATGCATATTTCTATTTGAATTTGTACTTAACGTGAATGGTAAGACAGACTACGCTTTAAAAGTCTCGACTCAATTATAACGCTGTTTAAAACGTCATGACAATATACACTGACACTTGGCACCAAATTGAAAGTAGCATTGTTATTTATTAAAACGTGCGCGCTATGGTGCCTTTGGTGAGTTTAATAGCAAAATTCCAAAACTCATTTCATAAAATATTGTATGAAATCACCACGAGTGTAAGATCCTATATTTATCATCATCGTAACTGTACTTATCCATAATGCTATTAAGAGATAAAACCATTTCAGTTGCTGTTAAGTTGGACATTTTCATCACATCCGAGTCGGCCCTTTATGAAGTGTGCAAAGCGCTGAAAGTGTCTGGTTTTAGAGAGAGCACCCTGAGACTTATTGTTGACAAACTCGATGTGACGTGTCTCGGCGAGCCAAAGGTGGCAATCTTACTGGAGCAGCTAAACCCAGAGGTAAGATTGATTATTAAGTCGCACAGATCGGCTTGAATGATTTTAGGTTTAATATTCTCAAACACAGAAATCATTTATGTTACACAGTAAAATACTGGGATATTACTGTTGCTCCACAATAATCCCAGGTATTTTGTTAATATAGTCAAACTTGTGTTAAGCAGCCAGCCAAGGGATTCCTTAATCCATCGCCACAAGGAAGAGACAACTTGGAATTTATATGCCTTGCCTAAGGGCACAAAGGTAACGGCTCCAGCGGGGCTCGAACTCCAGTCCTTTCACACCTGAAGCGAGCGCGCATCCACTGCGCTATCACGACTTCCACAAAGAGCTGACGCCTCAGTTAATACTCATGTTCTCGGTGTGATATTGTTCATATTGTCCACTCAGGAATGCAAACATTTATATAATATGATCTTGGCTTTTGGTTGACAAAAACATTATATTTACCAGGTCTGCTCTAAGTCTAAATCCAAGATCAAGTGACAACTTACAGCGGTGATCACTTCCGTTGTATTTAATGTCATCACGACCTCCCCCTGGTGTACAAAGTGCAGACGTTTATCAATTTGTTACAACAATAACACACCTTACCACTATACCTACTGTACTACCAAGTCTTGCACTTCAATACTTCTGAAGATGTGCTTCGGTTAAGGCATTTATTAAAGTGAATAGGGGAGATCATTCTGGAAGTACACCACAGACAACTGTGGAAGTCGTGATAACGCAGTGGATGCGTGTTCGCTTCAGGTGCGAAAGGTCCGGGGTTCGAGCCCCGCTGGAGCCGTTACGATTGTGTCCTTAGGCAAGAACGAGGTCTCGAGAGTGATTAATATAAGTGGTAAGAACTTGTTTCACAATCGAGCTAAAATAAATTTGTATAAATTAGGTCATACGGTGGCTCTCCAGTTGTTATTGATGGAAGAAGACCCGTTCAGAACAAGACATTACACACACCGTTCAGAACAAGACATTACACACACCGTTCAGAACAAGACATCACACACCGTTCAGAACAAGACATTACACACACCGTTCAGAACCAGACATTACACACCATTCAGAACAAGACATTACACACACCGTTCCGAACCAGACATTACACACCGTTCAGAACAAGATATCACACACCGCTCAGAACAAGACATTACACACACCGTTCAGAACAAGACATTACACACACCGTTCAGAACCAGACATTACACACACCGTTCAGAACCAGACATTACACACCGTTCAGAACAAGATATCACACACCGCTCAGAACAAGACATTACACACACCGTTCAGAACAAGACATTACACACCGTTCAGAACAAGACATTACACACACCGTTCAGAACAAGACATTACACACACCGTTCAGAACAAGACATTACACACACTGTTCAGAACAAGACATTACACACCGTTCAGAACAAGACATCACACACCGTTCAGAACAAGACATCACACACTGTTCAGAACAAGACATCACACACCGTTCAGAACAAGACATCACACACCGTTCAGAACAAGACATCACACACCGTTCAGAACAAGACATCACACACCGTTCAGAACAAGACATCACACACACCGTTCAGAACAAGACATTACACACACTGTTCAGAACAAGACATCACACACCGCTCAGAACAAGACATTACACACACCGTTCAGAACAAGACATTACACACACCGTTCAGAACAAGACATCACACACCGTTCAGAACAAGACATTACACACACCGTTCAGAACAAGACATCACACACCGTTCAGAACCAGACATTACACACACCGTTCAGAACAAGACATTACACACACCGTTCAGAACAAGACATCACACACCATTCAGAACCAGACATTACACACACCGTTCAGAACAAGACATTACACACACCGTTCAGAACAAGACATTACACACACCGTTCAGAACAAGACATCACACACCATTCAGAACAAGACATTACACACACCGTTCAGAACAAGACATTACACACCGTTCAGAACAAGACATTACACACACCGTTCAGAACAAGACATTACACACACCGTTCAGAACAAGACATTACACACCGTTCAGAACAAGACATTACACACACCGTTCAGAACAAGACATTACACACCGTTCAGAACAAGACATTACACACACCGTTCAGAACAAGACATTACACACACCGTTCAGAACAAGACATTACACACACTGTTCAGAACAAGACATTACACACACCGTTCAGAACAAGACATTACACACATACCATGCTGTACCAAAGTATACGGTCCATCTCGGACACTGAGCGATGTCTTGGGAAAGGTTACAAACACAGCAGCTCAATTTCAAACACTACATATTTAATAAGTGCATGTATAATTCCTCAGGTTCGTAACACTCCGACTGATCTATTCTAGTATATATAGAGCCGCTCTCTCATTCCGAGATAAGTCATCACAACGTCTGACATTTTATCTTGCATATATCAGAGCGCCATCTGGAGGTACTCGTCACCTTCAGCGATAGCTCTAGTTTCTTTCCAGATAATATTTGTGTTTATTTTATCTTGCATATATCAGAGCGCCATCTGGAGGTACTAATCACCTTCAGCGATAACTCTAGTTTCTTTCCAGATAATATTTGTGTTTATTTTATCTTGCATATATCAGAGCGCCATCTGGAGGTACTCATCACCTTCAGCGATAGCTCTAGTTTCTTTCCAGACAATATTTGTGTTTATTTTATTCTTTCCAGTGAAATCTAGAAATTTTATCAGTGAAATAAAATGTACCAATAGGGACGATTCCACTGGTTAAAAGCAGTGGAATGACACAGTTTATTTCTCCCTGCTTTGCACATGTGGTACCTAGCCGCTGAATGTTAAAATATTGTTTTCGGACCAAAGCTGTTAAAATATTGTCAACGCGAATGTTTTCGAACCAAAGTTGTTAAAATAATGTCAACGCGAATGTTTTCGGACCAAAGCTGTTAAAATATTGTCAACGCGAATGTTTTCGGACCAAAGCTGTTAAAATATTGTCAAACACGAATGTTTTCGGACCAAAGCTGTCAGTGACGACATGTATGATGTTTTTTACGACGTCATTTATGTTCACCGTAACACGAAGTTCGGGCACCATTTACCGCACGGTTGAATCGTACATGCCTAAAATAAAATCACTGAAACAAACAAATATTCTCTTATTATTAATGGGTCCAAGGCATGGTCAAGTGGTTAAAGTCGCTGACTTGTATACCACTGTAACCTATCATCACTGATGGTCACGGGTTCGAGCCCCTCTCAGACTGTGTTTCATTTATATGAAAAAGTTGACAGTTTCTTACGGAGGTTGGTGCACCCAAGTACTGGTTAACCGCTGGAGCCTGCCCAGGAAAGGTGTTGTAAGGTAAACTGCCGCCGGCGATATAGCCCAAAAATGGGGCTGATGCAGGCGTAAAACCCGAAATATAAAATAACTTATTATTAATGTAAGATTGGAATTTATTTCACCAAAATGTGTATAATGCCACTCATAGAAAACATTATCTCGGTTATCACATGATGAAATAAAATCCTATTTTACACTAATAAACATGGGGGGGGGGGGGGTAACCACATGTGTCATATTATTCTGTCTTGTTCATGCATGTATATTTTTGTTGTTGCAGCATCTACATGGACTGAGGTTAAAGTACAATTCACTCAGCTCAGGCGATTTTACCAAGCTGTGCCCTCTACTCAGCAAGTTTACAAATATCATCTCCCTCGATCTTTCATGCAACACCATCAACATTTTCCAGAACGATACCGCGTGTGATGCGATGGCTAAGCTGTTCGCAAGTCTCAGAAATCTGGTCAGGCTTGACCTCAGTAATAATAGGATAAAATCGAAGTTACGCCGCGTTTTATCGTGTGTTGAAAAGCCGCTGCAGTATTTACGGTTGGCAGGGTGTGGTTTAGCTTTGACTGACCTGATGTATATGTCTATCTCGCATAACACATCGTGTTTGCGTGAACTTGACATCAGTGAAAATGGCCTGGGTTTATGCATTGGAACCGTGTTGCACCTAATGCAGAACATAAAGTCACACGTGTGTGTTCTGGAGCTAGAGGACACATCTATCTCAGACAACCACATGGACTCTTTGAACATGTCGCTCAAGCTATTCACCTCTCTCTTATATTTGAATGTATCAGGAAATTCTATCTCGTCAGGGAAACTATGTCGACTTGGCGAAGCTGTTGCGGGTCTACAAGACCTGCAGTATATCTGTATGTCGTACCCACGAGACTGTTATATACAGGACTCGGACGAGGAGCAAGAAAGATGCAAGAAAGAGTTTGGCGCAAACTTCGGCGATGTGATATTTAGAGAACAAGAAAGATTAGGCATTACACACAGAATACCGACGATTGTACTGTCAGAACTGGACCAAGATATGGGTGGTTACTGAATGAAACAATGCTGTGTTACCATAAGCAACCGACGATTGTACTGTCAGAACTGGACCAAGATATGGGTGGTTACTGAATGAAACAATGCTGTGTTACCATAAGCAACCGACGATTGTACTGTCAGAACTGGACCAAGATATGGGTGGTTACTGAATGAAACAATGCTGTGTTACCATAAGCAACCGACGATTGTACTGTCAGAACTGGACCAAGATATGGGTGGTTACTGAATGAAACAATGCTGTGTTACCATAAGCAACCGACGATTGTACTGTCAGAACTGGATCAAGATTTGGATGGTTACTGAATGAAACAATGCTGTGTTACCATAAGCAACCGACGATTGTACTGTCAGAACTGGATGGTTACTGAATGAAACAATGCTGTGTTACCATAAGCAACCGACGATTGTACTGTCAGAACTGGATCAAGATTTGGATGGTTACTGAATGAAACAATGCTGTGTTACCATAAGCAACCACTGCTAGGAATTGTGCTATTGTGTGAAGTTGATGCAATTTCTATATAAAATAAATTACTTGTTTAAACCCAATTGTTTTGGAAGAATTTTTTTTTAAAGTTTATTTAATGTCGCTATCAGTTGCCGATTTGAGCAACGGGCGGCTTACCTAACAACACCTTCCTGGACAATCTCCAGCAGTTAACCAGCATTTGGTGCATCAATCTATGTAAGAAACTGCCAACTTTTTCATATAAATGAGACACGGCCTGAGCGGGGCTCGAACCCGTGACCATCAGTGATGATAGGTTACAGTGGTATACAAGTCAGCGACAGTAACCACTCGACCACGGCGGCGGATTTAGAATTGTTTTTATTTGTTCAGCCCTAATTATACATACTATCTAAGCACTGTTACGTCTGCCTGTGCATGGTACGTCTGCCTGTGCATGGTACGTCTGCCTGTGCATGGTACGTCTGCCTGTGCATGGCACGTCTGCCTGTGCATGGCACGTCTGCCTGTGCATGGCACGTCTGCCTGTGCATGGCACGTCTGCCTGTGCATGGCACGTCTGCCTGTGCATGGCACGTCTGCCTGTGCATGGCACGTCTGCCTGTGCATGGTACGTCTGCCTGTGTATGGCACGGAATGAGATCCGTCATTTATTCACCAACCTAGTCATTCTCTGGTTTCGCAATCTTCAATATAGATCTACCGTCGGTCATGGAGATAATCTTAATAACCTTTAGATTTATTCTATTTTCGTTTTTGTATACAAAAGATCTGTACTATACATTAATGTTTAAACTTTATTTATTGCGAAGCAAGTTTTAACAACTTATATTAATCACTCTCACTGATGAAAGCGTATATGTTGTCATTAGTGTGGGAGGAAACCTGAGAAAACCCACCTGTCCGATCTGGCGACCACCGTACCATCTCACTTCCCAGTCCGAGGATCGAACCCGGGTTGCAATGGTGAGAAGCGAGTGTGCTATCCACTGCCATAATCGGACAGCCAACATGCAGTGACATGGAATTTTGTAAAAAAATTATTGGTATTTAAATGGTATATGCTGTAAAAATGTGTGAGTTTTGTTGTTTATTTGTGAAATATATAAATTTGGAAAGATCTGTTTTGATATTTTTGGATTTGCGTGACAGAAGATTAATAAATTTCTGTATTGTCGATCAAGTACAGTATTATCTTAACAAATTTTGATCTTAGAGTTGAATAACGTGGGCAGATTAAATATGAAGTGATACTCATTTTCCAAAATTCTATAGTTACAATAATTACATATTTTTAAACCAATGGCCGGTCTGGGCAGTGATATTAACCCTTTCAACACCACAGACCTCTAAATAGACGTACAAAAAGTGTAGATCCAGATGAGCCGGCTCATAACGAGCCGTCTCATCAGGATCTGCACTTTTTGCCAGTAATATTACTATTTTTAGAGAAAAATTACCAATTTTGATAAATGAACTGGTCCGAATGTAATTTTCTTATTCACTTATTGGTCTAAGAATATCATGGACCAGTCCATGTCAGTTACTTGGTGTTGAAAGAGTTAAATTTTCTATTTATGTCAATAACTTTGCATCGATAACATCGTTATTGACAAATAAATGTAGTACCAAAAATAAAGTTTAGAACATTTACTTTTCATTGATATATGTTGCTTGATTGAAAAATAAGTAGCTTTTGATCAAAATGCCTTAATTTGGAGAACTATATGGTCGCATTTGAACAGCATGGAAAGTAATTATAATGGAAAGTAAATAACGCAGACCCAATTTCACAGACCGTTTCTTGTTTCCAATAAAGAGTAATCAAGGGAAGTCATGTATGATTTTTCTGCTGGGGCCTATTGAGCTAATACAGTATTACTAAAATAATGTTGAAACACTTAATTGTTTTGTACAGGTATTGTATTTTGGTAATATTTACGTATTTAGAATAGGACAATACAAAATGGTATAATATTCAATATTTATTCCGGTTTATAGAATTAGCTAATCACTGTAACACTACATGATTTTTTATGAGAGTATATGAAGAGTTATTAGCTTTAGTTGTGTCAATTTCAATGAAACTTGGTATGGAATATACATAAACTTGTTTTAAAAAAATCTAAATGTTATAAACAGATGTCCGCCTTGAAGTAATGGATTGAGCTACACTGTCCTTGAAGTAATGGATTGCGCTACACTGTCCTTGAAGTAATGGATTGCGCTACACTGTCCTTGAAGTAATGGATTGCGCTACACTGTCCTTGAAGTAATGGATTGCGCTACACTGTCCTTGAAGTAATGGATCTCCATAAAATGTCCTTGAAATAATGGGTTGCGATACACTGTCCTTGAAGTAATGGGTGCCCCTACACTGTCGTCACATATCACTCTGTACAGTTCTCTGCCTCCGTAGTCGAGTGGTTAAGGTCGCTGACTTGTATACCACTGTAACCTATCATCACTGATGGTCACGGGTTCGAGCCCCGCTCAGACTGTGTTTCATTTATATGAAAAAGTTGGCAGTTTCTTACGGAGGTTGGTGCACCCAAGTACTGGTTAAACGCTGGAGCCTGCCCAGGAAAGGTGTAAACTGCCCACCGGCGATATAGCCCAAAATGGTGCTGATGCAGGCGTAAAACCTGAAACATAACACTCTGTACAGTAGTCTGTACTACCCCTAGGTAGAACACAATCATATATCACTCTGTACAGTAGTCTGTACTACCCATAGGTAAAACACAATCATAGATCAATGTGTACAGTAGTCTGTACTACCCCTAGGTAGAACACAATCATATATCACTCTGTACAGTAGTCTGTACTACCCATAGGTAAAACACAATCATATATCACTGTGTACAGTAGTCTGTACTACCCCTAGGTAGAACACAATCATATATCACTGTGTACAGTAGTCTGTACTACCCCTAGGTAGAACACAATCATATATCACTGTGTACAGTAGTCTGTACTACCCCTAGGTAGAACACAATCATATATCACTGTGTACAGTAGTCTGTACTACCCCTAGGTAGAACACAATCATATATCACTGTGTACAGTAGTCTGTACTATCCCTAGGTAGAACACAATCATATATCACTGTGTACAGTAGTCTGTACTATCCCTAGGTAGAACACAATCATATATCACTCTGTACAGTAGTCTGTACTACCCATAGGTAAAACACAATCATATATCACTGTGTACAGTAGTCTGTACTATCCCTAGGTAGAACACAATCATATATCACTCTGTACAGTAGTCTGTACTACCCATAGGTAAAACACAATCATATATCACTCTGTACAGTAGTCTGTACTACCCATAGGTAAAACACAATCATATATCACTCTGTACAGTAGTCTGTACTACCCATAGGTAAAACACAATCATATATCACTCTGTACAGTAGTCTGTACTATCCCTAGGTAGAACACAATCATATATCACTCTGTACAGTAGTCTGTACTACCCATAGGTAAAACACAATCATATATCACTCTGTACAGTAGTCTGTACTATCCCTAGGTAGAACACAATCATATATCACTCTGTACAGTAGTCTGTACTACCCATAGGTAAAACACAATCATATATCACTCTGTACAGTAGTCTGTACTATCCCTAGGTAGAACACAATCATATATCACTCTGTACAGTAGTCTGTACTACCCATAGGTAAAACACAATCATATATCACTCTGTACAGTAGTCTGTACTATCCCTAGGTAGAACACAATCATATATCACTCTGTACAGTAGTCTGTACTACCCATAGGTAGAACAAAATCATATATTCTCAAAGCAGTTTTCAGAGACAATTTTAGCTAAAATATATTTACAACAAATTAGTCACCAACACCCGATGTAGACCATAACCATGGCTAACTAAGGACTTACAGACATACAGTCATCTACCAAAGGAGTTACCAGACCTAAGGTCATCAACCAAAGGAGTTGCCATATCTAGGGTCATCTACTAAAGTGATTACCAGACCTAAGGTCATCAACCAAAGGAGTTACCATATCTAGGGTCATCTACTAAAGTGATTACCAGACCTACGGTCATCAACCAAAGGAGTTTCCATATCTAGGATCACCTACTAAAGGGATTACCAGACCTACGGTCATCAACCAAAGGAGTTTCCATATCTAGGATCACCTACTAAAGGGATTACCAGACCTAAGGTCATCTACCAAAGGAGTTTCCATATCTAGGATCACCTACTAAAGGGATTACCAGACCTAAGGTCATCTACCAAAGGAATTGCCAGAAAAGGTCACTTACCAACTGATTTGCTAGATCTAAGGTCATCAACCAAAGTATATGCCAGACCTAATGGCATCTACCAAAGGAGTTGCCAGACATAAGTTGAACCAAAACCTCTTACTAAAGGAGTTAACCGTAGTGACGTTGGAATAAATGATCTCAGATAAATGACTTGTAACCACAACTAAGATGGTATAAATTATTCCAGACATTTATTGTCTGTCAATACGAGATAAGACAAGTAATAAAATCAGAACAGTTCTTATATTCTCAATCATTTTAATATATTATATAACAACAATTTGTATGAGCATAATCATGCATACACACTATGTAAAATTGGTTGGTCTGAAATGGCAATGCTATTAACTATATAAGCACTGCTTCCATTTTGATTCTTTCCTATTCTTTGATTTTGTGTGCATGTATTGTTTTGTGAATGTATATAGTGGAATAAATATGTTTAAACCACATGGCAATGCTATCTACAGCTGGGGGCACACACTATATATTAAACACAAGTAATTATTTTGTTTTATAGTCATAAATGAAGTCAGCACTAACCATTGGGGAAATTGAGTACTACTGTAGGGGCTGAAACTGGGAAAGGTTTCGGGGGGGAAGTGGGGCACATACTTTAAACAGCAAGTATAATTATAATATATATATTAGTACTAGTCTAGATTTGACTTTTTATGTCATTAATTTAGAACTAGTATACATGACAGTGGTGAATTGGAGGGAAATGACTAGGAGTAAATTGAGAAGAGACAGAACTCAAAGACGATGGTGATGCAGGAGTCAATATAGATGGTGGTGTTAGTGAAGTATGTGAATGCTACATGAACAGTGAACAACATGAACCGTCTAAAAAGTAATAATAGGAAGAGCAGTAGGAAGCAGTAGGAGATCCAAGGGTTTTCTAACCGAAGGCTCACACCCGTTCTATCCAATGATCATGACAAGCCATTCCCCCCCATCGACTAATGGACCCAGGTCAGCGGATATCTGGGTCCCGAGTGTTAAATATAGCAATGGTAGGGCTAGAAAGGTCCGGAGTTCGAGCCCCACTGGAGCCGTTACGATTGTGCCCTTAGGCAAGGCATTTAAATTCCACGTTGCCTTTTCTCTCCCTCGTGGCGATGGATTCCATCAGGAATGAGGTCTCGAGAGTGATTTATATAAGTTGAAATAACTTGTTTCGCAATCGAGCTAAAAATAAATTTGTATAAACTAAAGGAGAACTAGAATGTGACAATAGCAATTGTAATGATGTATTAACTGAAACAGATAATAGAAGATTCTGGGTTGGTATTTATGTAGTTGAATGCTTGCACTTGCTTAGTAAAGATATTAGAAAAACAACTGCATCAAAGTTAGTAAATTGGAGGCGATTGATTAAAATTGTAAGTGTTGAAAAGTCATGGAAAAAAGATCAAAATGGCAGTTTATGGAAAAATTATAGAAGAAGGAAGAATGGACTCAATAATTATGTAGAAGATTTGGAGCATTATTATGAACCGAACGAAATAACAGATGTGGGAAAATAATAGTAAATATTTGTGTCAAGTGTTGGAAGTAAAACATATAAATTGATGTGTATTTTATTGTCGCCCCCAAAACAAGGAGAACATATATACGAGGACCCTACAACACGTATACAAGATCATCATCATCATCCCAACCCATCAAGTTCTACAAAATTCCTAGCAGATTTATAGCAATGGTGAAAAAGTGTGACAGACTTTGTTGCAGAATTTAGAAAGATTTCAGATACAGTGACTTTAATGAGTTTGTCTATTATCATCAATGTAATGTTGAACCCCCCCCCCCAATATAGTGTGTAACTTGTATATCAGAATGGAACACACAGTCAGGAAGAAGTACCATGTTCATGGATCTGCCTGGAAGTCGTGATAGCGCATTCTCTTCCGGTGTTTGCGCCCTACTGGAGCAGTTACGAGTGTGCCCTTCTCTCTTCCTCGTGGCAATGGATTCCACCAGGAATGAGGTCTCGAGAGTGATTAATACAAATGCTAATAACTTGTTTCGCAATCGAGCTAAAATAAATTTTGTATGAACTAATTGTCTTTTATCTACAGCAGCTACAGTGAAATTGTTTTTTTCAAAAGAAAGTACTATATTTTATTTCTGGTTACTAAATGGAAACCAGCTGTCATCCAATCATGTATTGCAAGTATGTTTGAATTACATTCGGTGCGACGGATAGTGTCCATAGCATAGAAACAAGTTGTGTGTATTTACGTTTATTTATCGTCGCTACCGGTTGCCCATATGAGCGACGCCTCCTGAAGAGATTAGTTATTTTAGATTTTTGGAGGGTAGTGCATGATACAGACAGAGACCCATTCCAGAATCTCCTCTGGTTCTTTTACGTGCAAGGTGTAAAGCACCGACACGAGACATCGGTTTAACGTCCCATCTGAAAGACTGTTAATTTTATTAGGGTCAGACGGGGGATCGAACCTGCGATCCCTGGATTACCAGTCCAGCGTGTTACCACTGAACTACATATCCGCCTGTAGAAACAAGTTGCTAAACGGATAGAGGTTAAATACATGAATAGACTAGGTGAGAAAAACATGCAGTGAGTCTGGTACTCAAACTCAGGCCGCTTGCTAGCAATGCGATTGCTCTACCGACGGTTAAAATACACACCGTTACATACTCCCATCAAATTGCAATTATTCCATGAATTTCCATCGGGATAGCGATACATTGTGAACTATATCTTGGAGTTTTGAAGGTCAACTTCCCAAACCCTTATCCAGATCACTGATTACAGTGCTGTTATGGGAGCCCAGGTTACAGTGGTATACAAGTCAGCAACTGCAACCACTCGACCACGGAGGTCTAAAAAAAAATAAAGCAAGAAGATGTCAAGCTTCACATTTCATCAAATATAAATTCAACAGGCGGTTTGTACGCGTCATTAAGGGATGAATACATGCCTATGTGCCGGAACAGATTTGGTTCTAGAGAATAACCCGGAATCTGATTATGTCGAATATAATGAGATATGGCGAGATCTTTGTGCATGTCAGAATGAGTCATAAGATATTGCATTAAGTTGAACATCATTTCCGTTGAATAGAACACTGCTTGCGTACAACAGCCATGCATTGTACTAAATTTGAACAACTGTGGTGAAATTCTACGTAGTGACATAATATTTGGTCTACCAATAAGTGATACAGACAGCATGGTCAACATAGTACCGACCGTAAAGTAGAATAATTTAAAAAAATAACTGTGCTCAGATTTCAAGGTATATAGTGAAACAAATGCGAGCAATATTCCCCCACCCACTACACTGATACTAACAAGTTCTATAATCCTGTCCAACTCTAATGCATATCCTTGCCAACGTAGCGGATAGAAGAGTTTCAATGCAAATTGTCTCCCTTTATTAATATCGATCTCTTCACGACTTGAATGCCGTAAATCGTACTGCGTTATCGTGTAATGAATAACTTTCAACACATTTTCGTATGGGATAACATCGTCTTCCAGCATCAGAACATACTTTGAATGGAATGACTTGGAAACGTTCATACAGTATACATAGTCCTCAAACTCCCTCCGTCTAGCGTACTCTGCATGTATTGATGTGAAGTTGTTTAAGTCATGTATTGTATAGGTCCTTCCAAGACTGTTCCCACCATATTTCTCCACAAAAGGAATGTATCTCGACACAAAAACGGCATCGGAATGTCTGCGGGGGTCACTATCTACGTTACAAATGAACAGTACGGTATCTCTGAAATATGTGTCCGATTTAATTATACTATCAACAGCGGAACCAGTCTGAACGAGATATCCACTGCTTCGACGTGACGTGTCACGATTAATCGTAACAATACAAACTACGACTTCCGGTGCAGTCTTAATCCTGGAGTTATAAAATGCTTGTGATTGTTCAGAATCTGAAGAGTTGAAATAGCGCAAAGCTTTTGAAAATCGATCGACATTCAGTTCATTGGCAAGATCCATTTGTTCAGAATGTTCATGGTAGTTTGTGTACAAGCTTGATAGCGGCATATTTACAGAAATATACGGTATAACGGTACAAATCAACAATACTATAGCAATAACTAGCTTACAGTGACTACTACACAATATCTCACCACATGTTGAATGACAAATTAATTTGTCAGAAGCGCGAGAGTGTGCCTTCCGGAACATATTTGGCTGATTTGATGCGGTCTGTAGATTAAATAAATACCAAAATGTACACGCTGATAAACCGCCAAACTGTATTCAACAGCCAGATACAATCCACAAACAAGAATTTAAAATGCCCATCTGACATGTATTAAGAAACTAGCCTGTTTTAAGCAGTTATTTACAAGATTTCCAGACTGGTAAATTATTAAATGATTAACCTGTTACGCTGACAAAATCTGCGCTTACCAACAACTGTTTACCACTTCCTTAACTGGCTGCTTAAGACAGGTTCACAATAACATATATCTGTTTTTTCTATCTTAAGCTCTATCACAACTTCACAAGCATATAATGGAAGCTCTGGAGATAAATATATATTTATAAATATTAAATAATAATAAAAAATATTGATATACCGGTATATCGAATATATAATGATGATCCTGGCTAATTGTACATTTCATATAAATTAATTTATAAAGAATACATTTGTATAAAAATAATCAACAAGGAAATATTCTGGATTGATATAAACATAACCACAAGACTACTTCCAACGCGATATGTGAAATATGTATATAAACAGAAAACCAATAAAATAAATACGATATAGGTGATCCAGGTGATCCAGGTAGTTGGTATCGACCAGGTATAAAATAAAAGCGTGTTTCACTATATCTTAGTGTAATGGTATCGTCCTCAATATCGTGTTGCATTTATACTACCGGTAACCTATTTATCACAAGATTACAAATGAAAAATCCACATTTTTCTCTGACCATATATTTTAAACAATTTTGTTCCTGGGCAGTTTTTTTAAACAATTTAATCTTAACAAAAAGGTTAAGTAAAGTATATGTATACGAAAATATTTATTTTCGAGTTTTTTGTATGCTTGATTTTGCACCAAAAAGGTAAAACCAAACATAATTCACGCCATCTTGCCCGTGAAAATAAACACTGCCAATCTTATGTTATATTTCGGGTTTTACGCCTGCACCATTTTGGGCTATACTGCCAATCTTAATTTACTCATTCCCTCACAAATGTCATGGAAAATTCACATTTACAAAGCCATGAATCAAAATGGGAAAGACAATATAAAGTCTTCAGTAACAACTTACAAGGTGTAGTCCACGGACTAGAGACATCAATGTTTATTTTACATAACAGCAACTTCTGCACAGATCTCCGCTGGTCCTATATTAATTAATATTTGTACAAATAGAACCTCGTACCATGAACAGGTAAACACAGACGGATCAGAAGTCCTGTGGTAACACACTGGACTGGTAATCCAGGGATCGCAGGTTCGATCCCCCGTCTGACCCTAATAAAATTAACAGTCTTTCAGATTGGACTTTAAACCGAGGTTTCGTGTCGGTGCTTTACACTGTACACATAAAAGAACCAGAGGAGACTCTGTATCATTGCACTATCCTCCAAAAATCTAAAATGACTAATCTCTTCAGGAGGCATCGCTCATATGGGCAACTGGTAGCGACGATAAATAAATGTAAAACACACACAGAACAGGTAAACTAGGCTTAGTGTTTTATATGATAAACACTGGAGAAAATGTATAAATCTAAATACCAACACACACAGAACAGGTAAACTAGGCTTTAAGTGTTTTATATGATAAACACTGGAGAAAATGTATAAATCTAAATACCAACACACACAGAACAGGTAAACTAGGCTTTAAGTGTTTTATATGATAAACACTGGAGAAAATGTATAAATCTAAATACCAACACACACAGAACAGGTAAACTAGGCTTTAAGTGTTTTATATGATAAACACTGGAGAAAATGTATAAATCTAAATACCAACACACACAGAACAGGTAAACTAGGCTTTAAGTGTTTTATATGATAAACACTGGAGAAAATGTATAAATCTAAATACCAACACACACAGAACAGGTAAACTAGGCTTAGTGTTTTATATGATAAACACTGGAGAAAATGTATAAATCTAAATACCAACAAGTATATGAAATGAAGCAAACGTTAAACGACCGAATGGATCGTTATTTTCCATACATGTATCCACACCTTCATTTCTAGCAAAATATTCTGCAGCTTACGAAAGCTAATGGATATGTCTGCAGTCTGGAATATACATTATCACTTACATCTCCCTTTCATTGAATATAATCAACAGCTAGTGCAGTACATTAAATTGTAATTACCAGAATAGAATCAACAGCTAGTGCAGTACATTGAACTGTAATTACCAGAATAGAATCAACAGCTAGTGCATTGCATTAAACTGTAATTACCAGAATAGAATCAACAGCTAGTGCATTGCATTAAACTGTAATTACCAGTATAGAATTAACAGCTAGTACAGTGCATTAAACTGTAATTACCAGAATAGAATCAACAGCTAGTGCAGTACATTAAACTGTAATTACCAGTATAGAATCAACAGCTAGTGCAGTACATTAAACTGTAATTACCAGAATAGAATCAACAGCTAGTACATTGCATTAAACTGTAAATACCAGAATAGAATCAACAGCTAGTGCAGTACATTAAACTGTAATTACCAGTATAGAATCAACAGCTAGTGCAGTACATTAAACTGTAATTACCAGAATAGAATCAACAGCTAGTACAGTCCATTAAACTGTAATTACCAGAATATAATCAACAGCTAGTGCAGTACATTAAACTGTAATTACCAGAATAGAATCAACAGCTAGTGCAGTACATTAAACTGTAATTACCAGAATAGAATCAACAGCTAGATTGACTAGCAGACTTCTCATTTTCAGAAGTACCACGCCCCTTTACTCTTGTAGAAGTGTCAGTATTTGTAACAGTGCTTATACGGAAGTTAAACCCAGTGAGTATAGCATTTATATGTCTTCTGGATGGAGAGGCTGTTTTGTACGTTGCCTGGAGGGAGTCAGTATAGCAATTATATGTCTTCTGAATGGAGAGGCTGTTTTGTACGTTGCCTGGAGGGAGTCAGTATAGCAATTATATGTCTTCTGGATGGAGAGGCTGTTTTGTACGTTGCCTGGAGGGAGTCAGTATAGCAATTATATGTCTTCTGAATGGAGAATCTGTTTTGTACGTTGCCTGGAGGGAGTCAGTATAGCTTTATATGTCTTCTGGATGGAGAGGCTGTTTTGTACGTTGCCTGGAGGGAGTCAGTATAGCTTTATATGTCTTCTGGATGGAGAGGCTGTTTTGTATGTTGCCTGGAGGGAGTCAGTATAGCTTTATATGTCTTCTGGATGGAGAGGCTGTTTTGTACGTTGCCTGGAGGGAGTCAGTATAGCTTTATATGTCTTCTGAATGGAGAGACTGTTTTGTACGTTGCCTGGAGGGGGTCAGTATAGCATTTATATGTCTTCTGGATGGAGACTGTTTTGTACATTGCCTGGAGGTGGCTGCAAATGGTATTAGCTCTCGAATCTTCTGGAATAAAATTAAAACAATAGATTTAAACATTAATAATTAGAAAATGGTTTTAAATTTTTAATAGTTCACGCCAACTAAAGTCTATTATGTTAATTTCTCCATTTAGTTTGATAATATTTTATTGTGGAAGCCGTGATAGCTCAGTGGATGAGCGTTCGCTTCAGGTGCGTAAGGTCCAGAGTTTGAGCCCCACTGGAGCCGTTACGATTGTGCCCTTAGGCAAGGCATTTAAATTCCACATGCCTCTTTTCGGCGTGGGTAGAACATCTGCCAGCCAGCTCAGTTGGAAGAGCTCTCCGACTAGTGTTTGTGACTGAGGTCTTGGGTTCAAGCACAACACCAGTGGAAGTCGTGATAGCGTAGTGGATGCGTGTTCGCTTCAGGTGCTAAAGGTCCGGAGTTCGAGCCCCGCTGGAGCTGTTACGATTGTGCCCTTAGGCAAGGCATTTAAATTCCACGTTGCCTCTTCTCTCTTCCTCGTGGCGATGGATTCCATCAGGAATGAGGTCTCGAGAGTGATTAATATAAGTTGAAATAACTTGTTTCGCAATCGAGTTAAAATAAATTTGTATAAACTAAGTACAACACCAGGAGGTTGTGGGTTCAAGCACAACACCAGAAGGTCGTGGGTTCAAGCACAACACCAGAAGGTTGTGGGTTCAAGCCCTCTTTGGGTCATTAAGTTTTCAGGGAAACTGAAATAATTAAACAGATGCAAACCAGAATGTCATTGTACTGAGTAAATAATAGCATATAGGAACCCATAAGCAGGCTGGTGTGTTCAAATTACCTCCCTTTATTAGTGTTAATACTTTAAATGCATCTTGTAGTTACTTTTCTGCCATTTCTTACTGTCATGTGACCTACAGTAAGCTGCCTGACCCACTGAGCATTTGTAATGACCATCATTTTCCATGTTTGTTGTCTTCCTTTTTGTCTGTGTGACATTTTTTGTGCTCCATGCAAATAAGTATTTCCTTTCAGTAGCTTCCTGGTGCAAGATTTAGTTCCATTCTTCAAAAAACCCTTGTTTTGCAGGGGGTGGGGTAACATAATGGTCCCTAATCACCACCATGTCTTATCTAATACTATAAATGTGGTATGTCTGTCTCAGGCAGACATTATTTCATATATTCATGAGAAATATTACACTGTTAGTGTAAAGATTAATATGTGATGACATTATGAATGTCTTATTTAGAGTTCTATTGCTAAAATGGCCAACAGTCTATGTTAAGCACACTGCATAGTGTCCCATTTGAAGGCATGTGCTGTGCAATGGTGATGTGGAAGACATTTATAAGAGTCATATTTATGTGCAGAAATGTTTATTGTAATGGTATATATCTTTTATATTAAATTTATGAAACACAAAATAAAATTGTCTTTAGGTCAGACGGTGTTATTGATATAGTGGTCTGGGATTGGTTGAAAAAGTGTAGGGAAGCCCTTAAGAGTTATTGATACATGAACTGATTAGTCATGCAGTGCCTCCAAAACAGAATTGCAGCGATTACGAATTAAACTTAAATTAGTAACAGGGACATACAACCTTCAAACCAATAGAGTTGCATTTAATCATATAGAAGTGGACCCAACGTGTAAGTTGTGCAGAGAACAAGAAGAGGACGTTGAACATTTCCTGCTTGAATGCTGTATGCTGACCACAGTGAGAGAGTCTATTCTAGGAAATATTGATGAAAGTCTGCTTGATATATGTGGTTTAACGCTACAAAACTTCAATAATACAAATAGGCTTAGAATAATATTAGACAGCACCTCGCTTAATATGCTAACAGATGTATCCCATGGCGTAGACCTCACTCAACTTGATTTTCATACTCATCGACTTTGCTATTTTCTCCACTGTGCAAGACATAAAATGCTAGAGAAAATACCTGCTAGGAGAAAGCGAAGGAAATGTGACACACAATAATGCTAATTATTACAGATCAATAAGAAATTTTATGCAAGATATAATATTTTTATAAATACGGTGGTGTTTAAAACAGTGTATTAGTCTGGTGATGGATTATTGCCGGTGACGGACTTTATTATCATCTACTCGACTAGAGGTTGTTCTATATAGGACGGATCGATAAACAACAACAATTGGCTGAGTAGGTATTGTCACAAATAGTGAAAATGACTTATAAATATTAAAATACAATATTAGTCCTATAAATAAGACTTTTACATACTTTTGTTTTCTGTTGTTTTTGAAAAATGCCTGGGTCCAGGCAGCTTACTGTAAGTCACATGACAGTAAGAAATGGCAGAAAAGTAACTACAAGATGCATTTAAAGTATTAACACTAATAAAGGGAGGTAATTTGAACACACCAGCCTGGATAGTAAAATGTCTCGCTAACAATATATGAGCTGCATTTTGGAATATTTAAAAATATTTGCAGACTATTTGGTGACAAATAAACAGCATATTATAAATGCAGGTGTCAGTGCAACATTCACCACCAAATTACCTTCAGAGTAGGGGGTGGGTCACTGGGTGGCTTTAGTGGGAAATTTAAAAAACCGCAATTGGTCAACCCCATTGAAATTTTCTTCTGGCTCAAAGGCCAGTCTGTTGAAAACTACTATCTTTTGTGCCAAACTATTGTTGGGGAAACTCTAATGGCACTGTGTGTTATAATGGTGGTCTATGGAAATTGCAATAGCGGTGTCTGACCTACATGGCAATGAGAATGGTACAAAATCAATCGCGAAAACGTATGACACTCACATTTAAATCAATATATTTCATCACAGACACATTTATTCAATTTCACACTTTAGAAGATCACTAATATAGAGATTCTGCAATGATGTATCCAATTAATAGTACCTGATACGACCATTACCTGTAGAAACTTTCCAAATACCAGATAACACGGAAACAATGTTTGACTTATTATTTAGGTCAGACGGTGTTATTGATATAGTGGTCTGTGATTGGTTGAAAACGTGTAGACAAACCCTTAACCCATTTCATTCTGGATACATTTAATGGCTTTTGCAAACAACATCAGTTCGTGTATCAATAACTCTTAACCCATTTGACACTAAATGCAACACTTTCCGGTGAGATAATTAAAATGTTTGGGATTTCAGAGAAACTTTAAATGGATCATTGCCATGTTCACGAAAGAACGACAATAGCATAATATGCGGCTGTAACATCCCTCCCCGAGCCGTATACTCATGCACACACCACGCACGCACATAGACACAAAAGAAATTACCTGTAAATATTGATGTTTATTCCAAACCTGACTTGTATCTGGTTATTACATGTAGACAAAATATATGTTTAATGTTTCTTTAACTATAATATCTAACAACAACAACAACAACAACTACATATGATGCAGATAGTTACACAATATCCAATCTTAGATAAAATATAAACAAATATTGCACAGTTCGAAATTCTAATAATACACTTATGTACAGAAACATTACAGAGATAATATAAAGTCACTAGTTTAAACTTTATTTATTTTACAACGATAGTGAAGCAAGTTTTAACAACTTATATTAATCACTCTCGTTGGCGCGGATGAAAGCGTATATGTGGTCATTCGTGTGGGAGGAAACCGGAGTACCCGGAGAAAACCCACCTGTCTAGTCTGGCGACCACTGTACCATCTCGCATTCTTCCCGGTCCGAGGATCTAATCCGGGTTGCATTGGTGAGAAGCGAGCGCGTTAACCACTGCGCTAATCGGACAGTCATATATACCAGACTATCGTACACACTTTGCTCACCAGAAGAAGTTAATTATAATCTGGCTGTTTTGTTAACCCATTTCATTCTGGATACATTTAAAGGCTTTTGCAAACAACATAGATCCAGATCAGCCGCAGCGTAACGCTGCGGGCTGATCAGGATCTATGTTGTTTGCTACATAGCCAAGTGTCTTAGCAAGATCATCTGAATAGCCAACAGCGTACAGCCTGATCAGACGGCAAGTTCCGTGGTGGTTCATCTGGCTCTATGTTCTTTGCAAATACTGTTTGACCGGTATCCAGAATGAAATGGGTTAATAAGACTAAAGCATGGTTGTGTGTATTCCCTGTATATTCCCTGTATAGTTCAAAGTTTAAAGCGACACTATATCAGAAAAAAGGATGATTTTCCATATAGAGAATATACAGGGAATACACACAACAATGGCCACAAGGCAAATGTTGACAGATGGACAGGTGGATGGGTGCATAAACCTCACAATGGCTCATCGTTGGCTCAGGTCTGCTAATTATGATTATATTTATACAATGCAGTTATGAAACTATATCAGTGAAACGTAGACTATGGGAAACCCAGCGTGTCACGTAGACTATGGGAAACCCAGCATGTCAGGTAGACTATGGGAAACCCAGCATGTCACATAGACTATGGGAAACCCAGCATGTCACGTAGACTATGGGAAACCCAGCATGTCACGTAGACTATGGGAAACCCAGCATGTCACGTAGACTATGGGAAACCCAGCATGTCACGTAGACTATGGGAAACCCAGCATTTCACGTAGACTATGGGAAACCCAGCATGTCACATAGACTATGGGAAACCCAGCAAGTCACGTAGACTATGGGAAACCCAGCATGTCACATAAGACTATGGGAAACCCAGCAAGTCACGTAGACTATGGGAAACCCAGCATGTCACATAGACTATGGGAAACCCAGCATGTCACATAGACTATGGGAAACCCTGCATGTCACGTAGACTGTGGGAAACCCTGCATGTCACGTAGACTATGGGAAACCCAGCATGTCACGTAGACTATGGGAAACCCAGCATGTCACATAGACTATGGGAAACCCAGCATGTCACGTAGACTATGGGAAACCCAGCATGTTAGGTAGACTATGGTAAACCCAGCATGTCACGTAGACTATGGGAAACCCAGCATGTCACATAGACTATGGGAAACCCAGCATGCCACATAGACTATGGGAAACCCAGCATGCCACGTAGACTATGGGAAACCCAGCATGTCACATAGACTATGGGAAACCCAGCATGCCACGTAGACTATGGGAAACCCAGCATGCCACGCCACGTAGACTATGGGAAACCCAGCATGTCACGTAGACTATGGGAAACCCAGCATGTCACGTAGACTATGGGAAACCCAGCATGTCACGTAGACTATGGGAAACCCTGCATGTCACGAACATATTCTCCTGACATGGATGGCAAAACTTTGCCAGGTTGTCCCGAGTTTCACACATGCTGCACACACACTTTTGACACACACTTTTGATTTTTAGCATAACTCAAACTTGCTTTGTCAATTAACCCTTTCAACACCACATACCTCTAAATAGGCTTACAAAAAGTGTAGATCCAGATGAACTGGCTCATGCTGATCTGCACTTTTTGCCAGTAATATTACTAGTTTTAGATAAAATTACTCATTTTGATAAATGAACTGGTCCAAATGTAATTTTCTTATGTTTTAATACATATTTATTTTAGCTCGATTGCGAAACAAGTTATTACAACTTATATTAATCACTCTCGAGACCTCATTCCTGATGGAATCCATCGTCACAAGGGAGAGAGAAGGCACTGTGGAATTTAAATGCCTTGCCTAAGGGCACAATCATAACGGCTCCAGCGGGACTCGAACTCCGGACCTTTCGCACCTGATGCGAGCGTGCATCCACTGTACTATCACGACTAATTGTCTTATTAATTTATTGGTCTAGAAATATATTGCACCAGTCCATGTCAGTTATTTGGTGTCAGCTTAAACATATTTATTTTCTATCATGTACATGGTTATTTACAATAATTATATGTTATATTTCGGGTTTTACGCCTACATCAGCACCATTTCGGGCTATATCGCCGGCGGGCAGTTTACTTAACACCTTTCCTTGGCAGGCTCCAGCGGTTAACCAGTACTTGGGTGCACCAACCTCCGTAAGAAACTGCCAACTTTTTCATATAAATGAGACACGGCCTGAGAGGGGCTCGAACCCGTGACCATCAGTGATGATAGGTTACAGTGGTATACAAGTCAGCGACCATAACCACTCGACCACGGAGGCGGACTACAATTGAAATAAGGAATTGGACAGAAAGCTATACAGCTTATGGTTGTCCTCTCCTTATATGGTGTTGAATGGGTTAAGACAAGCATTGCAGTAAATGTATAACTGAGGACTAGAAGCACCAATACTTTTATCAACAACACAAATATCAAGAGAAACAGAGTTTCATCTGTTTGTTTGTTTTGGGGGTCTAAAGTCGCACCAACAGCTTAGGTTATATGGCGACTTTCCAGCTATTATTGGCGGAGGAAGACCTCTAAGGACGTTCAGCTGGGTAGAACCACCGACCATCCATAACCATCTGGATAGCTTCCTCACATGAATGAATTCGACACCCCAGGTGTGAGTCGAACCTACGGTTGTGAGGGGCAAGTGATTTGAAGTAAACGACTGTAACCATTCAGCCATGGAGGCCACAGTTATGTTTGTATACTAGGTAAGCTTGTTATGAACGATGCTCTTTCTATCGATCAGTCCTTAGTGTGATTTTCACCACAGTAGGCTATAGCTCACCATTCACTTGCAACACTTTTTTGGGATTAGTCAAGCATCTATATCTTTTCTACAGAGTGTTCGCATAGAATCTTAGTCACTATTCTTTGCCGACATAGATCTTGGTCACTATTCTTTGCCAAACATAGATCTTAGTTACTATTCTTTGCCAAACATAGATCATGGTCACTATTCTTTGCCGACATAGATCTTGGTCACTATTCTTTGCCGACATAGATCTTAGTCACTATTCTTTGCCAAACATAGATCTTGGTCACTATTCTTTGCCAACATAGATCTTGGTCACTATTCTTTGCCAACATAGATCTTGATCACTATTCTTTGCCGACATAGATCTTGGTCACTATTTTTTGCCGACATAGATCTTGATCACTATTCTTTGCCGACATAGATCTTGATCACTTTTCTTTGCCAACATAGATCTTGGTCACTATTCTTTGCCGACATAGATCTTGGTCACTATTCTTTGCCAAACATAGATCTTGGTCACTATTCTTTGCCAACATAGATCTTGGTCACTATTCTTTGCCGACATAGATCTTGGTCACTATTCTTTGCCAAACATAGATCTTGGTCACTATTCTTTGCCAAACATAGATCTTGGTCACTATTCTTTGCCAAACATAGATCTTGGTCACTATTCTTTGCCAAACATAGATCTTGGTCACTATTCTTTGCCAACATAGATCTTGGTCACTATTCTTTGCCAAACATAGATCTTGGTCACTATTTTTTGCCGACATAGATCTTGATCACTATTCTTTGCCGACATAGATCTTGATCACTATTCTTTGCCAACATAGATCTTGGTCACTATTCTTTGCCGACATAGATCTTGGTCACTATTCTTTGCCAAACATAGATCTTGGTCACTATTCTTTGCCAACATAGATCTTGGTCACTATTCTTTGCCGACATAGATCTTGGTCACTATTCTTTGCCAAACATAGATCTTGGTCACTATTCTTTGCCAAACATAGATCTTGGTCACTATTCTTTGCCAAACATAGATCTTGGTCACTATTCTTTGCCAAACATAGATCTTGGTCACTATTCTTTGCCAACATAGATCTTGGTCACTATTCTTTGCCAAACATAGATCTTGGTCACTATTCTTTGCCGACATAGATCTTAGTCACTATTCTTTGCCAAACATAGATCTTGGTCACTATTCTTTGCCGACATAGATCTTGGTCACTATTCTTTGCCGACATAGATCTTGGTCACTATTCTTTGCCAAACATAGATCTTGGTCACTATTCTTTGCCAACATAGATCTTGGTCACTATTCTTTGCCAAACATAGATCTTGGTCACTATTCTTTGCCGAACATAGATCTTGGTCACAATTCTTTGCCGACATAGATCTTGGTCACTATTCTTTGCCAACATAGATCTTGATCACTATTCTTTGCTGACATAGATCTTGGTCACTATTCTTTGCCGACATAGATCTTGGTCACTATTCTTTGCCGACAGATCTTGGTCACTATTCTTTGCCGACATCCTGGAACAAGGCTGTATAGAAGTCAGGAACCTCCATTTTCATCTGGTAGTTCTTCACCATTTCCTGAATCATCAACTTCCGTCTCACGTGCGGTGGCTGGTACCTGCATCGATATAAGTTCATACAAATTTAATTTAGCTCGATAACGAAACAAGTTCATACAGCCTTAGTTCAAACACCCTCGAGATTTCATTCTTGATGGAATCCACCAGGGAGAGCGAGGAGCAATGTGGAATTACGTGTATTTGCCCAAGGATGCCACCATTAGTTCTGGTGAGGTTCGAACTCGCAACCTACCGTTTATGAGGCAAACACTCTATCCATTACACCCCGGAGACTAAGCATAGAGGCTAGACAGTAACCTGAGAGAAATTGTCTCCATGTGCACCCTCACTTCTCCCTATTTCTGGTTAAGGGAGAACTTTCATACATACTACATATAGTGAGCAGTTGACTGGGTAACCAAACAAACATTACTAACCTAACTATATAGTGAGCAGTTAACTGGGTAACCAAACTTCTCCCAAACTATATAGTGAGCAGTTGACTGGGTAACCAAACTTCTCCCAAACTATATAGTGAGCAGTTGACTGGGTAACCAAACTAAACATTACTAACCTAACTATATAGTGAGCAGTTGACTGGGTAACCAAACTTCTCCCAAACTATATAGTGAGCAGTTGACTGGGTAACCAAACTTCTCCCAAACTATATAGTGAGCAGTTGACTGGGTAACCAAACTTCTCCCAAACTATATAGTGAGCAGTTGACTGGGTAACCAAACTTCTCCCAAACTATACAGTGAGCAGTTGACTGGGTAACCAAACTTCTCCCAAACTATATAGTGAGCAGTTGACTGGGTAACCAAACTTCTCCCAAACTATACAGTGAGCAGTTGACTGGGTAACCAAACTTCTCCCAAACTATATAGTGAGCAGTTGACTGGGTAACCAAACTTCTCCCAAACTATACAGTGAGCAGTTGACTGGGTAACCAAACTTCTCCCAAACTATATAGTGAGCAGTTGACTGGGTAACCAAACTTCTCCCAAACTATACAGTGAGCAGTTGACTGGGTAACCAAACTTCTCCCAAACTATATAGTGAGCAGTTGACTGGGTAACCAAACTTCTCCCAAACTATACAGTGAGCAGTTGACTGGATAACCAAACTTCTCCCAAACTATATAATGAGCAGTTGACTGGGTAACCAAACTTCTCCCAAACTATACAGTGAGCAGTTGACTGGGTAACCAAACTTCTCCCAATCTATATAGTGAGCAGTTGACTGGGTAACCAAACTTCTCCCAAACTACATAAAGTGAGCAGTTGACTGGGTAACCAAACTTCTCCCATACTATACAGTGAGCAGTTGACTGGGTAACCAAACTTCTCCCTAACTATATAGTGAGCAGTTGACTGGGTAACCAAACTTCTCCCAAACTATATAGTGAGCAGTTGACTGGGTAACCAAACTATATAGTGAGCAGTTGACTGGGTAACCTAACTATATAGTGAGCAGTTGACTGGGTAACCAAACTTCTCCCATACTATATAGTGAGCAGTTGACTGGGTAACCAAACTTCTCCCAAACTATATAGTGAGCAGTTGACTGGGTAACCAAACTTCTCCCAAACTATATAGTGAGCAGTTGACTGGGTAACCAAACTTCTCCCAAACTATATAGTGAGCAGTTGACTGGGTAACCAAACTTCTCCCAAACTATACAGTAAGCAGTTGACTGGGTAACCAAACTATATAGTGAGCAGTTGACTGGGTAACCAAACTTCTCCCAAACTATATAGTGAGCAGTTGACTGGGTAACCAAACTTCTCCCTAACTATATAGTGAGCAGTTGACTGGGTAACCAAACTTCTCACAAACTATATAGTGAGCAGTTGACTGGGTAACCAAACTTCTCCCAAACTATATAGTGAGCAGTTGACTGGGTAACCAAACTTCTCCCAAACTATATAGTGAGCAGTTGACTGGGTAACCAAACTTCTCCCTAACTATATAGTGAGCAGTTGACTGGGTAACCAAACTTCTCCCAAACTATACAGTGAGCAGTTGACTGGGTAACCAAACTTCTCCCAAACTATATAGTGAGCAGTTGACTGGGTAACCAAACTTCTCCCAAACTATACAGTGAGCAGTTGACTGGGTAACCAAACTTCTCCCAAACTATATAGTGAGCAGTTGACTGGGTAACCAAACTTCTCCCAAACTATACAGTGAGCAGTTGACTGGG
The DNA here is from genome assembly GCA_014843695.1 of Archivesica marissinica. Taxonomy (NCBI): domain Eukaryota; kingdom Metazoa; phylum Mollusca; class Bivalvia; order Venerida; family Vesicomyidae; genus Archivesica; species Archivesica marissinica. The sequence goes on along the minus strand of CM026404.1, from coordinate 57,407,377 downwards.
TAACCAAACTTCTCCCAAACTATATAGTGAGCAGTTGACTGGGTAACCAAACTTCTCCCAAACTATACAGTGAGCAGTTGACTGGATAACCAAACTTCTCCCAAACTATATAATGAGCAGTTGACTGGGTAACCAAACTTCTCCCAAACTATACAGTGAGCAGTTGACTGGGTAACCAAACTTCTCCCAATCTATATAGTGAGCAGTTGACTGGGTAACCAAACTTCTCCCATACTACATATAGTGAGCAGTTGACTGGGTAACCAAACTATACAGTGAGCAGTTGACTGGGTAACCAAACTATATAGTGAGCAGTTGACTGGGTAACCAAACTATACAGTGAGCAGTTGACTGGGTAACCAAACTTCTCCCTAACTATACAGTGAGCAGTTGACTGGGTAACCAAACTTCTCCCAAACTACATAAAGTGAGCAGTTGACTGGGTAACCAAACTTCTCCCATACTATACAGTGAGCAGTTGACTGGGTAACCAAACTTCTCCCTAACTATATAGTGAGCAGTTGACTGGGTAACCAAACTTCTCCCAAACTATATAGTGAGCAGTTGACTGGGTAACCAAACTATATAGTGAGCAGTTGACTGGGTAACCTAACTATATAGTGAGCAGTTGACTGGGTAACCAAACTTCTCCCATACTATATAGTGAGCAGTTAACTGGGTAACCAAACTTCTCCCAAACTATATAGTGAGCAGTTGACTGGGTAACCAAACTATATAGTGAGCAGTTGACTGGGTAACCTAACTATATAGTGAGCAGTTGTGACTGGGTAACCAAACTATATAGTGAGCAGTTGACTGGGTAACCTAACTATATAGTGAGCAGTTGTGACTGGGTAACCAAACTATATAGTGAGCAGTTGACTGGGTAACCTAACTATATAGTGAGCAGTTTTGACTGGGTAACCAAACTATATAGTGAGCAGTTGACTGGGTAACCTAACTATATAGTGAGCAGTTGTGACTGGGTAACCTAACTATATAGTGAGCAGTTGTGACTGGGTAACCAAACTTCTCCCATACTATATAGTGAGCAGTTGACTGGGTAACCAAACTATATAGTGAGCAGTTGACTGGGTAACCTAACTATATAGTGATCAGTTGACTGGGTAACCAAACTTCTCCCATACTATATAGTGAGCAGTTGACTGGGTAACCAAACTTCTCCCATACTATATAGTGAGCAGTTGACTGGGTAACCAAACTATATAGTGAGCAGTTGACTGGGTAACCAAACTTCTCCCATACTATATAGTGAGCAGTTGACTGGGTAACCAAACTTCTCCCATACTATATAGTGAGCAGTTGACTGGGTAACCAAACTTCTCCCATACTATATAGTGAGCAGTTGACTGGGTAACCAAACTTCTCCCATACTATATAGTGAGCAGTTGACTGGGTAACCAAACTTCTCCCATACTATATAGTGAGCAGTTGACTGGGTAACCAAACTTCTCCCATACTATATAGTGAGCAGTTGACTGGGTAACCAAACTTCTCCCATACTATATAGTGAGCAGTTGACTGGGTAACCAAACTTCTCCCATACTATATAGTGAGCAGTTGACTGGGTAACCAAACTTCTCCCATACTATATAGTGAGCAGTTGACTGGGTAACCAAACTTCTCCCATACTATATAGTGAGCAGTTGACTGGGTAACCAAACTTCTCCCATACTATATAGTGAGCAGTTGACTGGGTAACCAAACTTCTCCCATACTATATAGTGAGCAGTTGACTGGGTAACCTAACTATATAGTGAGCAGTTGACTGGGTAACCAAACTTCTCCCATACTATATAGTGAGCAGTTGACTGGATAACCATACTATATAGTGAGCAGTTGACTGGGTAACCAAACTTCTCCCATACTATATAGCAGTTGACTGGGTAACCAAACTTCTCCCATACTATATAGTGAGCAGTTGACTGGGTAACCAAACTTCTCCCATACTATATAGTGAGCAGTTGACTGGGTAACCAAGCTTCTCCCAAACTATATAGTGAGCAGTTGACTGGGTAACCAAACTATATAGTGAGCAGTTGACTGGGTAACCAAACTTCTCCCATACTATATAGTGAGCAGTTGACTGGGTAACCAAACTTCTCCCAAACTATATAGTGAGCAGTTGACTGGGTAACCAAACTATATAGTGAGCAGTTGACTGGGTAACCTAACTATATAGTGAGCAGTTGTGACTGGGTAACCAAACTATATAGTGAGCAGTTGACTGGGTAACCAAACTTCTCCCATACTATATAGTGAGCAGTTGACTGGTAACCAAACTTCTCCCATACTATATAGTGAGCAGTTGACTGGGTAACCAAACTTCTCCCAAACTATATAGTGAGCAGTTGACTGGGTAACCAAACTATATAGTGAGCAGTTGACTGGGTAACCAAACTTCTCCCATACTATATAGTGAGCAGTTGACTGGGTAACCAAACTTCTCCCAAACTATATAGTGAGCAGTTGACTGGGTAACCAAACTATATAGTGAGCAGTTGACTGGGTAACCTAACTATATAGTGAGCAGTTGTGACTGGGTAACCAAACTATATAGTGAGCAGTTGACTGGGTAACCAAACTTCTCCCATACTATATAGTGAGCAGTTGACTGGGTAACCAAACTTCTCCCATACTATATAGTGAGCAGTTGACTGGGTAACCAAACTTCTCCCAAACCTAACAGAAACCTCCTATGTTATAGAAGCAAGCTTAAGCCCCTTTATATAAGCAAGAAAATCACAACGATCCTATATTCCTTAAAGTGTGGTAGATTCTTTTCCTGCAACTTCATCATCAGAAAAATGAGGATACAGTCAATCTTGTGTTAGCGGTCACCTCTATTAAGCAGCCAACCTCTATTAACCAGCCAGTAACCAAACTCCCACTGTGGCAATTAGTTCAGCATTTAACCTCTATTAAGCAGCCACCTGTATTAAGCAGCCAATGTTTACCACACCCTTGGCTGGCTGCTTAGGACAGGTTTGACTGTAGTTGGATGGGTTGATACACGAACCCACTGTTGCATGTTAATGTGTTCTATTATCACCAGTCTATGAATAGTAGAAGTAGCCTTTGTCATCTGCCACATACAGCGTTCAACTTTAGCAAATTCCAAAATGAAGAATGAATAGAGATTGATATGTAAATGCCCCATTTCCCAATTAAATACATTCCTGAAAATAGTCTAGAAGCTGAAGTTTTATGTTGGATTGATGCTGATAAGTGATGCGAGACGTACAACCTCACTAGTGTCGGCTGTATGAGGCACAGCCATTGAGTGAACAGATTGCAATTGCTACGCCATGTTACCATAGCGACGAGGGTTCTGCCTATATATATAATCATCATAAACAGCGCTCGTTGTGACAGACGGATCTGTATTCCAGTGGTAACACGCTGGACTGGTAATCCAGGGATCGCAGGTTCGATCCCCCATCTGACCCTAATAAAATTAACAGTCTTTCAGATGGGACGTTAAACCGAGGTCTCGTGTCGGTGCTTTACACCGTGCACGTAAAAGAACCAGAGGAGACTCTGGAATGGGTCTGTCTGTATCATTGCACTATCCTCCAACAATCTAAAATGACTAATCTCTTCAGGAGGAGTCGCTTATATGGGCAACTGGTAGCGATGATAAATAAACGTAAAACACACACATCACTCGTTGTGCAGTGTGGCAGCCATAAGCATGTGCTTAAATTCAGATTTGTTATCATACTAAACCTGTAATCTGTGCGACACATCAAAGGTCGTTTAATCAGTGCTATTTGAACAACCTTTTCTGGGGTCGTTGTAATGCACAGTAGTACGGCACTGTGATAGGGCAGGTGATGATGAAAATCAAGCCAATCGGTATTCTACGTTTCGATAGCAATTGTGGCGGCTCGATGCTTTCTAAACTTGCTTTTGCAGAAGATTTGTTACTTTTTCAAACTACTTACAATTCACTTTCCAGTCGTTTACGTTTGCATATGTTGATTGTCGTCTGCCGGACCAGGTTACCAAGGCAACGTCTGCTGACAACCATTCCATCCACCAGTGGAATTGCCATGGTTAATCTAGAACAACATAAAAACAACAATAGACTACCACCCAAATCCATGCAGTAGCATGTCGCCCAAGTGGGCACTGAGGAGAAAATGGCCTCAACCCTACAGCAACATACCATTGTCTATTTTCACCTGACCGTGTTATCTTCATAGACAAACAATGGAGGCACAGCTGTGCAAGCACAAGATTACTCGACGAGAATGGTGTAACTATGACTAGTCTCAACTCTTCTTCCGAATATATCATTACTGTATTCAACATAATAGTGGAAGTCGTGATAGCTCAGTGGTAGCGCGTTCGCTTCATGTGCGATAGGCCCGGAGTTCGAGCCCGCTGGAGCCGTTATGATAGTGTCCTAAGGCAAGGCATTTAAATTCCATGTTGCCTCTTCTCTCTCCCTCGTGGCGATGGATTCCATCAGGAATGAGGTCTCGAGAGTGATTAATATAAGTTATATGAACTTGTTTCGCAATCGAGCTAAAATAAATTTGTATAAACTAACATAATAGAACCAACAGAAGAGAGGGCGCCATCTCAAATACGAGCGACGTAAGGCAGCATTGATGGTGGCAGTATCGATGATGCAGGTGGCTATTAGTGATGTGCATCGGTTTCAAAATCCATAATCGGACGGGTAAACCGATTAGATAATTGATTATTAATCTGGCAATTGATATAGTTAGAAATCAAAATCATTCCATATAATTTGTGAGTTTAACAATCTATTTAGCACTAATAAAATACGTACAAGTTACTAGTTTCGACAAATTAGTTACTCAGTTACATCTGAGTACTAGACTTTAAGTTACTGGACTGCCACCTGATATAACATTAGGTTTTAAGTTAATAGAGGACAGAACGCTTAGTGACAAACTAGTGAAAAGTCTAGTACTAGATACAGTTATAGAATTGTTGTTGCAAACGTGCAATGCTAATAAAATACAGCCAATAGTAAATCGTGGTTTTATTTGAGTCATAAACAAACATAAAAGTAAGAGACAAAAATAAAGACTCGTCGATTATAATTGATTACACATTTTCACAATCGATTATCGCTGATGTCAATGCCGGCGCACGATTGTCGGCGACTTAGTGATAATCGGTTTATCACTAGTGTCTATAACCACAAGTAGATGTGTCTTCACCTGACACCCGAACGTTGACCTACATTACCAGAAGAAATACTTGAGACCTCCAAACCAGTACCCTCAAGGTGCTACGGAGAATAATAAGAATCCCAAGGTCTACAATGCAAACGGCTCCTTTTAGATCAAGATGATGGGGTAGACTGCTGTGTGCTAGTGGATCCCATTGGCCAGCAGAACAGCAGTTAACCTTTGACCTCAAGTAAAAATACTCCTTAAGTTGTGCCTGGTACACTACGAGGTAGAGAAACAAGCAGAGAGTATGTGACCTGTGAGATGCATACTAGATTAAGGCATCGCCAATACAAAACTCTATGAAAAACATTTGACACCATAGATATAATGCGCTATACAGGAGATAGGCAGTCGAGCTAGAGAGAGGTACCGACAGTCCCCAACTATAGCATCAGCACTTTACTAGCCCCGTAGTGCAAGATGGAAGACCCCATTAAAGAAATGTAGGGTTGGAGAGATGGATAAACATATCATACTTTCCCGTCTGCCCCTGCATATGTATTCGGAAAAGTCCATTCTGCAGAGCGTGTATAAATATGATGAAGACATCCTTGTCCAGTGGTCGGGGTAGCGTCAGTGAGCTGGTTGTCGTGTACTGTTCCAGACCTGTGCTTGTTACTCCGAGTAAGTCACCTAAAACACATTGTAACGGGTACGTTACATTGGACTGAGCACTATATTGTGAACAAGCCTATGTACGCTGGCTATTTTATTGAGATATGCTTCCAAAACTATTACGATCTGCTAAAACACATTGTAACGGGTACGTTACATTGGACTGAGCACTATATTGTGAACAAGCCTATGTACGCTGGCTATTTTATTGAGATATGCTTCCAAAACTATTACGATCTGCTAAAACACATTGTAACGGGTACGTTACATTGGACTGAGCACTATATTGTGAACAAGCCTATGTACGCTGGCTATTTTATTGAGATATGCTTCCAAAACTATTACGATCTGCTAAAACACATTGTAACGGGTACGTTACATTGGACTGAGCACTATATTGTGAACAAGCCTATGTACGCTGGCTATTTTATTGAGATATGCTTCCAAAACTATTACGATCTGCTAAAACACATTGTAACGGGTACGTTACATTGGACTGAGCACTATATTGTGAACAAGCCTATGTACGCTGGCTATTTTATTGAGATATGCTTCCAAAACTATTACGATCTGCTAAAACACATTGTAACGGGTACGTTACATTGGACTGAGCACTATATTGTGAACAAGCCTCTGTACGCTGGTATTTTAGATGCTTCCAAAACCATTACGATCTGCTAAAACACATTGTAACGAGTACGTTACATTGGACTGAGCACTATATTGTGAACAAGCCTATGTACGCTGGTTATTTTATTGAGATATGCTTCCAAAACTATTACGATCTGCTAAAACACATTGTAACGGGTACGTTACATTGGACTGAGCACTATATTGTGAACAAACCTCTGTACACTGGTTATTTTATTGAGATATGCTTCCAAAACCATTACGATCTGCTAAAACACATTGTAACAAATACGTTACATTGGACTGAGCACTATATTGTGAACAAACCTCTGTACACTGGTTATTTTATTGAGATATGCTTCCAAAACTATTACGATCTGCTAAAACACATTGTAACGGGTACGTTACATTGGACTGAGCACTATATTGTGAACAAGCCTATGTACGCTGGTTATTTTATTGAGATATGCTTCCAAAACTATTACGATCTGCTGATATATCATACCTGCTGGATTGTTTATATATCAGATATTCTTTTTTATTTATTTTTTCCTCTTCTTTAAGGTGTTTGTTTATTATAGTGTCACCCCTATTTTAAAGGGCCAGCGATTTCTGACTTATGAGACACCTATTTTTATGAACATCAGTACTTCCCGAATCATCTGCTTGTATGCCAAACACCAGACTGGTAGGCAATCGGTAACCATTATTTAACTAGCTGGCGGCTCACCAACCGGCCATATCAGAACGAACCCCTGATGAGATTGGAACCTTCGACCTCCCACTCCGTAGGCGGACGCCTTAACTACTGGAATATTAGATATTCTTAACTTCTAAAAGACTAATACAATACAGAAATTACTGAGCACAGAACAATGCTTGCAGGAAACCATAATACAAAAACTGTATCATTACCTGCTGTAAACAATAACATTACCTGCTGTAAACAATAACATTACCCACAGGAAACAATAACATTACCTGCTGTAAACAATAACATTACCCACAGGAAACAATAACATTACCTGCTGTAAACAATAACATTACCCACAGGAAACAATAACATTACCCACAGGAAACAATAACATTACCTGCTGTAAACAATAACATTACCCACAGGGAACAATAACATTACCTGCAGGAAACAATAACATTACCTGCTGTAAACAATAACATTACCCACAGGAAACAATAACATTACCCACAGGAAACAATAACATTACCTGCTGTAAACAATAACATTACCCACAGGAAACAATAACATTACCTGCTGTAAACAATAACATTACCCACAGGAAACAATAACATTACCTGCTGTAAACAATAACATTACCCACAGGAAACAATAACATTACCTGCTGTAAACAATAACATTACCCACAGGAAACAATAACATTACCTGCTGTAAACAATAACATTACCCACAGGAAACAATAACATTACCTGCTGTAAACAATAACATTACCCACAGGAAACAATAACATTACCTGCTGTAAACAATAACATTACCCACAGGGAACAATAACATTACCCACAGGAAACAATAACATTACCTGCTGTAAACAATAACATTACCCACAGGAAACAATAACATTACCCACAGGAAACAATAACATTACCTGCTGTAAACAATAACATTACCCACAGGAAACAATAACATTACCTGCTGTAAACAATAACATTACCCACAGGAAACAATAACATTACCTGCTGTAAACAATAACATTACCCACAGGAAACAATAACATTACCTGCTGTAAACAATAACATTACCCACAGGAAACAATAACATTACCTGCTGTAAACAATAACATTACCCACAGGGAACAATAACATTACCCACAGGGAACAATAACATTACCTGCTGTAAACAATAACATTACCCACAGGAAACAATAACATTACCCACAGGAAACAATAACATTACCTGCTGTAAACAATAACATTACCCACAGGAAACAATAACATTACCTGCTGTAAACAATAACATTACCTGCAGGAAACAATAACATTACCTGCTGTAAACAATAACATTACCTGCAGGAAACAATAACATTACCTGCAGGAAACAATAACATTACCTGCTGTAAACAATAACATTACCTGCTGTAAACAATAACATTACCTGCTGTAAACAATAACATTACCTGCTGTAAACAATAACATTACCTGCTGTAAACAATAACATTACCTGCTGTAAACAATAACATTACCTGCTGTAAACAATAACATTACCTGCTGTAAACAATAACATTACCTGCTGTAAACAATAACATTACCTGCTGTAAACAATAACATTACCCACAGGAAACAATAACATTACCTGCTGTAAACAATAACATTACCCACAGGAAACAATAACATTACCTGCTGTAAACAATAACATTATATGCAGGGAACAATAACATTACCTGCAGGAAACAATAACATTACCTGCTGTAAACAATAACATTACCTGCAGGAAACAATAACATTACCTGCTGTAAACATTAACATTACCTGCAGGAAACAATAACATTACCTGCAGGGAACAATAACATTACCTGCAGGAAACAATAACATTACCTGCAGGAAACAATAACATTACATGCAGGGAACAATAACATTACATGCAGGGAACAATAACATTACCTGCAGGAAACAATAACATTACCTGCAGGGAACAATAACATTACCTGCAGGGAACAATAACATTACCTGCAGGAAACAATAACATTACCTGCAGGAAACAATAACATTACATGCAGGGAACAATAACATTACCTGCAGGGAACAATAACATTACCTGCAGGGAACAATAACATTACCTGTTGTAAACAATAACATTACCCACAGGAAACAATAACATTACCTGCAGGAAACAATAACATTACCCACAGGGAACAATAACATTACCTGCAGGGAACAATAACATTACCTGCAGGAAACAATAACATTACCTGCAGGGAACAATAACATTACCTGCTGTAAACAATAACATTACCTGCTGTAAACAATAACATTACCTGCTGTAAACAATAACATTACCTGCAGGGAACAATAACATTACCTGCTGTAAACAATAACATTACCTGCTGTAAACAATAACATTACCTGCTGTAAACAATAACATTACCTGCTGTAAACAATATCATTACCTGCTGTAAACAATAACATTACCTGCTGTAAACAATAACATTACCTGCTGTAAACAATAACATTACCTGCAGGAAACAATAACATTACCTGCAGGGAACAATAACATTACCTGCAGGAAACAATAACATTACCTGCAGGGAACAATAACATTACCTGCAGGGAACAATAACATTACCTGCAGGGAACAATAACATTACCTGCTGTAAACAATAACATTACCTGCTGTAAACAATAACATTACCTGCAGGAAACAATAACATTACCTGCTGTAAACAATAACATTACATGCAGGAAACAATAACATTACCTGCTGTAAACAATAACATTACCTGCAGGAAACATTAACATTCATTACCTGCTGGGAAGTTCTCATGATCCTCAAAATTCTCCAGCCACACGACGAATACTTTGGTATCAGGTCCCATCATCAAGGGCTGACGACCCCGGCGGGACCTCATCACAGGGGCATCTGTTGGGGAGCCAGACAAGTCTCTATCCAGACGCATCTTTTCCAAGGACTCGTGGGTTAGAGACCTGGGTTTGGTCAGTGTTACTGAAGAACTCCTCATCATGAACTGTGGTGACTTGTCTACAAGTAATTCATCAAACACATACACACTCTAGTCTGTACTGTCTACTAACTTTACTTTAAAAGCATTTGAAGCTGAATTCTATTACAATTATAAAAATATCTATATTTTTTTTACCCGAAAGATAAAAATCTTGTAAAATGTTATGTTTTAATTTACTTTTATTATCTCACTGTAAAGCCTAACTTCTCGGGACGAAAATACCTAGTCTTAACACCTTTGCGCACAAAACAACACAGTTTTTGCAGTGGGCAATGACGTGCGATAGACAGACGCCACTAGTTTATTCATGTACTTGTACATATAACATACTTTCTAAAATGCATTGTATATACTGTATCTTAGTAAATGCTAACTACGACAGATGCGACATGTGATGTACCAAGCCAGGGTAAAAACCAGAGAGAAAACTTCACCCACTTCACCCACTGTAGATAATGTAAAATACTCTGGAAAACTGCACCTGGTCCACCACATTCCACCCATCTTGTATCTATATACTATTATTCAATAAATACGTTACTTTTAAGTCGCTCAACATCGTTGAGAGCTTATGTTGCTTGCATTGAATAAATGTTAATATTACTTTTCTATATATCGTTGTGCATATGAGAATTGGAATAGCGAAATTTAAATAATCGTCTGCGTTGATCGCTGTCAGAACTAGAACTGATTTTACTATGATCTCCTCGTGGCGTGTTAGCGCCACAAACCTGTTTGCCCACTTAATCATGTGATCACATACATACACATACATGACTGAACTGCACATTAACTAATGTAGTGCTTACAGTACTTTACAAACCTGTTTGACCACTTAATCATGTGATCACATACATACATGACTGAACTGCACATTAACTAATGTAGTGCTTACAGTACTTTAAGACATATGTTCTGCGCTATACTACGTAACGCTCAGAACTTCAAAGTAATGGTATAGTATAAGGGAGATAATTCAGTTATACTTGAAATAGGATTATGGTTCTTGTTATTTGCCATTGGCTGTGATGCATCTGGATGTGATGTTACTATGTTTATGGAGAAACAAACAACTTGCTGTTTTTGACATGACTTCATTTCGTATTATGGCTATGGTAATATTATAAATATATTATTAATAATTAGAATTGTTATCATTTCTATACTTCATTAACAATTTATTCAAATTTTAACCCTTTCAACACCACAGACCTCTAAATAGGCTTACAAAAAGTGTAGATCCAGATGAGCCGGCTCGTGACGAGCCGTCTCATCAGGATCTGCACTTTTTGCCAGTGATATGACTATTTTTAGACATAATTACCCATTTTGATAAATGAACTTGTCCAAATGTGATTTTCTGATTCATTTATTGGTTTATGAATATCATGGACCAGTCCATGTGAGTTACTTGGTGTTGAATGGGTTAAGTAAAATTTTGAAGATCTGCTAACCAGGAACTACCTTTGTGAAATTGATGTATGTAAATCACAGCCCATTCTAATAGATATACATATATGTATACATTCATCAGTAACTATGTAAATGTTGAAATACTCAAGGTAACAGTACGTGGTTAAATTTGTATTTCTCCATAATTGTATATATACAGTCTACATCCGTTCTGTCAGTCGGTTAAGTCGAATTCTCCGGCTATCTCGAAGTCGGATCAAAGTCCCGTTTCAGACCACTATCATTGTACATATAACTGGCTCCGTTTATATCGAATTTCGTTAAGTCAAACTTCGGTTATGTCAAAGTATTTTGTTCGGTCCGACGGAATTCGACATAACGGACGTAGACTGTAGTTTTATATTTTCACGTGAAGAAAAAGCTTAATGGGAAGTCAACAATTAGACGAAGTTACCTCCTCCATGTGGATCCGCCAGGCATCTGTTGTATGTTTCACTAGAGGGCAGCACAAAGGCCACCTCAGACATGACGTCTGCCCAGTACAGCACCTGCTGCCTGCCATCATAGACACTTCCCCCAGTCCCCCGTGGATAGTCATTATCTGTAAAGTAATGCACACTATTAATAGATCACTGATAATTCCGCAATTTGATTGGCTGAAACCTGATCACATGGAGGCGAGTAGTATTTGACAATTCAACCTGTTTCCATAATTTCGCTTCTTTCCAGTATTTTGGGTCAGTAGTTCTGCAAGTGTTTGGCTATGTATGGGTCAATAATTCTGAGAGCATTTTGGCTATGTATGGGTCAATAGTTCTGTGAGCGTTTGGCTATGTATGGGTCAATAGTTCTGTGAGCGTTTGGCTATGTATGGGTCAATAGTTCTGTGAGCGTTTGGCTATGTATGGGTCAATAGTTCTGTGAGCGTTTGGCTATGTATGGGTCAATAGTTCTGTGAGCGTTTGGCTATGTATGGGTCAATAGTTCTGTGAGCGTTTGGCTATGTATGGGTCAATAGTTCTGTGAGCGTTTGGCTATGTATGGGTCAATAGTTCTGTGAGCGTTTGGCTATGTATGGGTCAATAGTTCTGTGAGCGTTTGGCTATGTATGGGTCAATAGTTCTGTGAGCGTTTGGCTATGTATGGGTCAATAGTTCTGTGAGCGTTTGGCTATGTATGGGTCAATAGTTCTGTGAGCGTTTGGCTATGTATGGGTCAATAGTTCTGTGAGCGTTTGGCTATGTATGGGTCAATAGTTCTGTGAGCGTTTGGCTATGTATGGGTCAATAGTTCTGCGAGCGTTTGGCTATGTATGGGTCAATAGTTCTGCGAGCGTTTGGCTATGTATGGGTCAATAGTTCTGTGAGCGTTGGCTATGTATGGGTCAATAGTTCTGTGAGCGTTTGGCTATGTATGGGTCAATAGTTCTGCGAGCGTTTGGCTATGTATGGGTCAATAGTTCTGTGAGCGTTTGGCTATGTATGGGTCAATAGTTCTGTGAGCGTTTGGCTATGTATGGGTCAATAGTTCTGTGAGCGTTTGGCTATGTATGGGTCAATAGTTCTGTGAGTGTTTGGCTATGTATGGGTCAATAGTTCTGTGAGCGTTTGGCTATGTATGGGTCAATAGTTCTGTGAGCGTTTGGCTATGTCTGGGTCAATAGTTCTGTGAGCATTTGGCTATGTATGGGTCAATAGTTCTGCGAGCGTTTGGCTATGTATGGGTCAATAGTTCTGCGAGCATTTGGCTATGTATGGGTCAATAGTTCTGTGAGCGTTTGGCTATGTATGGGTCAATAGTTCTGTGAGCGTTTGGCTATGTATGGGTCAAAAAGTTCTGTGAGCGTTTGGCTATGTATGGGTCAATAGTTCTGTGAGCGTTTGGCTATGTATGGGTCAATAGTTCTGTGAGCGTTTGGCTATGTATGGGTCAATAGTTCTGCGAGCGTTTGGCTATGTATGGGTTAATAGTTTGCGAGCGTTTGGCTATGTATGGGTTAATAGTTCTGCGAGCGTTTTGGCTATGTATGGGTCAATAGTTTTGCGAGCATTTGGCTATGTATGGGTCAATAGTTCTGTGAGCGTTTGGCTATGTATGGGTCAATAGTTCTGCAAGCGTTTTGGCTATGTATGGGTCAATAGTTCTGCAAGCGTTTTGGCTATGTATGGGTCAATAGTTCTGCAAGCGTTTTGGCTATGTATGGGTCAATAATTCTGCAAGCGTTTTGGCTATGTATGGGTCAATAGTTCTACGAGCGTTTTGGCTATGTATGGGTCAATAATTCTGTGAGCATTTGGCTATGTATGGGTCAATAGTTCTGTGAGCGTTTGGCTATGTATAGGTCAATAGTTCTGGGAGCGTTTGGCTATGTATGGGTCAATAGTTCTGCAAGCGTTTTGGCTATGTATGGGTCAATAATTCTGCGAGCGTTTTGGCTATGTAGAGTTTGGTTGCGATTGCTCATCAGTGCGCATTTCTACCAACAATAATGGCTGATCGACTAAGGCAATTTAACGTCTTAGGAAGAACAAAAATTTACTTGTTTCCTATTTTGAAAGTTTAGCTTGAGCCCTGGATAATGGCATTGCATTATTCTGATTAATCCACCAGCATTCAGTGGTATACAGTCAAACCTGTGTTAGTGGAAGCGCAGTGGATGCGCATTCGCTTCAGGTGTGAAAGGTCCGGAGTTCGAGCCCCGCTGGAGCCGTTACGATTGTGCCCTTAGGCAAGGCATTTAAATTCCACATTGCCTCTTCTCTCTCCTTCATGGCGATGGATTCCATCAGGAATGAGGTTTCGAGAGTGATTAATATAAGTTGAAAGAACTTGTTTCGCAATCAAGCTAAAATAAATTTGTGTAAGCTAAACCTGTGTTAGTGGTCACCTCCATTAAGCAACCAACCTGTATTAAGCATATACTATACTATACATTTGACCGCTATTAAGCAGCCACCTGTGCTATGCAGCCACTTTCTCTGACTCCTTTGGCTGGCTGCTTAAGACAGGTTTGACTGCAGTTAACAGAATAATGCAACAAAGTTTGGTATATACCATTAGCGTCATCTTGGTCCATGATTTTCCAGCTTGTTGCAACGTGTCCAGTCCATCCGGCGTGTTTACCGATGTCTACAGGCCAGCCGAGGGAGTGGAGGAACTCAAGGAACTGGGGCTGAACACTGGCCCTGGAGGACTGTCAACAGTAAAACACAACATGATCTGAATACAGGGGTTGAACCACCTAAACTATCTACGTAGTTTAAGCATGTTTTATTGCAATCTAAATATTCAATATATAAGGCAAAACAAATGAAAAAACTTATATGATGATGATGTACGTTTATTTACCCTCGCCACCGGTAAACCATATGGGCGAGCGTTCTAAGATGATTATTCTCTGTGATGCTTATGGTGACATCCTCAGATGGCTCCTTCCTTCTTTCTGTGCCAGGGTGACAAGTCCTGGTCTGTGTGCGATCCTTTTTAGGGCCACATCCTCCACGATTAGTCGGCTCACAGCAGCAAAATGGTTCTGTTGTTCCGTCGTTGTCCACCCCGCTGACGCATCCGGGGTCGAGGTCGCATCCCTCCGTCTCCAACAGCTCGCCCGAGATTGGAGACAGATAAAAGAGTTTGAGGCGACGAGTGCGCCATCCACGCGAAACGACTGCCGTCTTCTCCTACCCAGTCACTCGTCGCCTCTTCAACGCCCCAGTGTTAGCTGTCGTTGATCTAGGTAAGTGTAAGACACTCAAAAAGAGTCGATGCGGGTCCTCGTCTGTATGCGTCAGAGGCGTGCATTGGTCACTTCGGAACAGGAGATCCAATTTCCTGCTGTGAGCTATATAATTAAATGTATGTATGATATACGATTCATGGCATTGTTTGCACAAACATTGTCAATATATAAATATTGTAAATATATCTCATCCTGCTGCAAGCACTGCCACATGGCAGGCTCTACCTGTCCGAGCCTCACATCTCTTCCTGCTGCAAGCAAGCACTGCCACATGGCAGGCTCTACCTGTCCGAGCCTCACATCTCTTCCTGCTGCAAGCACTGCCACATGGCAGGTTCTACCTGTCCGAACCTCACATCTCATCCTGCTGCAAGCACTGCCACATGGCAGGCTCTACCTGTCCGAGACTCACATCTCTTCCTGCTGCAAGCACTGCCACATGGCAGGCTCTACCTGTCCGAGCCTCACATCTCTTCCTGCTGCAAGCAAGCACTGCCACATGGCAGGCTCTACCTGTCCGAGCCTCACATCTCTTCCTGCTGCAAGCACTGCCACATGGCAGGCTCTACCTGTCTGAGCCTCACATCTCTTCCTGCTGCAAGCACTGCCACATGGCAGGCTCTACCTGTCTGAGCCTCACATCTCTTCCTGCTGCAAGCACTGCCACATGGCAGGCTCTACCTGTCCGAGCCTCACATCTCTTCCTGCTGCAAGCACTGCCACATGGCAGGCTCTACCTGTCCGAGTCTTACATCTCTTCCTGCTGCAAGCACTGCCACATGGCAGGCTCTACCTGTCCGAGCCTCACATCTCTACCTGCTACAAGCACTGCCACATGGCAGGCTCTACCTGTCCGAGCCTCACATCTCTTCCTGCTACAAGCCACATGGCCGGCTCTACCTGTCGATGCGGGTCCTCGTCTGTATGCGTCAGAGGCGTGCATTGGTCACTTCGGAACAGGTGATCCAATTTCCTGCTGTGAGCTATATAATTAAATGTATGTATGATATACGATTCATGGCATTGTTTGCACAAACATTGTCAATATATAAATATTGTAAATATATCTCATCCTGCTGCAAGCACTGCCACATGGCAGGCTCTACCTGTCCGAGCCTCACATCTCTTCCTGCTGCAAGCACTGCCACATGGCAGGTTCTACCTGTCCGAACCTCACATCTCATCCTGCTGCAAGCACTGCCACATGGCAGGCTCTACCTGTCCGAGACTCACATCTCTTCCTGCTGCAAGCACTGCCACATGGCAGGCTCTACCTGTCCGAGCCTCACATCTCTTCCTGCTGCAAGCACTGCCACATGGCAGGCTCTACCTGTCCAACCCTCACATCTCATCCTGCTGCAAGCACTGCCACATGGCAGGCTCTACCTGTCCGAGCCTCACATCTCTTCCTGCTGCAAGCACTGCCACATGACAGGTTTACCTGTCCGAGCCTCACATCTCTACCTGCTACAAGCACTGCCACATGGCAGGCTCTACCTGTCCGAGCCTCACATCTCTTCCTGCTGCAAGCACTGCCACATGGCAGGCTCTACCTGTCCGAGCCTCACATCTCTTCCTGCTACAAGCCACATGACAGGCTCTACCTGTCCGAGCCTCACATCTCTTCCTGCTGCAAGCAAGCACTGCCACATGACAGGCTCTACCTGTCCGAGCCTCACATCTCTACCTGCTGCAAGCCACATGGCAGGCTCTACCTGTCCGAGCCTCACATCTCATCCTGCTACAAGCACTGCCACATGACAGGCTCTACCTGTCCGAGCCTCACATCTCATCCTGCTACAAGCACTGCCACATGGCAGGCTCTACCTGTCCGAGCCTCACATCTCTTCCTGCTACAAGCTACATGACAGGCTCTACCTGTCCGAGCCTCACATCTCTACCTGCTGCAAGCACATGGCAGGCTCTACCTGTCCGAGCCTCACATCTCATCCTGCTACAAGCACTGCCACATGGCAGGCTCTACCTGTCCGAGCCTAACATCTCTTCCTGCTGCAAGCAAGCACTGCCACATGGCGGCTCTACCTGTCCGAGCCTCACATCTCTTCTGCTGCAAGCAAGCACTGCCACATGGCAGGCGCTACCTGTCCGAGCCTCACATCTCTTCCTGCTGCAAGCAAGCACTGCCACATGGCAGGCTCTACCTGTCCGAGCCTCACATTTCTTCCTGCTGCAAGCCACATGGCAGGCTCTACTTGTCCGAGCCTCACATCTCTTCCTGCTGCAAGCCACATGGCAGGCTCTACCTGTCCGAGCCTCACATCTCTTCCTGCTGCAAGCAAGCACTGCCACATGGCAGGCTCTACCTGTCCGAGCCTCACATCTCTTCCTGCTGCAAGCAAGCACTGCCACATGGCAGGCTCTACCTGTCCGAGCCTCACATCTCTTCCTGCTGCAAGCAAGCACTGCCACATGGCAGGCTCTACCTGTCCGAGCCTCACATCTCTTCAGTAAAATATAATTACACATAAGTACCGTACCACATTTGTAACAATATTCTGCGGTAATTTCTGTCCAGTCTTCACATAGAACACGTGTACGGTATCGCTGTCCCTGCTTGGTATCACATCTAGCTGCTCGATGTCGGAAAACAGACTTGTGTTACTCGTGTCCAGCATCACGAGGGAAGGTGGTAGACTGCTATTGCTTGGTTCCTTCAATCAGAAAATAATGACCACCATTAATAACATAGCTTCTCTCACCAATAGTTAGCTTAAACATATTTATTTTCTATCATGTAAACGATTATTTACAACAATGAGAGACATCGGTGAGTTACTGCCCCTGGATACTCCTTAGAAGTAGATAGGTCCTTTTAAGTATTTTCCTCTGTTTTTATTGTTGTTTCCTTTGCACAACATTCTAGCAATTTTATTCCACTATCGCTTTATATGATTATTAAATTACTATATCTTGACATATCTCCTACAGTATATGCAATGGGTACCTATTTGTAGAACTATGCTATCAGTTAATTAACACGATTTTGATAAAATCACAATTATCATACCGCAACATCTGGTTAAAGAACAACAGTAAAAACAAAGAATTCTAACCAAAAGGACGTATTCACATTTTGGAATAAATCAAACTTTATCTGCCAAGGGAGGTAATAGAAAATTAGAGATGTCTCTCATTGAATTAAGGAATTGGACAGAAAGCTATACAGCTTACGGTTGTCCTCTCCTTCAACAATAGTTATTTCTAAACCTCTAAAATATAACCTCATCTAAACAATAGTTATTTCCAAACCTCTAAAATATAACCTCATCTAAACAATAGTTATTTCCAAACCTCTAAAATATAACCTCATCTAATCAATAGTTATTTCCAAACCTATAAAATATAACCTCATCTAAACAATAGTTATTTCCAAACCTCTAAAATATAACCTCATCTAAACAATAGTTATTTCTAAACCTATAAAATAAAACCATATCTCAGACAGCAGATATTTCTTAACCTATATTTAGTTTGTTTATGTGGTTTAAAGTGTAAAGCACCGACACGAGACCTCGGTTTAACGTCCCATCTGAAAGACTGTTAATTTGATTAGGGTCAGACGGGGGGATCGAACCTGCGATCCCTGGATAGCCAGGTCCAGCGTGTTACCACTGGGCTACAGATCCGTCTGAAACATTGCATAGAGGTAACATTGCATCATACCTTCAGGGCTTCTAGTGATAGAAATCCATAATGTGATAGAAACAGCCGCGCAGTCTGGAACTCCTGACACAGTTTAGGAGCTTTACACTCCATCGCCGTGTTTGGGAACGGTCTCCGTGCAGCCTCCACTTCGCTCCGTCTACCAATATTATTTTCAAACTGTGTCTGCTGTTCTATCTGTCTCTTCAGTTTGTCGAGCTCAGACTGCGTTTTCACGTCCGTGCCCAGTGAGTCCAGACTGGGTATACTTTTATCTCTAAAATGCATGTATAAAAAAGAGTGTTTGTGTATTGTATCTATTGTAAGGGCCAGCCATTTCGGATTGATGAGACACCTCTTATGGACATCAGTACTTCCCGAATCCTATCCTTGCAAGTCCAGGCACCAGGCTGATATGCAACCAGTAACCATTATTTAAATAGCTAGTGGATTACCATCCGGCCATATCTGAATAAACCTCTGATGAGGTTCGAACCTTCGACCTTAACCACTAGGCCACGGTTACGGTATATGTGAATGAGTATGTAAGAGAACGGAGGTTTATCATACAAACAGTACAGTATAGTCATACAGAGACAGGACTCCAGTTTACTTATATGCAGCTACAGAGCTATTCCTATGTATTGCCTTCAGATATATCTAGAACTCAATTACAACCACCTTGTCTGCCCATCCAGCCATCACCCCCTCAACAATACAAACATGAAAGGGAAGTGAGAAAATGTTTTTTCCCGAATTTCCACATTTTGGAGACGATCATTGTAACTATGTAACTGTTTCCCCAATCCTAATTGTGCCTGTTGCAACTATTCCTATGTACCATTCTAGAATAAAATATTGCTTAAACTAACTTAATGGCTTGGATTGTGAGAAGGATTACTGCATATCCCGAATCTTACGGTGCAGGGTTCCCGCTGTCGGTCACCAATTGCGACAAAAAACAAATATTGGCGCTAAATTCTGTGCACTGGCGAAAATATTTGGCGCAACCTTTTTTTTTTGGGCACATGTTTTGTCAAATACATGGCTTCAAATATTTATTTGTGAACTATATGGCTCATAGTTGGCTCCAAATTTTTTTAATTGGCTCCAGTGTTTTTCAATTGGCGACAGAAGTGGCGCAGACAAACATTCAGGCATCATAATAGCTATATAGTAATACCATACTAAACTACTTTATCGTCAATTTATTCCAGTTAACATTTTAAACCTGTAGCATAATGGGACGACATTTTCCAAGAATTTGCTAACTCCTACAAAAGAGAGCCTGTTACGAGTTCTTATTACAAGTATGAAACTATGGTAGCAGGATTGTGATTTGAGAGTGCAATATGGCAAGGTGGGGTGCGGTATGGTTTGATGGAGCGGGTGTTTGTCGCTTATTTGGACGGGAGCATTGAGGCATATAATTTGTTTGCAAATATTTCCCTGAATCTGTCAATGTTAAATTCTATATATCTGAGCACTGTTACTCACGCCATGGTCAGAGGTATTTTGTCCACACTATCCGGGAAATATTTGTGTTTCACTACATGATGTGTTCCAATGTTTTCCATGGGCATGGGTCGTCCGGGGTCTAACAACAGACTCTTTGAGGAAGATATCTGAAAATACAGGTACAATTAAAATACAGGTACAATTAAAATACAGGTAAGATTAAAATACAGGTATGATTAAAATACAGATACGATTAAAATACAGGTACGATTAAAATACAGGTACAATTAAAATACAGGTACGATTAAAATACAGGTACGATTAAAATACAGGTACGATTAAAATACAGGTATGATTAAAATACAGGTACGATTAAAACTCAATTTCCAGCCACAAGCAAAATCCATGATTTCTGAACAATTATTGGGAAACAAGTTTTCGAGACCTCATTTCAGATGGAATCCATCGCAATGGGGGAGAGACAAGAGGCAATGAGGGAGAGACAAGAGGCAATGAGGGAGAGACAAGAGGCAATGAGGGAGAGACAAGAGGCAATGAGGTAGAGACAAGAAGCAATGAGGGAGAGACAAGAGGCAATGAGGGAGAGACAAGAGGCAATGAGGGAGAGACAAGGATTTAGGTGTCTTGCCTAAGGACTCCATCACCTGGTTCTGACAGTGCTATAATTCACAACCTCTCTGCTACAAGGTGGACACTGTATTCGTTACACCACGAAGGTTCCAAAAATACATACATACATGTATTAACCACTTTCTTCATAGAGATTTAGGTTAATATATTATTATATCTCCATATAAACGACAGCCTTTAGCTATCATGCAGTGGATAAGTAGTCACCATATCTATCCCATCTCCATAGATATTACTGGGACTACATGAGATTCTGGCCTTTATTATGAACATTGGTTTCACTACTACATTGTCAATTTATATACTTTATTTATTTTACAACGATTGCAAAGCAAGTTTTAACAACTTATATTAATCACTCTCGTTGGCTCGGATGAAAGCGTATATGTGGTCATTCATGTGGGAGGAAACCGGAGTACCCGGAGAAAACCCACCTGTCCGATCTGGCGACCACCGTACCATCTCACATACTTCCCTGTCCGAGGATCGAACCCGGGTCGCATTGGTGAGAAGCGAGCATGCTAACCACTGCGCTAATCGGACAGGGTGGCAATTGTCAATGTATGTAGTATTGGTAATGGCGTCAAGAGGTGCTTCTATGAGGGAAAGGGTTAAGAACATACAGTATTAATTAATATACTGGTGATAATACCCGAGGTTAAAACTTTCTTCTCAAACCTCAAGCCCAGTCTCGACCTCCCAATTGGTTGAGCCAGGAGAAGATCTCAAACTCAACCAATCATATCACTTGAGATTTGTGAACAGTTTTATAACCTCTGACCCTGGAGGTGATGTGTCTAAATATTGACTAATTATGTTATATTTCGGGTCTTACGCCTGCATCAGCACCATTTTGGGCTATATCGCCGGCAGGCAGTTTACCTAACAACACCTTTCCTGGGCAGGCTCCAGCGGTTAACCAGTACTTGGGTGCACCAACCTCTGTAAGAAACTGCCAACTTTTTCATATAAATGAGACACGGTCTGAGCGGGGCTCAAACCCGTGACCATCAGTGATGATAGGTTACAGTGATATACAAGTCAGCGACCGTAACCACTTGACCACGGAGGCGGACAAATCTTGACTAAGCACAACAACCGTCTACTGGTTTCATTCCTCGAGGAAGTCACCAGAATGCAATTCCACCCAGTTTTTTTACACCCTTTGTGGACTGCCATAAATATGGAAGTTGTGAGTGCGCATTTGGTTGAGGTGCTTGCTGGAAGCTTACCCGTTCAACATTCAATTCCTACCCAGAAATAGCCAGCAACTAGCCAAGCAAGTAATTACTATGTACTGGTATAATCCAGACAATACCTTGTTCATTCGAGGAGAATGTCTCAGCTGCATGGTCCACGCATGTCGACCGAACGGGCCACGTATCAGAGCTGTAACTGTTGGTAGGGGATCTGAAATGTTCACATTTTTTACATTTTCACAAGTTCATATACAAGTACATAGCTTATAGTAAAGCCCCAATTGCTTTTTCTTTCATTATAAACTGAGGTCTCGTGTCGGTGCTTTACACCGTGCACGTAAAAGAACGAAATGAAACTGGAATGAGTCTCTGTATCATTGCACTATCCTCCAAAAATCTAAAATAATTAATCTCTTCAGGAGACGTCGCTCATATGGGCAACCGGTAGCGACGATAAATAAACGTAAAACAAACAAAACATTATGAAACCCCATTTACAATACTACTAGAGCCTCATCACGTGCTCTTTTTTCCCATTAATACAGACACAAAATGCTATTTTCTTTTCAATATTTGAAAATATAATACTATTAGTAAGATGCAATGTATCTTTATTTAGTTTATACAAATTTATTTTAGCTCGATTGCGAAACAAGTTCTTTTAACTTATATGTAATCCATCGCAATGGGGGAGAGATAAGAGGCAATGTGGAATTTAAATGCCATGCTTGCCTAAGGGCACAATCGTAACGGCTTCAGCGGGGTTCGAACTCCGGACCTTTCGCACCTGAAGCGAACTCGCATCCACTGTGCTATCACTACTTCCTCAATATCTTTATTTACAGATTTGATTATATTTGTACATGCAAATGTTTAAGTTTGATTACATCTAGTCTCTTAAATTAGTGAAGTTTTGTTTGTTTTGAAGTGACATGTAACTAAGAATGTGTTCTGGTATTTTCGCTTCAGTAAATGATGCAGTATTTTTATTTTTTTTATTTAAGTTTATTTAACGTCGCTACCGGTTTCCCATTTGAGCGACTGGCAGTTTACCTAACAACACCTTTCCTGGGCAGGTTCCAGCGGTTAACCAATACTTGGTGCACCAACCTTCGTAAGAAACTGCCAACTTTTTCATATAAATGAGACACGGTCTGAGCGGGGCTCGAACCCGTGACAATCAGAGATGATAGGTTACAGTGGTATACAAGTCAGCGACCTTAACCACTCGACCACGGAGGCGGCCTAATGATGCAGTACAGCAGTAGCCTGAATTTCAACATGTCAAAATATGCAATTGATGATAATTGAGATTATTTACCCTCGACTACGGCGAACCATGTGGGCGATCGGAATATGCAATTAAGCAGGTCCCGATGTTATAAGACTTTTCTCAGATCTCAAACTCAAGCTCAAGTGATCTGATTGGTTGATTCTGAGTATTACTGTCAATTGAACCAATCAGATGATTGAGACTGAGTTTTGAGATTGGAGAAATGTTTTATAAACTCCAGGCCTGGGTATGTGAAAATGAAAATAATTGTTTTTAAGTTTGCGAAAGTCCATTACCAAATATAATCAATAGACAAATAGTAATTGATATGCAAGCACCACAGGTGGAAGTCGTGATAGTCTCTTCAGGTGCGAAAGGTCTGGAGTTTGAGCCCCGATGGAGCCGTTATGATTGTGCCCTTAAGCAAGGCATTTAAATTCCAAATTGCCTCTTTTCTCTCCCTCGTGGCGATGGATTCCATCAGGAATGAAGTCTCGAGAGTGATTAATATGAGTTGTAAGAACTTGTTTCGCAATCGAGCTAAAATAAATTTGTATAAACCACAGGTGTGAAATTTGGTCACCCTGACATCACGTGACAACATTACACCGCACCTTTGCATATCTGACTCAAATCTCCATTCTAAATTGCGAAAAACTTCCTATGTAATTATATAGGAAGACTTTCGTGTTCTCACTTTGTATGCAAATAACATAAATATGCAAGAAAGTGTACAATTACAGTCTACATCTGTTATGTCAAATTCCGTCGGACCGAACAAAATACCTCCGACATAACTGAAGTTTGACTTAACAAGCTTCTACATAAACGGAGCCAGTTAGTTATATGTAAAATGATAGTGTCTGAAACGGGACTTTGATACGACTTCGAGATAACCGGAGAATTCGACATAACCGACTTTGACATAACGGATTCTAGCTTGTTACCATAGCAACAGGTACAGGAAATCAGTACCTTCATACTGTCCGATTAGCGCAGTGGTTAGCGCGCTCGCTTCTCACCAATGCAACCCGGGTTCGATCCTCGGACCGGGAAATATGCGAGATGGTACGGTGGTCGCCAGATCGGACAGGTGGGTTTTCTCCGGGCACTCCGGTTTCCTCCAACACGAATGACCACATTTACGCTTTCATCCGCGCCAACGAGAGTGATTAATATAAGTTGTTAGAACTTGCTTCGCAATCGTTGTAAAATAAATAAAGTTTAAGTACCTTCATAGTTCCCTAAGGGCTGCTCCAGAAGACCTATGATGATGGAGTTGTCCAGAACAAAGTATCTGAATGGCGATCCATGCTCGGGAAGCCCCGTGCCCTTGGCATACTTGAGTAGGGACCTCTCATCCAGCAAGGAGAATAATGACTCGGGCCCACACGGTGGAGGAAATGCACCCTGAAACACAAAATTAAACCATACTGTGTGTGTGACGTATGCTCGGGAAGCTCCGTGCTCGTGACAAACTTGAGGTAACAGACTATCCAGTAAGGGCAACAGTGATTCACTCCAACAAGGTGAGAATGGTGCTCTCATAACAGATTCCGACACATCATTGGCAGCGTGGTCGACATCCTGCAACTATATTTCCACAGCTTTCACGAGCAGAATCCATCCACCTGCAACTTGCTAGTATCACCATTTTATATATAATGCATGTGTGCAGAATCTTTCATCCTTAACCCATTCAACACCAAGTAACTGACATGGACTGGTCCATGATATTGTTAGACCAATAAATGAATCAGAAGATTACATTTGGACAAGTTCATTTATCAAAATGGGTAATTATGTCTAAAACTAGTCATATCACTGGCAAAAAGTGCAGATCCTGATGAGACGGCTCGTCACGAGCCGGCTCATCTGGATCTACACTTTTTGTAAGCCTATTTAGAGGTCTATGGTGTTGAAAGGGTTAAGGAAGCCGGTATCAGGTCCCTATTATCTTAATGCTGTCCTCAACATTTGAACAACGATACATGTCAGGAATGTTTCCGCAACATTGTTCATCTTTATGGAAGCCAGCATCAGGTCCTTATCTTTAAAGCGACATTACATCACAAAAAGCCCCAAAAATACTTTTTTACGTATAAATAACATTGATACTACAAATTATTGATACTACAAATTCTTCAGAAATAATTCAAACACTAACGTTCTATACATAAACAGTGTTTTTGTGGCATACAAACTCTCAAAAGTGAAAGTAGGATTTCATATAACGGTCAGCTACTCTCCTGAATTGATGTTTATTTATTATTGGTATTATTGGAATCTATATCAAGTGCGTGCTACTGTCGTTTAGAGATATTTTAAATCGTATTAGTCTGAAAAAAATAAATATGCACAGGCACAAAGGGTGAGATATAACAGTAAATCTGTACCATAAATCTCGTTATTCGGGATACTCAGGTTGTATTACGCATGTATGTCGACCCTGTTTACATTATTTTGTTATGTCAATAAACCGAGTATACGACGCTTGTTTATTTGTTGAAATATTCAGTTTTTGAGGCAAATATTTCGAAAGAAATTATACCATATACAGTCAAACCTGTCTTAAGCAGCCAGCCAAGGGAATCACAGAAAGTGGCTTCTTAGCACAGGTGGCTGCTTAATAGAGGTGAAATGTATAATAAAACAACACATTGGGAATGTGTAAACTGGCTGCTTAATACAGGGTGACCACTAACACAGGTTTGACTGTAATTGGAAATTACATTCTGTATAAATTTGCGTTTTTCACCGATGTAGTGTCGCTTTAAGGTGAACATCTATGTTATACTCACCACTTGATCTATAATACATGTCAGGACAGCTTCTGCAGCATCTTTCACCCTCATAGAAGCCGGCATCAGGTCTTTTTCTCCCTTAAACTTTGGTGTGTCACTTGCTTTATTCTGAAAATCATATCAATTTACTGATTTAAAACATGCACATTTTTCTAAATTTAATGACTTGTATAAATTCCATTTTAACTGTACTAATTAACTAGATTTTTTTTTTTTAAATAAACTTTATTTATTTTACAACGATTGCGAGGCAAGATATAACAACTTATATTAATCACTCTCGTTGGCACGGATGAAACCGTATATGTGGTCATTCGCATGGGAGGAAACCGTACCTGGAGAAAAACCCACCTGTCCGATCTGGCAACCACCGTACGTACCATCTCACATACTTCCCGGTCCGAGGATTGAACCCGGGTTGCATTGGTGAGAAGCGAGCGCGCTAACAAATTAGATAAACAATTGATTATGTGGCAGGAAATTCAATAATCAAAAATAGAGGAAAGAGATCTTCAATACAATGCACACCTGCGTGTAACAGCTGTAAATTCCAATATTGTATTACAATTCTCAAATAACACAAAACATGTGTCCATATTGCACATAGAATATCAATGTGTCCATATTGCACATAGAATATCAATGTGTCCATATTGCACATAGAATATCAATGTGTCCATATTTCACATAGAATATCAATGTGTCCATATTGCACATAGAATATCAATGTGTCCATATTGCACATAGAATATCAATGTGTCCATATTTCACATAGAATATCAATGTGTCCATATTTCACATAGAATATCAATGTGTCCATATTTCACATAGAATATCAATGTGTCCATATTTCACATAGAATATCACTGTGTCCATATTTCACATAGAAAATCAGAGATTTATATTGGTTGTTTCTAAAATAAATTTAACAAAAATAAACCAACTGTAAGCTGTGCTACCTATACCAACATGAACTTGCTAAAGCACAATCAAACAAACAAAGCTTTTTATTTAACTAGCTTTACAATCTTAAATTTAAAGTTCTGTAGATGTGAATGCAGTGAGATGGTAAATTTCATTTTCAGTTGCTAAGAAATTGTCATCAAAGTGATGTACAGTCAAACCTGTGTTAAGCAGCCAGCCAAGGGAATCACATAAAGTGGCTGCTTAGCACAGGTGGCCGCTTAATAGAGGTCAAATGTATAATATAACAATACATTGGGAATATGTTAACTGGCTGCTTAATACAGGTTGGCTGCTTAATACAGGTTGGCTGCTTAATACAGGGTGACCACTAACGCAGGTTTGACTGTAGAACATTCTATACACTGCCCTCCAAAACAATTACACAGGCTCCTGTTTTCTTACAGCATTACATCAATTTGATGAAAGAAATGTTTACATCAATACCGCAGAATCAGCATGTCAACTTTAACCCTTTCCTTCATAGAGATTTAGGTTAATATACTATTATATCTCCATACAGACGACAACCATTTAGTTATCATGCAGTGGATAAGTAGTGGCCATATCTATCCCACCTCCATAGATATTACTGGGACTACATGAGATTCTGGCCTTTATTATGAACATTGGTTTGGCTACTAAATTGTCAATGTATGTCGTATTGGTAATGGCATCAAGAGGTGCTTCTATGAGGGAAAGTGTTTATGAACATTGGTTTGGCTACTACATTGTCAATGTATGTGGTATTGCTAATGTCGTCAAGAGGTGCTTCTATGAGGGAAAGGGTTGTCAATGTATGTCGTATTGGTAATGGAGTCAAGAGATGCTTCTATGAGGGAAAGGGTTTATGAACATTGGTTTGGCTACTATATTGTCAATGTATATGGTATTGCTAATGGCGTCAAGAGGTGCTTCTATGAGGGAAAGGGTTTATGAACATTGGTTTGGCTACTACATTGTCAATGTATGTGTATCGGTAATGGCGTCAAGAGGTGCTTCTATGAGGGAAAGGGTTTATAACATTGGTTTGGCTACTACATTGTCAATGTATGTCGTATTGGTAATGGCGTCAAGAGGTGCTTCTATGAGGAAAGGGTCAATGTATGTGGTATTGCTAATGGCGTCAAGAGGTGCTTCTATGAGGAAAGGGTCAATGTATGTGGTATTGCTAATGGCGTCAAAGAGGTGTTTCTATGAGGAAAGGGTCAATGTATGTGGTATTGCTAATGGCGTCAAGAGGTGCTTCTATGAGGAAAGGGTCAATGTATGTGGTATTGCTAATGGCGTCAAGAGGTGCTTCTATGAGGAAAGGGTCAAAGAGGTGTTTCTATGAGGAAAGGGTCAATGTATGTGGTATTGCTAATGGCGTCAAGAGGTGCTTCTATGAGGAAAGGGTCAATGTATGTGGTATTGCTAATGGCGTCAAGAGGTGCTTCTATGAGGAAAGGGTCAATGTATGTGGTATTGCTAATGGCATCAAGAGGTGCTTCTATGAGGAAAGGGTTAACCAAGAATGATCATGAAATTTTATAAACAATGAGAAAATATATCGATTATCAATGATGTAAATATTGAGATTCAAAATTTAGTGAAATGAATTAAGAGTTTGAGCAGATAGTTTTGGAGGGCAGTAGGAAGGTAACTAGCAGGAATAATACAACTGGAATATAACGCTGCAATATGTTTATGATTTAGTTGTGTTTTGGGACATAATATAATTTATTCACATAACTTTGCTTGTATTAAGTGTAATACAGTCATCTCATAATTTCTTGTATTACTACACGTTTAATAACACCTGGAAGGATTCTGATTGGTTGCGGGGGAATGACACTGACAGCTTGCAATAGACATTACATGTTGTTTGCGTTCATGCATTATTTGTTGAAAATCAACGGTTTAATCAATCAATAAAATGCTAAAATATGAACTAGAAGATTACAATGATTAAAAATACTGTGTCAATAATTTGCATGAAGTTGTCTGATTATCAGGAACTATTTACTACGGCGTACGAATGAAGCTTAATGTAATAAGGCTCAAAAATATACTGGTAAACAGAAACACATTTTTTCTTCTGATTTATGGTTGTTGTTACCGTGGTAATGTGATCAAAAGGATCTTACACTCGTGGTTTCATACCAAAATGCTCGCTTAATAGCCAAAATTTGTTTCATAAAATATGGTATGAAATCACTACTCATGTAAAATCATATATATATAAAAGGTAAATCTAGCTTAACCTTTCGCCTGCTGAGTAAATCAACTCACATTTATGCGTCCGATCTGGCTCTATGCGGTTCGCAAATGTTACTTTATAATGATGCACACTAATTAGTTGTCTTGGTTATAAGCTGGAACTAGTTGATAGTTGATTTGGCAGTCCGATTAGCACAGTGGTTAGCATGCTCACTTCTCACCAATGCAACCCGGGTTCAATCCTCGAACCAGGAAGTATGTGAGATGGTAGAGTAGTCGCCAAACCGGACAGGTGGATTCTCTACGGGTACTCCAGCTAACTCACTCACAAATGACCACATAATTATACGATTTCACCTGCGTCAACACAAGTACTTAATATAAGTTGTTAAAGCTTGCTCACAATCGATGTAAAATAAATAAGTGGAAGTCGCTTCAGATGCAAAAGGCCCAGAGTTCGAGCCCCGCTGAAGCCATTGCGATTGTGCCTGTAGGCAAGGCATTTAAATTCCAAATTGCCTCTTCTCTCTCACTCGTGGCGATGGATTCCATCAGGAATGAGGTCTCGAGAGTGATTAATATAAGTTGTAAGAACTTGTTTTGCAATCGAGCTAAATTAAATTTGTATAAACTAATAACGTTCGGTCATAATTGATCAAGTGGTCACTTAGTAGTGCTAGGTAACATTGCCATGGTGATGCAAGTTCCAATTTTGGCTTGTGTCTAATCAAGATGGGACAATTTGAATGAAATGTCAAGCCCCACTTTCTAGGAAAAATAAGACAAATATTACACATTTGTTATCTGCTCATTTCGCCTACAGTATGCTAATGGTTAATTCTCGATGACTAAACTAAGCTCTTCCAATCTTAATTTATGTAATGAACTCTTCCATCTTACTGCATGAAATCTTCTATCATGAGCTGTAGGGGGTGGCAGGGTTTGTTGTGGAACTATACACATAACAAGCAATGCATGCAGAACATTAATACTATGCTACGCAGCCTAGATTGCGTGTGACAGCATTCCATATTAGAAGACTTCAACGAAATAAGTATTTAACGAATATTTTCAAGAAACGTGCACAAAATATATCTACACCAAAATGCACACTATTGGAGAGTACTTATGATTATGAACTAATCTAACACTAGCAAAGAGTTTAATATCAATTATATTAAGCTTCATCATCATTTAAAACACTGTCGTGACGTCGTCCCTTTGTAATTTGTCCTTTATTATTAATATTGAACTGCTGTCAAAAGGTCAGAGTATTATAATAAATCTTACGCAATTTTAATTAGTAGAATCTTGTTAATATACCGGTAAGTGTGTGTTTTAAGTAAGATATAAACCTCAAACGGATCCAATATGTAAAATATTGGTACTATTGTCGGCGCTACGTTCCTCATACAGTCCAATATTTTACATATTGGATCGTGTTCAGCTTTTATCCTATACATACGACAGATCTATTATTATCTCATTATTTCTTTCAAACTAGATGCATAAAATAAAAAGCTACGGTGGAGAAATTGAAAGGTACAATAATATCTGATTAGAACTATCGGTATGCATAATTTTAAACTGGTTAATCTTGCATAACAACATAACCCACAGAACCTGCGGCACTATATCACAGGGCTCTGTCCCACAGAACCTGCGGCACTATATCACAGGGCTCTGTCTTAAATAAAGTCTATGAAGCCATACATTATCCAGTGACTTAAAAACAAATATAAAACAACAAAAACACAGAAAGAATAAAAAATAAGACAATATATATATATATATATATAATTTATATATAAAACAGTAACAAAAAAATGTGTGCGTTCATGGCAAGTCATAAGCTTGTGTGGAGAAATTCAAAATACTTTTTGTTTTTTATAATTCTGTTTGTAATATACCGGTATAATGGTATTATCTGCATATATTAACCCATTCAACACCAAGTAACTGACATGGACTGGTCCATGATATTTTTAGACCAATATATTAATAACAAAATTACATTTGGATCAGTTCATTTATCAAAATGGGTAAAAAAAATTCTAAAAATAGTTATATTACTTGAAAAAAGTGCAGATCCTGATGAGACGGCTCATCACGAGCCGGCTCATCTGGATCTACACTTTTTTGTAAGCCAATTTAGAGGTCTGTGGTGTTGAAAGGGTTAATGCAAGTTATGTTAGTAGATATAGAATCCGAGCCTGTTTGAAGAATTCCGTCTAATATATGGCATGATGTTTTTTCCTTGTTTGGAAATGAATTTTTGCCGACCATCAGTAAAATGCTTGAAACATGAACCGCACATATTTTTGGATGGTGAGTAGGTGTGGTATTGGTTATATAGCGGACTGACTTAAATAATGTGTCTGTCCTTGCACAACTGATGCACAAAATGTCCAAATTTTAATACTCCGGCTCATTCTATATGCGTCTTGGGCGAAATAGTCGCCCTAGGAACTGTGACTTCACCCCCTGGGGTTCCCACTTCTCCATAAAAAAATATTTTTAAAAAATTTGTTTCTACAATTTTCATACAAAATTGTGTCCAGTAAGATAGACTGGCCCATTATAAAGCACCATTAGGGAAACAGTATTTAACCCTTTCCCCCATAGAAGCACCTCTTGACGCCATTACAAATACAAAATGCATCAACAATGTAGTAGCCAAACCAATGCTCATAATAAAGGCCACAATCTCATGTAGTCCCAGTAATATCTATGGAGGTGGGATAGATATGGCGACTACTTATCCACTGCATGATAGCTAAATGGCTGTCGTTTGTATGGAGATATAATAGTATATTAACCTAAATATCATGTAGTCCCAGTAATATCAATGGAGGTGGGATAGATATGGCTACTACTTATCCACTGCATGGTAGCTAAATGGCTGTTGTTTGTATGGAGATATAATAGTATATCAACCTAAATCTCTATGTGGTCCCAGTAATATCTATGGAGGTGGGATAGATATGGCTACTACTTATCCACTGCATGGTAGCTAAATGGCTGTCGTTTGTATGGAAATATAATAGTATATTAACCTAAATCTCTATGTAGTCCCAGTAATATCTATGGAGGTGGGATAGATATGGCTACTACTTATCCACTGCATGATAGCTAAATGGCTGTCGTTTGTATGGAAATATAATAGTATATTAACCTAAATCTCTATGTAGTTCCAGTAATATCTATGGAGGTGGGATATATATGGCCACTACTTATCCACTGCATGATAGGTAAATGGCTGTCGTTTGTATGGAAATATAATAGTATATTAACCTAAATCTCTATGTAGTCCCAGTAATATCTATGGAGGTGGGATAGATATGGCGACTACTTATCCACTGCATGGTAGCTAAATGGCTGTCGTTTGTATGGAAATATAATAGTATATTAACCTAAATCTCTAAGAAGGAATGGGTTACGGGCTCATTCTAGGTCATATATTTTGGGAGATGTGAGAAAGCCAGCGATTGTGTCCTTAAATTGTGTTATTTACTAAATGTCAACAAAATAGGGTTAAAATGCACAGTATGACCATTAACTCTTTGCCTGCTGAGTAAATAAAATTACTTTTGCAAACAACATAGATCCAGATCAGCCACGGCGTAACGCCTCGTCTGATCAGGATCTATGTTGTTTGCTATTCAGCCAAGTGTTTTAGCTCCACTATCCGAATAGCAAACAGCATAGAGCCTGATCAGACGGCACGTTCTGTGCCGTCTGATCTGGCTCTATGCTGTTTGCAAAGGTGATTTTATCTGCCGCTAGCGTGCAAAGGGTTAAATACAACATCTGAATAGAAGTGTATCTTACTGGCCAAAATTTTGTATGAAAATTGTAAAAAAAAAAAAAAAATATTGTTAAGGAGAAGTGGACCACCAGAGGGCGAAGTCAGGGTCCCTAGGGTGACTATTTCGCCCCTGCTTATTTATTGTTACTGCCAAGTGTACGTTGAGACAGGACAAACACACGTGTAAGTACAGTTTATTAGAGTTCTGGTGCAGGAGCGTGATGGTGTGTATACCTGAGTGTAAATAGATTTTTCATCTTTCCCAAATTTTAAAGACACCGTACCAGTGTCAGAAGACGTTTTCTGAAAACCAAGTTGTCATAGCAACAAACTTAACATTAGATCAACTAAAGGATAGAAGAAATGTAAGAGCACGGTATGCAGCCAATCTTTGAATCTGGTGATGGTATTCATTGGGTTAGCTTTAAAGAAAGCATGGAAGTCGTGCTAGCGCAGTGGATGCGTGTTCGCTTCAGGTGCGAAAGGTCCGGAGTTCGAGCCCCGCTGGAGCCGTTACGATTGTGCCCTTAGGCAAGGCATTTAAATTCCATGTTGCCTCTTCTCTCTCTCCCTCATGGCAATGGATTCCATCAGGAATGAGGTCTTGAAAGTGATTAATATCAGTTGTAAGAACTAGTTTCACAATCGAGCTAAAATAAATTTGTATAAACTAACCATGGGTTATGGACATAAAAACCAGCCCTGATGAACCCCATGTAGGTGATTTCAAGCAAAAAGTCATCAGCTAGTCACCACAATATTTAACCCGTTACTGAGTAGAACAGACGGATCTGTAGTCCAATGGTAACACACTGGACTGGTAATCCAGGGATCGCAGGTTCGATCCCCCGTCTGACCCTAATAAAAATAACAGTCTTTCAGATGGGACATTAAACTGAGGTCTCGTGTCGGTGCTGTACACTGTGCACGTAAAAGAACCAGATAAGACTCTGGAATGGGTCTCTGTCTGTATCATTGCACTATCCTCTAAAAATCTAAAATGCCTAATCTCTTCAGGAGGCGTCGCTCATATGGGCAACCGGTAGCGACAATAAATAAACGTAAAAAAACACACACAACAGATTTTCAACATTCACTCCATTGTATCCGAGGTGCTATAGACTTCATTTTTAAGATTAATGAATTAGTTTATCCATTTTGTACGATTTTAGCTTACTGGTATATCGAGAATTCAAACGAAACAGTAACAATGCCAGGTTTGTTTGTTAAAGACAGTAATGTTATATTTTCAGTACCACTACACGCAAAGATTAACTGCATACATGTGTACTTCCTGAGTAAATTACGAGTGAAATTCTCTACGACAATAAATGTAAACTGTTCAACACTACGGAACTTCTGAGAGAAGAAAAAGCCAAATTAAATGCTGAAATAAACACCTTATGCAACCGGAAACAATAAATTGTTTGTGTTTTGTCCGTCAGGTTTAAAGTCGAACCAACAGTGCAATCGCAGGCAACAAGAAAATTAATTAAATAAAAAATAAATCTGTCTGATCTACAAGTTGCCTGGTCCTGGTCCGACGAGTCACTGTTGATTGTTTATATTTTTATTTATTTTTGTGGAAGTCGTGATAGCGCAGTGGATGCGCGTTCGCTTCAGGTGCGAATGGTCCGGAGTTCGAGCCCTGCTGGAGCCGTTACGATTGTGCCTGCCTGTAGGCAAGGCATTTAAATTCCACGTTGCCTCTTCACTCTCCCTCGTGGCGATGGATACCATCAGGAATGAGGTCTCAAGAGTGATTAATATAAGTTGTAAGAACTTGTTTTGCAATCGAGCTAAAATAAATTTGTACAAAATATTGTTTATATTTTGGTGGTTTAACATCGCACCAGCAGCTTAGGTCATATGGTGTCTCTCCAGCTATTATTGGTGGAGGAAGACCTCGGGTACCCCCTTGAGCACTAATGGGCAGCCAGGTAAAAAAAACAACCCTATAGCAGTGATCGACAAGTGATTTGAAGTCAATGACCAGAATCACTAAGCCATGGAGGCCACACAAAATGTCTCAGCCCTGAAAAGCTGATACAATGAAACTGCATGTTGTATCAACTGTTCACAGCAAACATGATTTGTTGTATCTGGTTGAATGGGTGAAATAAATGAATCCTACAACATCGTCTAAACAAAATTCTAGTTTACGGGAACAAGAATGAAAGTGGTAGAACCTGTGCTTGGCATCCTTTCTACACATTATTAATAACCAGAATAAACAGATAAACAGAAGAACTGTACACTATATGATGATATCACACTCTCTCTCTCTCTCTCTCTCTCTCTCTCTCTCTCTCTCATATCTGATGATATCATGCTCTCTAATATCTATTGATATCACACCCTGATATCTGATAATTTCACACTATCTGATATCTGATGATATCACACTCTCTGATATCTGATGATTCCACACTCTATATGATATCTGATGATATCACACTCTGATATCTGATGATATCATGCTATCTAGTGCATAATGATATCACTCTCTGATATCTGATGATATTACACTCTGATATCACACTATCTGATGATATCATGCTCTCTCATGATATCACACTCTCTGATATCTGTTAATATCACGCTCTCTGATATCTGATGATTCCACACTCTCTGATGATATCTGGTGATTTAACACTCTCTGATATCTGTTAATATCACACTCTCTGATATCTGATATATCTGCATATACATACCATACCATTGACTATTAAGTTCAGGTGCGAAAGGCCCGGACTTCGCGCCCAGCTGTAGGCGTTACAATTGTGCCATTAGGCAAGGCATTTAAATTCCACATTGCTTCTTCTCTCTCCCTCATGATGATGGATTACATCAGGAATGAGGTCTCAAGAGCGATTAATCATAGATTTGTTTCACTATCAAGCTAAACTAAATTTGTATAAACTACTGATGCAAACAAAACATCTCTAACTTAACATGTAGATTAATCCATGCATGTGGAGAAATGTTACGGAAAAAACTAGACGGCTGTTCATTGCAAATAATATGTATATATATTCAAATATTGTTCTTAGCAGAACCAGTCTGGACAACCTTATTTCTCCAAATCTTCAATAGTTTGATTGTTCAGTTTGACACCTGCATCATCACCATTTTGGGCTATATCATCGCTGGGCAGTTTACCTAACAACACCTTTCAGGCTGGCAGGCTCCAGCGGATAACCAGTACTTGGTGCACCAACCTCCGTAAGAAACGGCCAACTATTTCATATAAATGAGACACGGTCTGAAAGGGGATCGTAGCCGTGACCATCAGTGATGATAGGTTACAGTGTATACAAGTCAGCGACCGTAGCCACTCGACCACTGAGGCAGACTCTAAAATCTTCAAGAAGAACAGGACGATGACAGATTACAAGAACAGGTTCCACCACTTTATAAACAATACAAATTTATCTCATTTTAAACATAGATGTATACAATTGTCTGCATGCACATTGAATAGAAGTGTGTCGATACTTTGTGCTGGGTACAATAATAGGTGTGCTTGTGTGCAGTAGTACAGTATTGGTACAAAATACCGGTTTCAAGTGATTGGTGTACAGTAAAACACACACATGGCACAGTAATTATATTGTGACAAAAGTGATTTATAATCTGTGAACACAGGTTAATCAAATCTCAAAAACACCGTATGGCCAATAGAAATCATGAAATTTGATTGAAACAAACATATTCGCTGATATCCCTATACAAACTGGCGTTTAAAGGGCAATAACTCTGGTGTTACTGAGTTGATCCCGACGAAAAGTGCACGTACACCATCACCATGGTGATACATTTTAAATTCAATCAAATTCCATTCATTCATTACCAAGAACTGATGTCGGATAGACGGACAACGATAAATCAATATCGCTCGCAGATATTCCGGCACGGGATAATAACTAAAGATCAGTTGCATGGTTCCCTGCATCAACATTTCACTGCAATAAAACTTTCATGGTTCCCTGCATCAACATTTCAATGTAACTGTTGCAATCAAACTTCCATGGTTCCCTGCATCAACATTTCAATGTAACTGTTGCAATCAAACTTTCATGGTTCCCTGCATCAACATTTCAATGTAACAGTTGCAATCAAACTTCCATGGTTCCCTGCATCAACATTTCAATGTAACTGTTGCATAATAGTGACAAAAATTATACAAATTGATTTTCAAAAATGTGGAATATATAAGCTATGAAATGTATGAAGTGCTGGTAAATGGAGTTAATATATTACTGTTTGACTACATTATTTTGGACAGTTGTTCGTCTTTATTCAACAGTTTCTACAAACAATAAATTGACTATGATTCAGTATCCAGTTTGGTGGGGTAACTAGGAATGCAAACTTTAATTAAATAAGTGAATGATGTATTGCGATGTAATACAAAGTGAATCTAGCGCCTCCAAGAGTTGCAGATTAGGAAATCCTGCCCGATGACTGAAGATGCGTGTGAAGAACTTGGCTCTGCAACTCTATGGAGATGGTAGATCTATTTTCTCACCTTTCTTATGCGTTTGGTGCATATTACAAATCATGCCAGCCTATATACATACACACATCAATGGTGTATGAATTTACTATAAAGTGATGAGGTCATTGGAATGTGACAATTTGATTGTTGATTGTCACTTAAAAAGTAAACACCACGGTGTAGTTTCTTTATTACCTATTCATCCAACATGGGTAAAGATTAAAATAATCTATAACTTTAATCATCATATAAATAAAATAATAAAAGTAAATAATAAATAAGAAGATTTAAAGGGAGATCACTCTCACTGCGATTAATGATGTACATAGAGGCGAGATGTTCACAAACAATACAAGTGCAGTGTGCATCAATCACGTGAACAACACATACATGGTAGCAATATGTCATTAATTGCATCATCGATGACGTATTGTTGTTTTCATAATGACGTAGCTTCACGGTAGTGTTCAGATTTTATTGTTATCCGATGAAATGATATGAATATGGATGTGGAAATAAAAGGAAACGTTTTCATAATGACGTAGTTTCAAGGTAGTGTTCAGAGTTTATCATTATCCAAGAAATGATATGAATTTGGACGCGGAAATAAACGAAAACTAACAGATTTATTTGTGATATCTAATTAGCATAAAGTAGTCCCTGGGTAGGTACCAGTACTCAATTCTCCATTGTGTTTAAATAAAATGTAAATCTATTAAAAGATAAACAGGATGACTATGATAGTGACAAAGGGTGAGAAAAATGTGCAGCCAACCCGGGGCTCGAACCCAGGACCTTTCGCTTACAGGGCGAACGCTCTACCGACTGAGCTAGCCGGGCCGCTTACACATAATCTCCCTGATGGCGACTAAGTCTGTACCACGACAATAGCACAGTTGTAGAGCGTTCGCTTCAGGTGTGAGAGAACCGGAGTTTGCACCCGAATGTAGCAATTATGATTGGGTCCTTAGGCAGGCACTTATATTCCACATTGCCTCTCATGGAGATGGATTCCATCAGGAATGAGGTCTCAAGAGCGATTTAATATTATGTTGTAATAACTTGTTTCGCAATCGAGACAAACTAAGTTTCTATAAACTAAGATGACTAAGCCTGTGATGGACTGTTTATAAAGGGGACATAATCACCCTGTCAGGACCCTTTGAAATACATCATACCAATATGTGCAGGTGATAATATATATAATATCAATATGTATTTTCAATTACGAGCGTACCTGAGATTTAGAGCCAGAGATACCTAGCTCCACGACTTCCAGCACGTTATGCAGACATTCCTTGTCATACAGTAGTTTACTGTGTTCCACTAGCCACAGGGTGAGGCATTTAAACGCGGCAACGATCATTGAATGCAGATCTCGCGAGTGGTTGGGAGCCGGTCGACTGCACTGGAACACGATGAAATCACAAATCCACTTGACCGTCCGCTTACACATCAGCATGTTCGGCGGGGTGATGTTCACTTTGGCGAGACCGGACAGCAGCTCCATGGCGGCTAGGGCTGTGCTGAGCTCACCTTTCCAAGAAGCCATCAACCTATTGCACACAAGTGATGTGGCTTGACCAAACAAACTATATGCTGTATCTGAAATTGGAATGTGTAAGAAAACTGTGCTTGATCAGTAATCCATCTCCTTAGTTTATACACATTTATTTTAGCTCGATTGCGAAACAAATTCTTACAACTTATATTAATCACTCTCGAGACCTCATTCCTGATTCCATCGCCATGAGGGAGAGAAGAGGCAACGTGGAAGTTAAATGCCTTGC
Organism: Archivesica marissinica; assembly: GCA_014843695.1. Lineage (NCBI taxonomy): Eukaryota > Metazoa > Mollusca > Bivalvia > Venerida > Vesicomyidae > Archivesica > Archivesica marissinica. The sequence goes on along the minus strand of CM026404.1, from coordinate 57,367,721 downwards.
CTAAGGGCACAATCATAATGGCTCCAGCGGGGTTCGAACTCCGGACCTTTCGCAACTGAAGCGAACGCGCTACCACTGCGCTATCACTGCGCTATCACTGCGCTATCACGACTTCCATCTTCTTCAAGCATTATTAAAAGAGAGTTGTTGGAACAATGGGCATACGTGACTATTGTACATTCAGAGCAACTCCCAGTACTTTGTAAACAAGAAATGCTTGGTTTAAACATATTTATTCGACATTATATAACATAATTTGCAACAAAATTAAAAATAATTAAATAAAATAAAAATGTAAATGTAAAACATATGTTCTCCACACTGCGTACTGTGACATGGGAACTTTGCTCTACTGACCACAAATTCAATAACACCATCAACCTTTCTACACAGTTTCAAGAAGATATGTTCAACTGTACTTTGGTAGAAACACGACTCTAGGTTCAACCTTTCTACACAGTTTCAAGAAGATATGTTCAACTGTACTTGGGTAGAAACACGACTCTAGGTTCAACCTTTCTACACAGTTTCAAGAAGATATGTTCAACTGTACTTGGGTAGAAACACGACTCTAGGCTCAACCTTTCTTTTGAAACGTTCAATGCCCATGGTTCGTACACACATTCTGGGGTAAAATTCCATGACTTTTCCATGACCTGGATATCAATTTCTATGATGGCTGTCCGATTAGCGCAGTGGTTAGCATGCTCGCTTCTCACCAATGCAACCTGGGTTCGATCCTCGGACCGGGAAGTATGAGAGATGGTACGGTGGTCGCCAGTTCGGACAGGTGAGTTTTCTCAGGGTACTCCGGTTTCCTCCCACAAGAATGACCACATATACGCTTTCATCCACGCCAACGAGAGTGATTAATATAAGATGTTAGAACTTGCTTCGCAATCGTTGTGAAATAAATTTAAGCTTAAAAATAATAATTTCCATGACAATTAGTATAATATGATACAAGTTGTTAGCAATTAATTTATCCCAGTTAATCTTGTGTCAACCAGTAGGTATTAAATATACACTTTCGGGCATTATTCACTGTACACAAAAACTTCACCCAAAACTAACTAACATCAACAACAAATGGCCGAGTGCGCAATGACTTCACTGCGCATTATAGGGTAAGATCCCTTGGTAGGGAGCTTGTCATCTCATACCCAGTCCATTTTGTGATAAAATGTGAAACGGTATAACCTACAGACAGTGGAATTTTGTGAGAGCGCAGTGGATGCATGTTCGCTTCATGTGCGAAAGGTCTGGAGTTCGAGCCTGGCTGGAGCCGTTACGATTGTGCAAGCAAGGTATTTAAATTCCACGTTGCCTCATCTCTCTCACTTGTGGCGATGGATTCCATCAGGAATGAGGTCTCGAGAGTGATTAATATAAGTTGTAAGAACTTGTTTCATAATCGAGCTAAAATTAATTTGTATAAACCACAGACAGTGTTCATGCTAAAACATTTTTGTGGCAGCTTTTCTATCCAACATATTCCATTTTTCATTTATTCTTGACTTTCCCATGACCAAGGATCAAAAACCGTTTTCATTTCCATGACTTTTTAAAACCTGTACGAATGTCGCTGTGACCTTGATGTACATCCCACATATATAAATATCCAAATAGGTCATCTGCTGATCACCACCAATGTCTCTACCTAACAACACCTTTCCTGGGCAGGCTACAGTGGTTAACCAGTACTTGGTGCACCGACCTCAATAAGAAACTGCCAACTTTTTCATATAAATAGACATGGCCTGAGCGGGGCTAGAACCCATGACCATAGATTACAGTGCTATACAAGTCAGCGACCGTAACCAGCGACTCAACAATTCTTGACAAGTTTTTGATGTTAAAGGTCAAGCATAGAGCGCTCGGTACATCTATATTTACCGTTATCATGTGACTGTGTATGTAGCCTGTGATAGGACGATTCTGTATAGCTGGAATCCGTCGATGCATTACTCGTCATGCTCACATCTACAAAACAAGCACGTCAAATGTTCAACATTTAACCACTTGCATGCTAGCGGCAGATAAAATCACTTTTGCAAACATCATAGGGCCAGATCAGACGGCACAGAACATGTTGTCTGATCAGGTTCTATACTGTTTGCTATTTGGATAGTGGCACTAAAACACTTGACTGAATAGCAAACAACATAGATCCTGATCAGCCATGTCTTAATAATTGAGCATACGCTGGGGCAGATACACATGTAACTACAACCTTGTTGGACATGAACTGTTAACCTCTTCCATTTACTACAATATGTATGCATTTATTACACCAAGTAAGCATACAAACAGTTTTATTGCCATACCAGCATGAGGGTGCATGAACTGTTAACCTCTTCCATGTAGGCATTTATTACACCAAGTAAGTATACAAGCAGTTCTATTGCCATACCAGCATGAACTGTTAACCTCTTCCATGTAGGCATTTATTACACCAAGTAAGCATACAAGCAGTTCTATTGCCATACCAGCATGAGGGTACATGAACTGTTAACCTCTTCCATGTAGGCATTTATTACACCAAGTAAGCATACAAGCAGTTCTATTGCCATACCAGCATGAGGGTACATGAACTGTTAACCTCTTCCATGTAGGCATTTATTACACCAAGTAAGCATACAAACAGTTCTATTGCCATACCAGCATGAGGGTGCATGAACTGTTAACCTCTTCCATGTAGGCATTTATTACACCAAGTAAGCATACAAGCAGTTCTATTGTCATACCAGCATGAGGGTACATGAACTGTTAACCTCTTCCATGTAGGCATTTATTACACCAAGTAAGCATACAAGCAGTTCTATTGCCATACCAGCATGAGGGTACATGAACTGTTAACCTCTTCCATGTAGGCATTTATTACACCAAATAAGCATACAAGTTCTATTGCCATACCAGCATGAGGGTACATGAACTGTTAACCTCTTCCATGTAGGCATTTATTACACCAAGTAAGTATACAAACAGTTCTATTGCCATACCAGCATGAACTGTTAACCTCTTCCATGTAGGCATTTATTACACCAAGTAAGCATACAAACAGTTCTATTGCCATACCAGCATGAACTGTTAACCTCTTCCATGTAGGCATTTATTACACCAAGTAAGTATACAAACAGTTCTATTGCCATACCAGCGTGAGGGTACATGAACTGTTAACCTCTTCCATGTAGGCATTTATTACACCAAGTAAGTATACAAACAGTTCTATTGCCATACCAGCATGAGGGTACATGAACTGTTAACCTCTTCCATGTAGGCATTTATTACACCAAGTAAGCATACAAACAGTTCTATTGCCATACCAGCATGAACTGTTAACCTCTTCCATGTAGGCATTTATTACACCAAGTAAGCATACAAACAGTTCTATTGCCATACCAGCATGAACTGTTAACCTCTTCCATGTAGGCATTTATTACACCAAGTAAGCATACAAACAGTTCTATTGCCATACCAGCTGACATGAACTGTTAACCTCTTCCATGTAGGCATTTATTACACCAAGTAAGTATACAAACAGTTCTATTGCCATACCAGCTGAGGGTACATGAACTGTTAACCTCTTCCATGTAGGCATTTATTACACCAAGTAAGCATACAAGCAGTTCTATTGCCATACCAGCATGAGGGTACATGAACTGTTAACCTCTTCCATGTAGGCATTTATTACACCAAGTAAGCATACAAGTTCTATTGCCATACCAGCATGAGGGTACATGAACTGTTAACCTCTTCCATGTAGGCATTTATTACACCAAGTAAGCATACAAACAGTTCTATTGCCATACCAGCATGAGGGTACATGAACTGTTAACCTCTTCCATGTAGGCATTTATTACACCAAGTAAGCATACAAACAGTTCTATTGCCATACCAGCATGAGGGCATGAACTGTAACCTCTTCCATGTAGGCATTATTACACCAAGTAAGCATACAAGCAGTTATATTGCCATACCAGCATGAGGGTACATGAACTGTTAACCTCTTCCATGTAGGCATTTATTACACCAAGTAAGCATACAAGCAGTTCTATTGCCATACCAGCATGAGGGTACATGAACTTTTAACCTCTTCCATGTAGGCATTTATTACACCAAATAAGCATACAAGTTCTATTGCCATACTAGCATGAGGGTACATGAACTGTTAACCTCTTCCATGTAGGCATTTATTACACCAAGTAAGCATACAAACAGTTCTATTGCCATACCAGCATGAGGGTACATGAACTGTTAACCTCTTCCATGTAGGCATTTATTACACCAAGTAAGCATACAAACAGTTCTATTGCCATACCAGCATGAGGGTACATGAACTGTTAACCTCTTCCATGTAGGCATTTATTACACTAAGTAAGTATACAAACAGTTCTATTGCCATACCAGCATGAGGGTACATGAACTGTTAACCTCTTCCATGTAGGCATTTATTACACCAAGTAAGTATACAAACAGTTCTATTGCCATACCAGCATGAACTGTTAACCTCTTCCATGTAGGCATTTATTACACCAAGTAAGTATACAAACAGTTCTATTGCCATACCAGCATGAACTGTTAACCTCTTCCATGTAGGCATTTATTACACCAAGTAAGCATACAAACAGTTCTATTGCCATACCAGCATGAGGGTACATGAACTGTTAACCTCTTCCATGTAGGCATTTATTACACCAAGTAAGCATACAAGCAGTTCTATTGCCATACCAGCATGAGGGTACATGAACTGTTAACCTCTTCCATGTAGGCATTTATTACACCAAGTAAGTATACAAACAGTTCTATTGCCATACCGGCATGAGGGTACATGAACTGTTAACCTCTTCCATGTAGGCATTTATTACACCAAGTAAGTATACAAACAGTTCTATTGCCATACCAGCATGAACTGTTAACCTCTTCCATGTAGGCATTTATTACACCAAGTAAGCATACAAACAGTTCTGTTGCCATACCAGCATGAACTGTTAACCTCTTCCATGTAGGCATTTATTACACCAAGTAAGTATACAAACAGTTCTATTGCCATACCAGCATGAACTGTTAACCTCTTCCATGTAGGCATTTATTACACCAAGTAAGCATACAAACAGTTCTATTGCCATACCAGCATGAACTGTTAACCTCTTCCATGTAGGCATTTATTACACCAAGTAAGTATACAAACAGTTCTATTGCCATACCAGCATGAACTGTTAACCTCCTCCATGTAGGCATTTATTACACCAAGTAAGCATACAAGCAGTTCTATTGTCATACCAGCATGAGGGTACATGAACTGTTAACCTCTTCCATGTAGGCATTTATTACACCAAATAAGCATACAAGTTCTATTGCCATACCAGCATGAGGGTACATGAACTGTTAACCTCTTCCATGTAGGCATTTATTACACCAAGTAAGCATACAAACAGTTCTATTGCCATACCAGCATGAGGGTACATGAACTGTTAACCTCTTCCATGTAGGCATTTATTACACCAAGTAAGTATACAAACAGTTCTATTGCCATACCAGCATGAGGGTACATGAACTGTTAACCTCTTCCATGTAGGCATTTATTACACCAAGTAAGTATACAAACAGTTCTATTGCCATACCAGCATGAACTGTTAACCTCTTCCATGTAGGCATTTATTACACCAAGTAAGTATACAAACAGTTCTATTGCCATACCAGCATGAACTGTTAACCTCTTCCATGTAGGCATTTATTACACCAAGTAAGCATACAAGCAGTTCTATTGCCATACCAGCATGAGGGTACATGAACTGTTAACCTCTTCCATGTAGGCATTTATTACACCAAGTAAGCATACAAGCAGTTCTATTGTCATACCAGCATGAGGGTACATGAACTGTTAACCTCTTCCATGTAGGCATTTATTACACCAAGTAAGTATACAAGCAGTTCTATTGCCATACCAGCATGAGGGTACATGAACTGTTAACCTCTTCCATGTAGGCATTTATTACCCCAAGTAAGCATACAAGCAGTTCTATTGCCATACCAGCATGAGGGTACATGAACTTTTAACCTCTTCCATGTAGGCATTTATTACACCAAATAAGCATACAAGTTCTATTGCCATACCAGCATGAGGGTACATGAACTGTTAACCTCTTCCATGTAGGCATTTATTACACCAAGTAAGCATACAAACAGTTCTATTGCCATACCAGCATGAGGGTACATGAACTGTTAACCTCTTCCATGTAGGCATTTATTACACTAAGTAAATATACAAACAGTTCTATTGCCATACCGGCATGAGGGTACATGAACTGTTAACCTCTTCCATGTAGGCATTTATTACACCAAGTAAGTATACAAACAGTTCTATTGCCATACCAGCATGAGGGTACATGAACTGTTAACCTCTTCCATGTAGTCATTTATTACACCAAGTAAGTATACAAACAGTTCTATTGCCATACCAGCATGAGGGTACATGAACTGTTAACCTCTTCCATGTAGGCATTTATTACACCAAGTAAGTATACAAACAGTTCTATTGCCATACCAGCATGAACTGTTAACCTCTTCCATGTAGGCATTTATTACACCAAGTAAGCATACAAACAGTTCTATTGCTATACCAGCGTGAGGGTCTGCTTCGTTCTGATCATCATGTCGAGGCTGGATAGTTGCCTGGTCCGCCTCTTCACATAGAGCCAGATCCTGAATGAGCAACATCAGTCCACCTAGAAATCAGAGACATATAAATTATACCTATATCATTGTAAATTAAACCTTGCCTGCTGTCAGAGACATATACCGGTATACACCTTTATCACTGTAAATTAAACCTTGCTTGCTTGTCAGAGACATATACCGGTATACACCTTTATCATTGTAAATTAAACCTTGCTTGCTGTCAGAGACATATACCGGTATACACCTTTATCATTGTAAATTAAACCTTGCTTGCTTCCAGAGACATATACACCTTTATCATTGTAAATGAAACCTTGCTTGCTGTCAGAGACATAAACACCTTTATCATTGTAAATTAAACCTTGCTTGCTTCCAGAGAAATATACACCTTTATCATTGTAAATTAAACCTTGCTTGCTGTCAGACACATATAGACCTTTATCATTGTAAATTAAACCATGCTTGCTTTCAGCGACATATACACCTTTATCATTGTAAATTAAACCGTGCTTGCTGTCAGGACATATACACCTTTATCATTGTAAATAAACCTTGCTTGCTTCAGAGACATATACACCTTTATCATTGTAAATTAAACCTTGCTTGCTTTCAGGGACATATACACCTTTATCATTGTAAATTAAACCTTGCTTACTTTCAGGGACATATCCACCTTTATCATTGTAAATTAAACCTTGCTTACTTTCAGGGACATATCCACCTTTATCATTGTAAATTAAACCTTGCTTACTTTCAGGGACATATCCACCTTTATCATTGTAAATTAAACCTTGCTTACTTTCAGGGACATATCCACCTTTATCATTGTAAATTAAACCTTGCTTGCTTTCAGGGACATATCCACCTTTATCATTGTAAATTAAACCTTGCTTACTTTCAGGGACATATACACCTTTATCATTGTAAATTAAACCTTGCTTGCTGTCAGACACATATAGACCTTTATCATTGTAAATTAAACCATGCTTGCTTTCAGCGACATATACACCTTTATCATTGTAAATTAAACCTTGCTTGCTGTCAGAGACATATACACCTTTATCATTGTAAATTAAACCTTGCTTGCTTTCAGGGACATATACACCTTTATCATTGTAAATTAAACCTTGCTTGCTTTCAGGGACATATACACCTTTATCATTGTAAATTAAACCTTGCTTACTTTCAGGGACATATACACCTTTATCATTGTAAATTAAACCTTGCTTACTTTCAGGGACATATACACCTTTATCATTGTAAATTAAACCTTGCTTACTTTCAGGGACATATACACCTTTATCATTGTAAATTAAACCTTGCTTACTTTCAGGGACATATCCACCTTTATCATTGTAAATTAAACCTTGCTTACTTTCAGGGACATATCCACCTTTATCATTGTAAATTAAACCTTGCTTACTTTCAGGGACATATCCACCTTTATCATTGTAAATTAAACCTTGCTTGCTTTCAGAGACATATACACCTTTATCATTGTAAATTAAACCATGCTTGCTTTCAGCGACATATACACCTTTATCATTGTAAATTAAACCGTGCTTGCTTTCAGGGACATATACACCTTTATCATTGTAAATTAAACCTTGCTTGCTGTCAGAGACATATACACCTTTATCATTGTAAATTAAACCGTGCTTGCTTTCAGGGACATATCCACCTTTATCATTGTAAATTAAACCTTGCTTACTTTCAGGGACATATCCACCTTTATCATTGTAAATTAAACCTTGCTTACTTTCAGGGACATATCCACCTTTATCATTGTAAATTAAACCTTGCTTGCTGTCAGACACATATAGACCTTTATCATTGTAAATTAAACCATGCTTGCTTTCAGCGACATATACACCTTTATCATTGTAAATTAAACCTTGCTTGCTGTCAGAGACATATACACCTTTATCATTGTAAATTAAACCTTGCTTGCTGTCAGAGACATATACACCTTTATCATTGTAAATTAAACCTTGCTTGCTTTCAGGGACATATACACCTTTATCATTGTAAATTAAACCTTGCTTACTTTCAGGGACATATCCACCTTTATCATTGTAAATTAAACCTTGCTTACTTTCAGGGACATATCCACCTTTATCATTGTAAATTAAACCTTGCTTACTTTCAGGGACATATCCACCTTTATCATTGTAAATTAAACCTTGCTTGCTTTCAGGGACATATACACCTTTATCATTGTAAATTAAACCTTGCTTACTTTCAGGGACATATCCACCTTTATCATTGTAAATTAAACCTTGCTTGCTTTCAGGGACATATCCACCTTTATCATTGTAAATTAAACCTTGCTTGCTTTCAGAGACATATACACCTTTATCATTGTAAATTAAACCGTGCTTGCTTTCAGGGACATATCCACCTTTATCATTGTAAATTAAACCTTGCTTGCTGTCAGAGACATATACACCTTTATCATTGTAAATTAAACCGTGCTTGCTGTCAGAGACATATACACCTTTATCATTGTAAATTAAACCGTGCTTGCTTTCAGAGACATATACCGGTATACACCTTTATCATTGTAAATTAAACCTTGCTTGCTGTCAGAGACATATACACCTTTATCATTGTAAATTAAATCATGCTTGCTTTCAGCGACATATACACCTTTATCATTGTAAATTAAACCTTGCTTGCTGTCAGAGACATATACACCTTTATCATTGTAAATTAAACCTTGCTTGCTGTCAGAGACATATACACCTTTATCATTGTAAATTAAACCTTGCTTGCTGTCAGGGACATATACACTTTTATCATTGTAAATTAAACCGTGCTTGCTTTCAGAGACATTTACACCTTTATCATTGTAAATTAAACCTTGCTTGCTGTCAGAGACATATACACCTTTATCATTGTAAATTAAACCTTGCTTGCTGTCAGGGACATATACACTTTTATCATTGTAAATTAAACCGTGCTTGCTTTCAGAGACATATACACCTTTATCATTGTAAATTAAACCTTGCTTGCTGTCAGAGACATATACACCTTTATCATTGTAAATTAAACCTTGCCTGCTTTTCAGGCTTCTCTGCCTTGATTTCCTTAAGTTTTGTTTTCCAGACTGGCCATCAACGTGTTTGATTTCCTTAAGTTTTGTATTCCGGACTTGCAATCAGTGTTTGATTTCCTTAGTGTTTTGTATTCCGGACTTGCAATCAGTGTTTGATTTCCTTAGTGTTTTGTATTCCGGACTTGCAATCAGTGTTTGATTTCCTTAGTGTTTTGTATTCCAGACTTGCAATCAGTGTTTGTTTTCCTTAGTGTTTTGTATTCCAGACTTGCTACCAGTGTTTGTTTTCCTTAGTGTTTTGTATTCCAGACTTGCAATCAGTGTTTGATTTCCAGAATGCCTTAGTGTTTTTATTCTATACTTGCCATACATGTTTTACAGACATACCATCAAAGTGTTTGATTGCCAGACTTTCCATACTGTTTGTTTTCCAGACTTTCAATAGCATTGTTTTCCACATTTTCCATAGAATTTGTTTTTAAGACTGTAGAAAAAACTACAGTCTTCCAGGCTTGCTGTAGTGTATCGTATTGCAGATTTTCTATTGTGTATTGGTTTTTCAAACATTCTTCACTATTTCTGTATTCGACCGTTTCATTTCTGACAACAGGCCCTGAGGTTATAAAACTTTTTCTTGAGATCATGCTCAACTCAACTATCGTATTTTGAGACTGTGATTGTTTATTAAGTTTTATCAAAATCAAGCACGAGTTTTTTTTCAATTTCAAACTCGACCCGAGATCAAACTCAACAGTTTTATGACCTTCGTTTCCGAGTTAGAGACTGCAGTTGAGCACAGAAGTTTTTGATTGAGATTGAACCTCAAGGCTGAAGCTACAGCATACGCACAGTATATAATGAACCATGTGAATTACGCTTACCGAGAAGCATCTGTGTATTGGCTGAGTCTGTCTCATTCAACAAAGCTTTGAACAGGAGTTCTGTGATACAAGACTTCAGAGATATAAATGAGATATTGTGTTCTGTTATACTCTCACTCGATAAGATATCTGAAAGATGAACAAATATATTTTATAACCTGAAAAGCATAATATCGATGAGACATTTACTTTATATTAGGGATGGAAACAAATATTCGAATATTAAAATATTAAATATTAAAAAATATTTTATGTATTATATTGTCCTCAAAAATACCACCCGCTCAGTCACATGCTTGGAAATGCTTGACTCGCTCTGAGAATAAGAAAACTGCTAGGTGTAATCTGTGCAAATTGGATGTAACATATTCGGGTACAATATCAATCTGAATAATCATTTGAAGAAGATGACGTTTACGCGTAAAACATAAATTAGGTTAGTTTGGCAATTTGTATAAGAGTTTGAGTGATTTTAAGTTTTTGACAGAATTCTATCGAATATTCGAATACCTTCCCGACCGAATATTCGAATAGTATAATCGCTATTCGTTGCCATCCCTAATATATACATTTCATTTTGAAGCCGTAAGCCGTCATGCACAATTAAACGTTTGATTATTATGTTTCATAACAGACACCATGAAAGTCATGTAAATTTTATTTTGGTAAACTCTCGTGACTTTATTTGCGAAAGAACATGCACTTTTTATCGGTAGCTTTAATGTTCTAACTAGCATATTTTACGTTAATGGTACCTTTAATTTCCAAGTCTTTGAAGTGTTGTGGTAAACACAACATGGACAGGAGTAGATGTACGCATGCCTTCCTCAGCTCAACGCTTGGGATCTGCTCACACAGTCTGTAGTCAAATATTGAACAAACCATCATAATACAATACATACAGATACTTATAATTTCTCAATTTCTGATTGGCTCATGCAGCTCATGTGACTGTAGTGAGTTTAAACTTTATTTATTTTTCAACGATTGCGAAGCAAGTTCTAACAACTTATATTAATCACTCTCGTTGGCTCGGATGAAAGCGTAAATGTGGTCATTCGTGGAGAAAACCGTCCTGTCCGATCTGGCGACCACCGTACCATCTCACATACTTCCCGGTCCGAGGATCGAACCAAGGTTGCATTGGTGAGAATCGAGTGCGCTAATGTAGTGTACCACTAATGTAGTGTACCACTGCGCTAATCGGACAGTCAACTGTAGTATATAACCCAATGAACCCACAATAGTCTAAAAATAGAATGAGTATTGCGAGTGAATATGAGAAGAGGCATGTGGAATTTAAATGCTTCAGTTGCGAAAGGTCCGGAGTTTGAGCCCCGCTGGAGCCGTTGCGATTGTGCCCTTAGGCAAGGCATTTAAATTCCACAATGCCTCTTCTCTCTTCTTCGTGGCGATGGATTCCATCAGGAATGAGGTCTCGACAGTGATTAATATAAGTTGTAAGAACTTGCTTCGCAATCGAGCTCATATAAATTTGTATAAACTATAACTACGTCTTCAGAGGTTTGTATGCATCAGAACAGACTGTAAGTCAATTCATTTACAAGAAATATGCGAGGCAGTCTGGCACTTGCTTTCTGACTTTCTTTCACGTTCTAATCATATGCAATATTTGAGCGTTAAGTTGTGCCTTATCATCTTGTTGCTGCAGATTATGATTATGACGCCATTCTTATTGAGCGCCCTTATCATATAATAGATTACACGTTCAAAAACGCTTTACATAAACATGATGTAACATAACACACATATAACAATAAAAATCAAAAGATGCAGAATGCAGGGTTAAAAGCATGTGATAAAAGTACGGAAAAATTATATAATTTTTAATTTTTACATGTTTTAAATTGTACACTTAAACTGATGAGGAACCTACTTAAAATATGGATTGTACATTAGATACACAAAATAAGAAATTATAGATTAAAACTACAACATATAAACCATATGATACAAACTTTAAGAAATGGAACGATAATTGACATTAAAGACATCACCCTAGGGCATAATAAAATCGCTTACAATACTATCATGAATAAAGTACAAACAATATAATATAATTTTAAAGTAAATTATTTTAGAGAAAACATAATAAATGGATAGTACTAAAAGTGATAAACAAAATATTGCAATGTCATGGTTTATGTTCCATAACATTGAATGAAGAAAAAAAAAGATTAGATGATCGAAGAACATTTTGCCATGACCATTGGGAAAGAAAACAAATTCCGATATATAACGCACAGAGAAAATATTAATTCTACATGCAAAAATTGCTCAACATCCACAAAATTTATAAGTTTGGTTATAATTATTTCCCCAAAATTATAACACATGTTCAATCTATTTTATACGTCATTGATGAAATTGTGCAAATTTAGCATATATTAAAGCATAAAATGTGCTTTTTTTTTTTGGTCATATACATTTCATTTATATTTCCACTATCGGCAGTTATTTCATAATATTTGCCGAATATAGCAACTTGCTGATTTGTTGTGCAGCCCTACAATTGTCCTGAAGTAAAGATTGTGTGCAATATACATAATAAATGATTTTATCACATAACTTTGCTTGTATTCAGTGTATTGTAGTCATCTCATAATTTCTTATATGTACACACGTGCAATAACACCTGGAAAGATTCTGATTGATTGCCAGAATAATCCTTATAATTTGTAGATTTTTGGAGAATTGGTACATAGCGCTAATGGTAAGACAACTGACAATTTAAAAGAAGTCTTGACGCAATTATAACGCTGTTTAAAACATAAATATAACGCTGCTTCGCGTAGTGACGTCATGACAATATACTAGATATACAATATACCTGCATCATAGGACAAAGGTGATCTGTCATTGAGGATATCTAAGTATCCTCACCCTCAGACTTTCTATCTTTCTAATCATATGCAGATTTATATTTGGTCACACATTCACCAGACTTTCTTACCAACTATTTGTATACAATTATAGATGGTGCACTTTATTGAAACAGATATCTTATAGGGGAAAATATATAGTTTTGTTATACTTCACGTGACTACCCCATGCAAAATTTGTCATACCCGTGCAGACGACATTTTTGTTTGTTTTTTTGTGTGTAATTTTTTATTTATTTTCCCCGTCATAGGTACCAGCAGACGACATTTGGCAATGTCTCATGACAATGTCTCACCTCTGAATAGCCTCATTCGGAACAAAATCACGCTTCTCGGACTTTACCGTTTAATTTCAATGTGATTTTATTTGTTATTCCGCCATCTTGTTTTCATGTAGTCTCGAAGAATAGTTTTGTTGAAAAATGTCAAGATTGCCAAACAACAATAAAGCCAGAACAGCCGATTGTTCGGTATAACAAAATGGGATCGGATTGGACAATGGAATGAAGAACTGATTGATGGGATGGGCTTGACCAATCGAGTAACGAAATTCTGTATCAGATTCTCGGTATCTCTCTAACATTGTAGGGCAATGTTGCCTGTAGTAGTTGTTCTGACTTTCCAATCAACAAAATCATCATACACAGAATTGTATCGTTACCTACTGAAGCCAGAAACTGGTTAATGATATCACATGCGGTTAGTATATGAACTGCCATATCAAAGTTTCATTCTGATAGATTGATTGGTATGGTTGGAGGGATAGATTGGATAATGGAACGATTGTAGGGATGGTATTGTCCTTTGGATAATGGAATTGTTTGGTGGGACTCTTTGAGAAATGGGATTGGACAATTAATGGTAGAATGACTGGGATTGGACAATGGGATGAAGGAATGGGATCTGACATTGGAATAAAGGAATGCTTGATGTGATGGGATGGGACAATGGAATGAAGGAATGCTTGATGTGATGGGATGGGACAATGGAATGAAGGAATGGTAGATGGGATGGGACAATGGAATGAAGGAATGGTAGATGGGATGGGACAATGGAATGAAGGAATGGTAGATGGGATGGGACAATGGAATGAAGGAATGGTTGATGGGATGGGACAATGGAATGAAGGAATGGTTGATGGAATGGGACAATGGAATGAAGGAATGGTAGATGGGATGGGACAATGGAATGAAGGAATGGTAGATGGGATGGGACAATGGAATGAAGGAATGGTTGATGGAATGGGACAATGGAATGAAGGAATGGTAGATGGGATGGGACAATGGAATGAAAGAATGGTAGATGGGATGGGACAATGGAATGAAGGAATGGTAGATGGGATGGGACAATGGAATGAAGGAATGGTAGATGGGATGGGACAATGGAATGAAGGAATGGTTGATGGAATGGGACAATGGAATGAAGGAATGGTAGATGGGATGGGACAATGGAATGAAGGAATGCTTGATGGGATGGGACAATGGAATGAAGGAATGGTTGATGGAATGGGACAATGGAATGAAGGAATGGTAGATGGGATGGGACAATGGAATGAAGGAATGCTTGATGGGATGGGACAATGGAATGAAGGAATGTTTGATGGGATGGGACAATGGAATGAAGGAATGCTTGATGTGATGGGATGGGACAATGGAATGAAGGAATGGTTGATGTGATGGGATTGGACAATGATATGAAAGAATGGTTGATGCTATCATGTGATGAGATTGGATGAAAGAATGGATGGTTGGATGATGGGATGAAAGGATAGGATGAATGGATGAGGTTAAAGGATAGTCTACGATAAGACACACTATAGTTTATTTTCTATTTTTACAACTGTTAAGACATGTCCATTTTCGTCCTTCAGTATGTACTATAAAAAAACATTCAAATCATATCATTCAATCTTAACCTATTGCAAGCTTCCTGCATCAGATAAGAAAATCATCAATCACTGTGTATTGGTACATTCCAATGCACACTGTTTACATGCCTTAAACAATCTGACTTTCTAGTGTGTCATCATCTGCAGAATTCTTGCATATTCACCCCATGCAAAGTGATACAACATATTCACCCCATGCAAAGTACATGTAATACAACATATTCACCCCATGCAAAGTGATACAACATATTCACCCCATGCAAAGTACATGTAATACAACATATTCACCCCATGCAAAGTGATACAACATATTCACCCCATGCAAAGTACATGTAATACAACATATTCACCCCATGCAAAGTGATACAACATATTCACCCCATGCAAAGTAATACAACATATTCACCCCATGCAAAGTGATACAACATATTCACCCCATGCAAAGTGATACAACCAACATATGTTCTTTACGGTATAACATATATATTAGCTCTTCATCTGCACAATTCTTGCATATTCACCCTATGCAAAGTGATACAACATATGTTCTTTACGGTGAAAAGACGATCATAAATATTAGCTTGATTACATTACAAGTTTTGACAACATTAGATGAATTGCAAACGAGATATGAAAACGCTGGGGATGGACACCGCCAACTGGAAATTCCTCGCAGCAAACAGAATAGCGTGGAGACAACAGCTGTCAACGGGCTTACAGAGTGGAGAACTCGCTCTGCAAGCAGCCTCTGACGACAAACGCAGGAAGAGGAAAGCCAAACAGTGTGAGCCGCCACCAACTGCATCGCCTTCCAGTAACTCTATCTTCACGTGCGAAGGCTGCAACCGCCACTGCAGGTCACGCATCGGACTGTACAGCCACAGCAGACAGTGCTCATCTGTAGACTCAACGGGCGCTAACTCCATAGTCTGACAAGACTGACGGATGTCGAAGGTCAGATAAATCGCTATCGAGACATCCTGACAGAATCCATCATACCAAGGGAGTGGCAATGTGGATTTTAAGTGTCTTGCCTAAGGACACCAACACAGTGGTTCGGACGGAGCTCAAACTTACAACCGCTCGGTTACAAGGCGGACACCATATCCATTACACCACTGAGGCTCCACAATTAATTAAAATCATTAGCGAGCTATGATACACCAGATTAATCGATAGAAAAACTTCGAGCGTGTGTTTTACGTTTAATTATCGTCGCTACCGGTTGCCCATATGAGCGACGCCTCCTGAAGAGATTAGTCATTTTAGATTTTTGGAGGATAGTGCATGATACAGACAGAGACCAATTCCAGAATCTCCTCTGGTTCTTTTTTACGTGCACGGTGTAAAGCACCGACACGAGACCTCGGTTTAACGTCCCATCTGAAAGACTTTTAATTTTATTAGGGTCAGACGGGGGATCGAACCTGCGATCCCTGGATTACCAGTCCAGCGTGTTACCACTGGACTACAGATCCGACTTCAATTTACTCCCATACTCCCTACAAGACATACATGCAAGGCATTTTGATATCACAAACAACATATAACATGTACAACAAACCTGAACTTTGGTGTGACGTCTTGTAGCACTAATTCCAAAGAATTGAGAATGTGGGGCACGAGAATCTGTGCGCCTGCAAGGTCAACTCTAAGTAGGTCACAGGAGTTGAACAGTATGTTGGATAAAACTGGACCACTCATATTCTACAATATACAGAAGATGAAAAGCATTTACTTCACAAAGCAATTATTCTTCACACCTCCACAAAACTTAATTCAATAACAAACATGATAACAGTCTGTTCCATCTACATGTGAAACTTTTCACCTACTTGTGCAATCTCCAATTTACCAGTGGTACATCTCACTTATAAATGGAAAGTCCCATCAACCAATAGAACCTCCCATCTACACATGGAACCTCCCATCTACAAATGGAACCTCCCACCTACACATGGAACCTCCCATCTACTCATGGAACCTCCCATCTACTCATGGAACCTCCCATCTACACATGGAACCTCCCATCTACACATGGAACCTCCCATCTACACATGGAACCTCCCATCTACACATGGAACCTCCCATCTACACATGGAACCTCCCACCTACACATGGAACCTCCCATCTAATCATGGAACCTCCCATCTACACATGGAACCTCACACCTACACATGGAACCTCCCATCTACACATGGAACCTCCCACCTACCAATAGAACCTCCCATCTACACATGTACACATGGAACCTCCCATCTACACATGGAACCTCCCATCTACACTTGGAACCTCCCATCTACACATGGAACCTCCCATCTACTCATGGAACCTCCCATCTACACATGGAACCTCCCATCTAATCATGGAACCTCCCATCTACACATGGAACCTCCCACCTACCAATAGAACCTCCCATCTACACATGGAACCTACCAATAGAACCTCCCATCTACACATGGAACCTCCCATCTACTCATAGAACCTCCCACATACTAGTAGAACCTCCTGTCTACCCATGTAACTTCCCACCTACTAGTAGAACCTCCCATCTGTAAGTGGTTCCACGGGTTTGAGGGACAGACTTTAGTGGTTCCACGGGTGTGAGGGACAGACTTTAGTGGTTCCACGAGTGTGAAGGACAGACATTAGTGGTTACATAGGTGTGAGGGACAGACTTTAGTGGTTCCACGAGTGTGAAGGACAGACATCAGTGGTTCCACAGGTTTGAGGGACAGACTTTAGTGGTTCCACGTGTTTGAGGGACAGACATTAGTGGTTACACAGGTTTGAGGGACAGACTTTAGTGGTTCCACGAGTGTGAAGGACAGACATTAGTGGTTACATAGGTGTGTGGGACAGACTTTAGTGGTTCCACGAGTGTGAAGGACAGACATCAGTGGTTCCACAGGTTTGAGGGACAGACTTTAGTGGTTCCACGTGTTTGAGGGACAGACATTAGTGGTTACACAGGTTTGAGGGACAGACTTTAGTGGTTCCACATGTTTGAATGACAGACTTTAGTGGTTACACAGGTTTGAGGGACAGACTTTAGTGGTTCCACGTGTTTGAGGGACAGACTTTAGTGGTTACACAGGTTTGAGGGACAGACTTTAGTGGTTCCACGTGTGTGAGGGACAGACTTTAGTGGTTCCACGGGTGTGAGGAACAGACTTAAGTGGTTCCACGGGTTTGAGGGACAGACTTTAGTGGTTCCACAGGTGTGAGGGACAGACTTTAGTGGTTCCACGGGTGTGAGAGACAGACTTTAGTGGTTACACAAGTGTAAGGGACAGACATTAGTGGTTCCATGGGTGTGAGGGGAAAGACGTTTGTGGTTCCTCAGTTGTGAGGGACAGACCTTAGTGGTTCCACGGGTGTGAGGGACAGATGTTAGTGGTTCCATGGGTGTGAGGGACAGACGTTAGTGGTTCCACGGGTGTGAGGGACTGACTTTAGTGGTTCCACGGGTTTGAGGGGGTGTGAGAGACAGACTGGGGCAGTCTTTCAGGTACGGACGAGAACAAAACCACTTTATTTATAACGATCGACATACCTCATCAGTTCTAAGCCCATAATACATAGCGAAGTAGAACCGTGAATAATAAGCTGGCAGGATTGCCTCCCCCGTTTTATGTGCGCAGAAGAGCCGACATAATGTTCCACAAGCTTCCGCCCGACCAGCCTCATATCGGTTGTTGTCTGTTGGTGAAGTTTTCTCCGGGGATGTATCGACAGACAGCGAGGTTGGACGAGACTGGTCAATCAATGAGTTTGTTCTTCTATGTGTCGCACCTACAACATAGAAAATGACAAAATATGAAAATCGTCATACAGACATTAGTGGTTCCAAGGGTGTGAGACAACCATAAGCTGTATAGCTTTCTGTCCAATTCCTTAGTTTATATAAATTTATTTTAGCTCGATTGCAAAACAAATGATTTCAACTTATATTAATCACTCTCGAGACCTCATTCCTGATGGAATCCATCGCCACGAGGGAGAGAGAAGAGTCAACGTGGAATTTAAATGCCTTGCCTAAGGGCACAATCATAACGTTTTGCTGTCCAATTCCTTATTTTAATTGTTGTAAATAACCATGTACATGATAGAAAATAAATATGTTTAAACCAACATACAGGTACAGTGGAACCTCCCAAAACCCCTCTCTAAATCGGAATACTCCCAAAACCGGACGTTTTTTGAAAGTCCCGAATTGTTTCTTCTTTATTTCTTACATAAAATCACTCTGAAAACCGGAACCTCTCAACTCCGGAAACCGGATGAAAAATTGGCATAATTTGGGTACAGTTTGATGTAATTTCACCTCCCAAAACCGGAACAACTTTTAGGAGATATAGGTGTTGATCAATAAACTAAAAAGTGTTGAATTTGTTTGTGTATTCCGTCATAAATTGACACGCTGCTGACACTTTCCAATCTCGTTTTTAACGGTGCACGTTTGATTTATGAACGTGTGATAATCGGGCAAGATTATAAGTTGTCAGGCTGATTGATGACTACTGCAATTAGCACTCATGTACAGTTAATTTGTCGGCTAACTGGGGGATTATGTTATAATCACGTGTAGATTACTATCATATAGGCAATTATAAAACTTGTTTGATAACGAATAAAGGATTTTGTGAATCTCGTAATTTATTGTTTGATGCAACCGTTTGATCACCTGTGAAAGCACAATATAATCCAGTCACACAAGATAATAACTTTTGACCATTTGTTTTACAAAATAATATTCAAAGAACTGTTTCTCAAAAATATTTCATCACATTTGTATTTGCAATAATACAGTACAAATGTATAAACTATAAAGGCATATGTACTTTATAAAGGTTATATGCAGTTTTGAAAACACATCAATAAAAAACCTCTGAAAACCGGAAACCTCTGTAAACCGGAATTTTATCCAGTCCCGAAGATGTCCGGTTTAGAGAGGTTCCACTGTACATGGATTATAAAAAAATACATATTTTGAAAAAGATGATGAATTGATTACAGTAATTGGGAACTCGCTGGCTTTTCTATTACCTCCCTTGGCAGACAAAGTCCGATTTGTCCCGAAATGCATAGCGGTGCTTTTAGTTGGAATCCTTTGTTTTTGCTGTTGTTTCCTAACCAGATGTTGCATTATGATAAATGTGATATGATCCAAATCATGTTAGTTAATTGATAAAACTAATATGTAGGAAATCTGTCGAGATATAGCAATTTAATAATTATAAGATGAGAAAGTGACGAAAATTGATAGCATGTTGTGCAATGGAAATAACGATAATAACAGAGGAAACATACTTTGAAGGAGTATTCACTTTCAGGGGCAGTAGCTGACTGATGTCTCCCATTCTCAAGAGTCATAGTATAACGGTTTTTGTGTGTGATTACGTTGGGTTGTAAATGGTAAACTCGTCAAAACTGAACACATGCTACCGGTAATGATGGTGGCAAGTGTTCATGAACTCATATTATTATATATTATATTTCGGGTTTTACGCCTGCATCAGCACCATTTTGGGCTATATCGCCGGCGGGCAGTTTACCTAACAACACCTTTCCTGGGCAGGCTCCAGCGGTTAACCAGTACTTGGGTGCACCAACCTCCGTAAGAAACTGCCAACTTTTTCATATAAATGAGACACGGTCTGAGCGGGGCTCGAACCCGTGACCATCAGTGATGATAGGTTACAGTGGTATACAAGTCAGCGACCTTAACCACTCGACCACGGAGGCGGTCATGAACTCATAAATAGACATGAACTAGATTCACAAAAATATGGCAAATAAATTCCCAATTCTCGCATAGAGAAGAGGTACGGTATCAGGAAGTCGATGGATTATATATTCAGGGTGATTAATACTAAGTGGCGATATATTTATGGCACGACTAAATGAATGCCGTTAACTAGCTTTGATCATTACTGAACTCGTCAAAACGTATTGTGACTCGATTTAAGCTGTACACTATACCCTTTGGTGGAAGTCGTGATAGCGCAGTGGATGTGCGTTCGCTTCAGGTGCGAAAGGTCCGGAGTTCGAGCCCAGCTGGAGCCGTTACAATTGTGCCCTTAGGGGTCCGCCTCCGTGGTCGAGTGATTAAGGTTGCTATCTTGTATACCACTGTCAGTAAACTGCCCGTCGGCGAAATAGCCCGAAATGGTGCTGATGCAGGCGTAAAACCCGAACATAACATAATGTGCCCTTAGGCAAGGCATTTAAATTCCAAGTTGCCTCTTCTGTCTCCATCGTGGCGATGGATTCCATCAAGAATGAGATATCGAGAGTGATTAATGTAAGTTATAATAACTTGTTTCGCAATCGAGCTAAAATAAATTTGTATAAACTACCGTTTGGTGACAAACTCATGCGTTTGCAGTCATAATTCCAGTTTAGACTGAAGTGAATTGTGGGATAGATTACATTATATTCCATTTTGATCATTTTTTGACCATCTCGATTATTGCGCCAAGTATAATCTAAGAAAATGGTCCACAGTCGCCACAGAAAGTGGAGAGTTGACATTCCATAATGTAAAGCCACCATGACAACATGAAAGACTAGTAGCTTTGTTTGTTTTGTTTTTGTAGTTTAACATTGCACTGACAACTTAGCTCATATGGTGGCTCTCTAGTTATTATAGGTGGAGGAAGATCCCGGGTACCCCTCCAAGCAGTATTTCATGTACGGACAAGCACCTGGCTACCCCTCCAAGCAGTATTTCATGTATGGACAAGCACCTGGCTACCCCTCCAAGCAGTATTTCATGTACAGACAAGCACCCGGCTACCCCTCCAAGCAGTATTTCATGTATGGACAAGCACCTGGCTACCCCTCCAAGCAGTATTTCATGTACAGACAAGCACCTGGCTACCCCTCCAAGCAGTATTTCATGTATGGACAAGCACCGGCTACCCCTCCAAGCAGTATTTCATGTACGGACAAGCACCTGGCTACCCCTCCAAGCAGTATTTCATGTATGGACAAGCACCTGGCTACCCTTCAAGCAGTATTTCATGTACAGACAAGCCCGGCTACCTCTCCAAGCAGTATTTCATGTACGGACAAGCACCTGGCTACCCCCAAGCAGTATTTCATGTACAGACAAGCACCCGGCTACCCCTCCAAGCAGTATTTCATGTATGGACAAGCACCTGGCTACCCCTCCAAGCAGTATTTCATGTATGGACAAGCACCTGGCTACCCCTCCAAGCAGTATTTCATGTATGGACAAGCACCTGGCTACCCCTCCAAGCAGTATTTCATGTATGGACAAGCACCAGGCTACCCCTCCAAGCAGTATTTCATGTATGGACAAGCACCGGCTACCCCTCCAAGCAGTATTTCATGTATGGACAAGCACCTGGCTACCCCTCCAAGCAGTATTTCATGTATGGACAAGCACCCGGCTACCCCTCCAAGCAGTATTTCATGTACAGACAAGCACCTGGCTACCCCTCCAAGCAGTTTTCATGTATGGACAAGCACCTGGCTACCCCTCCAAGCAGTATTTCATGTATGGACAAGCACCTGGCTACCCCTCCAAGCAGTATTTCATGTATGGACAAGCACCTGGCTACCCTCCAAGCAGTATTTCATGTATGGACAAGCACCGGCTACCCTCCAAGCAGTTTCATGTACAGACAAGCACCGGCTACCCCTCCAAGCAGTATTTCATGTATGGACAAGCACCCGGGTACCCCTCCAAGCAGTATTTCATGTATGGACAAGCACCCGGCTACCCCTCCAAGCAGTATTTCATGTATGGACAAGCACCCGGCTACCCCTCCAAGCAGTATTTCATGTATGGACAAGCACCCGGCTACCCCTCCAAGCAGTATTTCATGTACAGACAAGCACCTGGCTACCCCTCCAAGCCGTATTTCATGTATGGACAAGCACCCGGCTACCCCTCCAAGCAGTATTTCATGTATGGACAAGCACCCGGCTACCCCTCCAAGCAGTATTTCATGTATGGACAAGCACCTGGCTACCCCTCCAAGCAGTATTTCATGTATGGACAAGCACCTGGCTACCCCTCCAAGCAGTATTTCATGCATGGACAAGCACCCGGCTACCCCTCCAAGCAGTATTTCATGTACGGACAAGCACCCGGGTACCCGTACCTTCTGCAAACCAACTAGCATACTAGCGAAGACATACCTGAATTTTTGTGCACAGTGTGAATCTTGACATTAGCCAAGGATGCATCAAACAGCCACGATCCAAACAAGTGTAGAATACTATTGCACTTTGGACGACCAGGGGCCAAGGGGAGACGACTGTCCAACGACAACAATCCAGGTAAATACTGGGGTGTTGGTGCACTTGACTTGCTAGTTACCATAGACTGAGTCTTGCTGCCTGTAAACAATACATATTGTTTGGTATTTTACATTTTTGATGATTTTTAAACAAAATCATATTTTGATTTTGAAGAAATACAATTTAGTGTTTTTTTTATTATGTTGCCCCTGTAAACAATACATTTTATTTGGTATTTTAAATTTTTGATGATTTTTAAACAAAATCATATTATATTTTGATTTGAAGAAATACAATTTAAAGTGTTTTTTTAAAATTATTTATTTTTAATTCCATTTTACAAGCATAAATAACATACATACATATACACAAATAACATTTTACAAGCATACATAACTACAAGTTATATTTCATATCAAGATGTTTATGCAATATAATTCTATTAATACGACATACATATTGTATATGTGCACTTCAAAAATATTCTGTAATGTAGTGAAATACAATTTAAAGTTTACAATGACTGCACATACAAGGTGCTACAAACTAATTGATTGATTCAGATTGAGGAGAAGAACTTTTAATAAAACGTTGTCTTTTGTTCACGTCCTTCAATTATATTGTTTGTGTATACATGTGTGTGTGTGTGTGTGTGTGTTTTACGTTTATTTATCGTCGCTACCGGTTGCCCATATGAGCCACGCCTCCTGAACAGATTAGTCATTTTAGATTTCGGACAAAAGTGTGTGTTTTACGTTTATTAATAGTGGCTACCGGTTGCCCATATGAGCTACGCCTCCTGAAGAGATTAGTCATTTTAGATTCTTGGAGGATAGTGCAATGATACAGACAGAGACCCATTCCAGAGTCTCCTCTGGTTCTTTTACGAGACCTCGGTTTAACGTCCCATCTGAAAGACTGTTAATTCTATTAGGGTCAGACGGGGGATCGAACCTGCGATCCCTGGATTACCAGTCCAGCATGTTACCACTGGACAACAGATCCGTCTGTTTAACCACAAGCTCATTTCATTTGTGTGCAAATCAACTTATTCACACAATAACCTCCATTATCAGTTTCCTTGTTTAATTCATTGTTTCATTGACTTTCGAGATTTCATTCTCATGTTCAGGAACCATACCTATGCTCAGCGTAAATCCCACATATAATGACCAGTATAAAATGTTAATTGCACATGCCGTATATTATTATTTTCTTAAGTCATGAAAACAACTTTCAAAACACTCTTGTTGACAGATTTAGCTTCATCACGTGACCTTGCTGCTCAATACAGCTATCGTTTATATGGGGAACTGAAGACTTCAGAGCACCTATGCACGGCATACTTGTTATTTTTTAGTAATCCACTATAACTTGTTGAATATCTTATTTTGATATATACTGAGTCAAAAAAGAAACGATACCTGGTGTTTATGTGTCTATAATTTCAACATTTATTAAGAAAATTCTTTGAAAATTCATAAGATGATAGTTCAACATGTTTGAAAGAGGAGCACATAAAGCATAATGAGCCTCCGAAACTGTCTGCTGCGTGATGACGTAATTCGTCGGACAGGGGTCTAATGGAGTTTTCACACAGACGTCAATACCGAGTATGGGCACCATTTGCGTCTCTCACTGCAATGCACCGCCGTCACATCGAACGGAAGAGTGTCTGAATCTCTTGCTGGTCAATATTTGTCCACTCTGACGCAAAATATCCCTCAGTTGGTTTAACGTTACCGGCTGACGTCGTCTGACGCGGCGGTCTAACGTATCCCACAAATGTTCTATGGGTGACAAGTCTGGTGACAAAGCAGGCCACGGCAGGGTTTCAATATTGTTCTGCTCCAATAATGTTGTGGAAATCCGAGCAGTATGACACCTGGCGTTGTCCTGTTGGAACAGTGTGACGTTTCCGTTGGCGTTAAAGAACGGCACAACAACTGGCGCAAGGATCTCATCACAGTACCGCTGGGCGTTTAGGTTCCCGTCCACCACTAACAGTTCAGTGCGACTGCCGAAGGTGATACCGCCCCACGTCATAACACTTCCGCCCCCGAAAAGATCGACCTGACGTACACATGCGTCGGCGTAACGTTCACCGCGTCTGCGATATACCCGCTCTCTGCCATCCGCTCGACGCAAACAGAACCGCGATTCATCACCTAAACATCACCGAATTCCACTGTAACCGAGTCCAGCGAGCACGTTCCGTCGTCTATTCCCGCCGTACGTCACGGTGACGTCGTGTCAGGATGGGTCCAACGTATGGCCGATAGGCACGAATGCCACGTTCACCGAGCCGGTTCCTGACTGTTTGTGCACTGATGCGATTGTTGGTCATCCCAGGAGTAACGGCAGCTGTGTGCGTAGCAGGTAGGAACCGGTCACGTAAATGTGACGTCCGAATGTGATGGTCCTGTTCACGCGTCGTCACACGTGGTCGACCAGATCTTGGACGGTCGTCCACCGATCCATGTGTTCGATAATGTCGAAGTAGACGTGTTATCGTGATCCGCGTAACCCCGAATCGATTTGCGACATCACGCTGACGTAAACCGCCGTCAATCATGCCAATGGCACGCATTCTCTGATTGCGGTTTAGCCTAGGCATTTTGTTAGAGGTAACAATGAGTATGTAAGGTGTTTTTCCTCGATGATAATGCAATACCAGTACAATAAACCAGTTTTCCGATTTGTACATGTGTAGGAAGTTGTCTTTGTTGAGGAGCACGTGCAAATCGGCAATTCGGCATTCCAGGATTATCGGGTGTTTATTTACCTGTGTTTATGGTTGGCTGATGTTGCAATAAGATACCCGGTACTGATACGTAATAATATATTAAACCTTTCTATGGTTTTATCCGTTTTACGTCATTTTTAGTTTGGTATCATTTCTTTTTTGACTCAGTATAGTACATCATTGAGTAAAAACATTTATTGGTCTTAATCAGAAATGGTATAGAAACTATTTTTCAGGTTAAGTGTAGATTTTTTAAATTCGGATAGCTACCCGAATTGCTCATACACCGTAACAGTTTCGGTGGAAATATTCTCCCAATGATTTGCTTGTTTATATTCGTCTGCTGTACCAGTCACATGACAGTTGCATCAGTCTACGGATACACTCAACGGAATGCTATTGAACCATGCTTCAGCTGTCGGCGAAATTAGCCTAGAACTATATAAATATTTTAAATACGAATGAAAATGGAAAATACGCCAAGCATAAGAATAGGCCGAGCATAGGTTCCACCACTCTATACACCCATTTCCAGTGCCTTGATTTAATAGTATACGTATTTGCACACGTTATTGTTTCATTGGAATTATGAATTCGCGATCAACTTAGATTGTAAAAATTAGCGAAATATCAAATTTATGTTCGTGAACATATAGTAACAGTAAAATTGTGCAATTATCAAAATTCTTCTGCCACTTTGTTAACCCTTTCCCTCATAGAAGCACCTCTTGATGCCTTTACCAATACCACATACACTGACAATGTAGTAGCCAAACCAATGTTCATAAACCCTTTCCCTCATAGAAGCACCTCTTGATGCCTTTACCAATACGACATACATTGACAATGTAGTAGCCAAACCAATGTTCATTAACCCTTTCCCTCATAGAAGCACCTCTTGATGCCTTTACCAATACGACATACATTGACAATGTAGTAGCCAAACCAATGTTCATTAACCCTTTCCCTCATAGAAGCACCTCTTGATGCCTTTACCAATACGACATACATTGACAATGTAGTAGCCAAACCAATGTTCATTAACCCTTTCCCTCATAGAAGCACCTCTTGATGCCTTTACCAATACGACATACATTGACAATGTAGTAGCCAAACCAATGTTCATTAACCCTTTCCCTCATAGAAGCACCTCTTGATGCCTTTACCAATACGACATACACTGACAATGTAGTAGCCAAACCAATGTTCATAAACCCTTTCCCTCATAGAAGCACCTCTTGATGCCTTTACCAATACGACATACACTGACAATGTAGTAGCCAAACCAATGTTCATAAACCCTTTCCCTCATAGAAGCACCTCTTGATGCCTTTACCAATACGACATACACTGACAATGTAGTAGCCAAACCAATGTTCATAAACCCTTTCCCTCATAGAAGCACCTCTTGATGCCTTTACCAATACGACATACACTGACAATGTAGTAGCCAAACCAATGTTCATAAACCCTTTCCCTCATAGAAGCACCTCTTGATGCCTTTACCAATACGACATACACTGACAATGTAGTAGCCAAACCAATGTTCATAAACCCTTTCCCTCATAGAAGCACCTCTTGATGCCTTTACCAATATGACATACACTGACAATGTAGTAGCCAAACCAATGTTCATAATAAAGGTCAGAATATCATGTAGTCACATTAATATCTATGGAGGTGGGATAGATATGGCGACTACTTATCCACTACATGATAGCTAAATGACTGTCGTTTGTATGGAGATATAACAGTATATTAACCTAAATCTCTATGAACGAAAGGGTTAAATAAACACCTGGTTTGATGTTAAGTTAATGTAATCCTTATACAAAATGTACCTCGTTGTGTGAGTGGGGCAGTGATGGCGGCGAGCGGCCGGACCAGTTTCCTCTGACCCGGCGGCGTAGGCGGTCCCATCACAGACTGTCTACTGGGTTGGAAGCTCATGTTTGTAAGCATATTCTCCTCCTTAACGTCCTGGGCTATACCTACAACATTGTAAGTTATATATTATTACCCTGGGCTATACCTACAACATTGTAAGTTATATATTATTATCCTGGGCTATACCTACAACATTGTAAGTTATATATTACCCTGGGCTATACCAACAACATTGTAAGTTATATATTATCCTGGGCTATACCCACAACATTGTAAGTTATATATTATTATCATGGGCTATACCCACAACATTGTAAGTTATATATTACCCTGGGCTATACCCACAACATTGTAAGTTATATATTACCCTGGGCTATACCGACAACATTGTAAGTTATATATTATTATCATGGGCTATACCCACAACATTGTAAGTTATATATTATTATCCTGGGCTATACCCACAACATTGTAAGTTATATATTATCCTGGGCTATACCTACAACATTGTAAGTTATATATTATCCTGGGCTATACCCACAACATTGTAAGTTATATATTATCCTGGGCTATACCTACAACATTGTAAGTTTTATATTATCCCAACCACAAAACCCTGGGCTATACCTACAACATTGTAAGTTATATATTACCCTGGGCTATGCCTACAACATTGTAAGTTATATATTATTACCCTGGGCTATACCTACAACATTGTAAGTTATATATTACCCTGGGCTATACCTACAACATTGTAGGTTATATATTACCCTGGGCTATACCTACAACATTGTAAGTTATATATTACCCTGGGCTATACCTACAACATTGTAAGTTATATATTATCATAGGCTATACCTACAACATTGTAAGTTATATATTATCCTGGGCTATACCTACAACATTGTAAGTTATATATTATTACCCTGGGCTATGCCCACAACATTGTAAGTTATATATTACCCTGGGCTATACCTACAACATTGTAAGTTATATATTATCCTGGGCTATACCCACAACATTGTAAGTTATATATTATTACCCTGGGCTATGCCCACAACATTGTAAGTTATATATTACACTGGGCTATGCCTACAACATTGTAAGTTATATATTACCCTGGGCTATACCTACAACATTGTAAGTTATATATTACCCTGGGCTATACCTACAACATTGTAAGTTATATATTATCCTGGGCTATACCTACAACATTGTAAGTTATATATTACCCTGGGCTATACCTACAACATTGTAAGTTATATATTACCCTGGGCTATACCCACAACATTGTAAGTTATATATTATCCTAGGCTATGCCTACAACATTGTAAGTTATATATTATCCTAGGCTATGCCTACAACATTGTAAGTTATATATTATCCTGGGCTATACCTACAACATTGTAAGTTATATATTACCCTGGGCTATACCTACAACATTGTAAGTTATATATTACCCTGGGCTATACCGACAACATTGTAAGTTATATATTATTATCATGGGCTATACCCACAACATTGTAAGTTATATATTACCCTGGGCTATACCCACAACATTGTAAGTTATATATTACCCTGGGCTATACCCACAACATTGTAAGTTATATATTACCCTGGACTATACCTACAACATTGTAAGTTATATATTATTATCATGGGCTATACCCACAACATTGTAAGTTATATATTACCCTGGGCTATACCCACAACATTGTAAGTTATATATTATCCTGGGCTATACCCACAACATTGTAAGTTATATATTATCCTGGGCTATACCTACAACATTGTAAGTTATATATTACCCTGGGCTATACCCACAACATTGTAAGTTATATATTACCCTGGGCTATACCCACAACATTGTAAGTTATATATTACCCTGGGCTATACCCACAACATTGTAAGTTATATATTACCCTGGACTATACCTACAACATTGTAAGTTATATATTATTATCATGGGCTATACCCACAACATTGTAAGTTATATATTACCCTGGGCTATACCCACAACATTGTAAGTTATATATTATCCTGGGCTATACCCACAACATTGTAAGTTATATATTACCCTGGGCTATACCTACAACATTGTAAGTTATATATTATTACCCTGGGCTATACCCACAACATTGTAAGTTATATATTACCCTGGGCTATACCCACAACATTGTAAGTTATATATTACCCTGGGCTATACCCACAACATTGTAAGTTATATATTACCCTGGGCTATACCTACAACATTGTAAGTTATATATTATTACCTGGGCTATATCCACAACATTGTAAGTTATATTTACCCTGGGCTATACCCACAACATTGTAAGTTATATATTACCCTGGGCTATACCCACAACATTGTAAGTTTTATATTACCATGGCTATACCTACAACATTGTAAGTTATATATTATCCTGGGCTATACCCACAACATTGTAAGTTATATATTATCCTGGGCTATACCTACAACATTGTAAGTTATATATTACCCTGGGCTATACCCACAACATTGTAAGTTATATATTACCCTGGGCTATACCCACAACATTGTAAGTTATATATTATTATCCTGGGCTATACCTACAACATTGTAAGTTATATATTATCCTGGGCTATACCCACAACATTGTAAGTTATATATTATTACCCTGGGCTATACCTACAACATTGTAAGTTATATATTACCCTGGGCTATACCTACAACATTGTAAGTTATATATTATCCTAGGCTATATCCACAACATTGTAAGTTATATATTATTATCCTGGGCTATACCTACAACATTGTAAGTTATATATTATCCTAGGCTATACCTACAACATTGTAAGTTATATATTATTACCCTGGGCTATGCCCACAACATTGTAAGTTATATATTACACTGGGCTATGCCTACAACATTGTAAGTTATATATTACCCTGGGCTATACCTACAACATTGTAAGTTATATATTATTATCATGGGCTATACCCACAACATTGTAAGTTATATATTACCCTGGGCTATACCCACAACATTGTAAGTTATATATTATCCTGGGCTATACCCACAACATTGTAAGTTATATATTACCCTGGGCTATACCTACAACATTGTAAGTTATATATTATTACCCTGGGCTATACCCACAACATTGTAAGTTATATATTACCCTGGGCTATACCCACAACATTGTAAGTTATATATTACCCTGGGCTATACCCACAACATTGTAAGTTTTATATTACCATGGGCTATACCTACAACATTGTAAGTTATATATTATCCTGGGCTATACCCACAACATTGTAAGTTATATATTATCCTGGGCTATACCTACAACATTGTAAGTTATATATTACCCTGGGCTATACCCACAACATTGTAAGTTATATATTACCCTGGGCTATACCCACAACATTGTAAGTTATATATTATTATCCTGGGCTATACCTACAACATTGTAAGTTATATATTATCCTGGGCTATACCCACAACATTGTAAGTTATATATTATTACCCTGGGCTATACCTACAACATTGTAAGTTATATATTACCCTGGGCTATACCTACAACATTGTAAGTTATATATTATCCTAGGCTATATCCACAACATTGTAAGTTATATATTATTATCCTGGGCTATACCTACAACA
The DNA here is from genome assembly GCA_014843695.1 of Archivesica marissinica. Lineage (NCBI taxonomy): Eukaryota > Metazoa > Mollusca > Bivalvia > Venerida > Vesicomyidae > Archivesica > Archivesica marissinica. The sequence goes on along the minus strand of CM026404.1, from coordinate 57,335,753 downwards.
TTGTAAGTTATATATTATCCTAGGCTATACCTACAACATTGTAAGTTATATATTACCCTGGGCTATGCCTACAACATTGTAAGTTATATATTATCCTGGGCTATACCTACAACATTGTAAGTTATATATTATCCTAGGCTATACCCACAACATTGTAAGTTATATATTACCCTGGGCTATACCTACAACATTGTAAGTTATATATTATCCTGGGCTATACCTACAACATTGTAAGTTATATATTATCCTAGGCTATATCCACAACATTGTAAGTTATATATTATTATCCTGGGCTATACCCACAACATTGTAAGTTATATATTATCCTAGGCTATATCCACAACATTGTAAGTTATATATTATTACCCTGGGCTATACCCACAACATTGAAAGTTATATATTACCCTGGGCTATATCCACAACATTGTAAGTTATATATTATTACCCTGGGCTATACCTACAACATTGTAAGTTATATATTACCCTGGGCTATACCCACAACATTGTAAGTTATATATTATCCTGGGCTATACCGACAACATTGTAAGTTATATATTACCCTGGGCTATACCTACAACATTGTAAGTTATATATTACCCTGGGCTATACCCACAACATTGTAAGTTATATATTATTACCCTGGGCTATGCCTACAACATTGTAAGTTATATATTACCCTGGGCTATGCCTACAACATTGTAAGTTATATATTATCCTGGGCTATACCTACAACATTGTAAGTTATATATTATCCTGGGCTATACCCACAACATTGTAAGTTATATATTATCCTGGGCTATACCCACAGCATTGTAAGTTATATATTATCCTGGGCTATACCCACAACATTGTAAGTTATATATTATCCTGGGCTATACCTACAACATTGTAAGTTATATATTACCCTGGGCTATACCTACAACATTGTAAGTTATATATTATCCTGGGCTATACCCACAACATTGTAAGTTATATATTATTATCCTGGGCTATACCCACAACATTGTAAGTTATATATTATCCTGGGCTATACCTACAACATTGTAAGTTATATATTACCCTGGGCTATACCTACAACATTGTAAGTTATATATTATCCTGGGCTATACCCACAACATTGTAAGTTATATATTATCCTGGGCTATACCCACAACATTGTAAGTTATATATTATCCTGGGCTATACCCACAACATTGTAAGTTATATATTATCCTGGGCTATACCTACAACATTGTAAGTTATATATTATCCTGGGCTATACCCACAACATTGTAAGTTATATATTATCCTGGGCTATACCTACAACATTGTAAGTTATATATTATCCTGGGCTATACCACAACATTGTAAGTTATATATTATCCTGGGCTATACCCACAACATTGTAAGTTATATATTATCCTGGGCTATACCTACAACATTGTAAGTTATATATTATCCTGGGCTATACCCACAACATTGTAAGTTATATATTATCCTGGGCTATACCCACAACATTGTAAGTTATATATTATCCTGGGCTATATCCACAACATTGTAAGTTATATATTATCCTGGGCTATACCTACAACATTGTAAGTTATATATTACCTGGGCTATACCACAACATTGTAAGTTATATATTACCTGGGCTATACCACACATTGAGTTATTATTACCCTGGGCTATACCCACAACATTGTAAGTTATATATTATCCTGGGCTATACCGACAACATTGTATTATATATTACCCTGGGCTATACCTACAACATTGTAAGTTATATATTACCCTGGGCTATACCCACAACATTGTAAGTTATATATTATTACCCTGGGCTATGCCTACAACATTGTAAGTTATATATTACCCTGGGCTATGCCTACAACATTGTAAGTTATATATTATCCTGGGCTATACCTACAACATTGTAAGTTATATATTATCCTGGGCTATACCCACAACATTGTAAGTTATATATTATCCTGGGCTATACCCACAACATTGTAAGTTATATATTATCCTGGGCTATACCCACAACATTGTAAGTTATATATTATCCTGGGCTATACCCACAACATTGTAAGTTATATATTATCCTGGGCTATACCTACAACATTGTAAGTTATATATTATCCTGGGCTATACCCACAACATTGTAAGTTATATATTATCCTGGGCTATACCCACAACATTGTAAGTTATATATTATCCTGGGCTATACCCACAACATTGTAAGTTATATATTATCCTGGGCTATACCTACAACATTGTAAGTTATATATTATCCTGGGCTATACCCACAACATTGTAAGTTATATATTATCCTGGGCTATACCCACAACATTGTAAGTTATATATTATCCTGGGCTATACCCACAACATTGTAAGTTATATATTATCCTGGGCTATACCTACAACATTGTAAGTTATATATTATCCTGGGCTATACCCACAACATTGTAAGTTATATATTATCCTGGGCTATACCCACAACATTGTAAGTTATATATTATCCTGGGCTATACCCACAACATTGTAAGTTATATATTACCCTGGGCTATACCTACAACATTGTAAGTTATATATTACCCTGGGCTATACCTACAACATTGTAAGTTATATATTACCCTGGGCTATACCTACAACATTGTAAGTTATATATTATCCTGGGCTATACCTACAACATTGTAAGTTATATATTACCCTGGGCTATACCTACAACATTGTAAGTTATATATTATTACCCTGGGCTATGCCTACAACATTGTAAGTTATATATTATCCTGGCTATACCTACAACATTGTAAGTTATATATTATCCTGGGCTATACCCACAACATTGTAAGTTATATATTACCCTGGGCTATACCTACAACATTGTAAGTTATATATTATCCTGGGCTATACCCACAACATTGTAAGTTATATATTATTACCCTGGGCTATACCCACAACATTGTAAGTTATATATTATCCTGGGCTATACCTACAACATTGTAAGTTATATACTGTATTATTATCCTGGGCTATACCTGGGTGGTAATTGCAGGTGGCATTTATGGGTCATATTCGTGGGTGGTATTTGTGGGTGATATTTATGGGGTGGTATATAGGGTTGATATTAATGGGGTGGTATTTATGGGTGGTATATAGGGTTGATATTTATGGGTGGTATATAGGGTTGATATTTATGGGTGGTATATAGGGTTGATATTTTGATATTTATGGGTGGTATATAGGGTTGATATTTATGGGTGGTATATAGGGTTGATATTTATGGGTGGTATATAGGGTTGATATTTATGGGGTGGTATTTATGGGTGGTATATGCGGGTCGTATTTGCAAAAATGTTTAACTGTAATTGACCTCTCTTACCCAGGAAAGCATTAACCATAATGGACGTCCCTCGCATAGCCTTGTAGAATATCTGTGGAAGTCTAACTAGACACTCGTGCTGCCTCGGATCAACCACTACCTCGCTCTCCAGCGCAAGTCTCAGGAACATCGGTGTCTGGCTGATCAACTCAGGTTTCGCCAGGTCCACAGGATTCTGTATTATGTGCAGGAAGCGGAACCAGCTCTGTGCTATACAGTCATTGCTCATGTCCCCGGGTACCAGTACCTCATCCTCATCTAATACAAACAATAGGATATTTTGTGTGTCTTATTCCAAGTGATGAGTTATAGATGCACAGATTAGCCTGTGAAAGTATGACGTGGGAATAAGAACACAAAGTATGACGTGGGAATAAGAACACAAAGTATGACGTGGGAATAAGAACACAAAGTATGACGTGGAAATAAGAACACAAAGTATGACGTGGGAATAAGAACACAAAGTATGACGTGGGAATAAGAACACAAAGTATGACGTGGAAATAAGAACACAAAGTATGACGTGGGAATAAGAACACAAAGTATGACATGGGAATAAGAACACAAAGTATGACGTGGGAATAAGAACACAAAGTATGACGTGGGAATAAGAACACAAAGTATGACGTGGGAATAAGAACACAAAGTATGACGTGTGAATAAGAACACAAAGTATGATGTGGAAATAAGAACACAAAGTATGACGTGGGAATAAGAACACGAAGTATGACGTGGAAATAAGAACACGAAGTATGACGTGGAAATAAGAACACGAGGTACGAAAGCAAATTCTTTCACAGATTTTACTTCATGTTATCAAGACTTTACTCAATAAAATAGAGAAGGGGTGTGTGGTCAAACAGAGGAGGGGATGTGGTCAAACAGATGAGGGTGTGTGGTCAAACAGAGGAGGATGTGTGTGGTCAAACAGAGGAGGGTGTGTGTGGTCAAACAGAGGAGGGTGTGTGGTCAAACAGAGAAGGGTGTGTGGTCAAACAGAGAAGGGGGTGTGGTCAAACAGAGGAGGGTGTGTGGTCAAACAGATGAGGGTGTGTGGTCAAACAGAGAAGGGGGTGTGGTCAAACAGAGGAGGGGGTGTGGTCAAACGAGAAGAGGTGTGTGGTCAAACAGAGAAGGGGTGTGTGGTCAAACAGAGAAGGGGTGTGTGGTCAAACAGAGAAGGGGTGTGTGGTCAAACAGAGAAGGGGTGTGGTCAAACAGAGGAGGGTGTGTGGTCAAACAGATGAGGGTGTGTGGTCAAACAGAGAAGGGTGTGTGGTCAAACAGAGGAGGGGTGTGTGGTCAAACAGATGAGGGTGTGTGTGGTCAAACAGAAGGTGGGTGTGGTCAAACAGAGGAGGGTGTGTGGTCAAACAGAGAAGGGGTGTGTGGTCAAACAGAGAAGGTGGGTGTGGTCAAACAGAGGAGGGGGTATGGTCAAACAGAGTGGGGTGGAGAAGAAACTCAGTACACAAACTTACGTATAACAAGTTCTGGGTAGTCAGGCCCATACATAAATTTGAGAAGCCTGGCAGTTAGAGAGTGATTCACTCGATGCCACTGAGTGATAAGTGCCTCGTGATGTCGCCAGTAGATACACATCTTACGGAACGTCTTCCACAGCGACGGCGATGGGAAACACTTCTGGCAGGCCAGTAACCACAACTCAAACAACACACTGAGCACTCGTTCACAAAGATGATCTCCAATGTCATCTAGTAAAATAAAACCCACAGAAATGCATATAACTGATCTAAAACTAGCACATGTAACAGGATCACTTCTATATGGAATGAATCGGATATAACCCATTAGACAACGACTAAGTCACATGGTCCAATGAAAAAGCCTAAATCGTATAGACGCGACCTACTTATGTACGTTGTCTAAGTCAGATAGATAAACTCATTGGCCAATTCGTGATCTATCCTATACTTATGCAGTCTTACATAATTGGATCTCTTTCACAGCTTAGATTTAGGTCATTACAGAAATGCTTGATTTATACACATTTTTCCAAAATGCAACAAACAAAAAGAAGCTAGAGCTAACATATGTCATTGCTAGGCCGACACAAAAGGTCAAGGTCATAAATATGTATAAAAAATAACTTGATAATTAATTGCTTTTTTCCCCAAACATCAACCAAGCTAAAATTGCTTGCCTGTCAGTAATGTATGTGTGTTTGAGCATCAACCATTCCATAAACAGTCTACCTATGTTCACACAAGACATACATGAACATAATCTCTGCCGTACCTACCATGGGACCACATTTTCTAAGTCCATATATAAAAAGTAATTGATTTAAAATGATCTCATTATCAATTTAATTTGCTTGAAAGTAGAAAAATGTTAATGTGACATCGATATTATGGTCAATGGAGAAACAGAATTACCAGTATTGCCTCGAGATATATTGATGATATCAGAAATTTAACCCTCTGCTCCACATATACGCCATACCACACCATTGTCGCTAACAATATATAGCGGCTGTACCATGGCATTACGAGTTCCATTTAATTATTGAGTATGTAGTACAGTGTGTCTTATTGCTTATCAGCAGTATGGAAATCAAATGAGTAATTGTAGGGTTTATTCTTGAGCGGAAAAAAGGTGCAAGGTGGGTCAGAAAAGAGGCAAGGTGCATTTTGAGATGCGATGAGGTGCGGGAGGGGGTATTTTGGGGTTAGTCCCTAGAAACTTTGCTAAATTATGGTGATTAATCAAAGAAGCAGTACATTTTTGGTGAAATGGGCGGACATGTTTTAAGTTATATATGTTTGATGGTGAAGGTACCTAAATAAAAATTTAAAAGGCAAGAGGGCGTGACTAATGGGCAGGGGCAAAAAAGGGCAGGGCGGCGAACACTGCCATTCCGCTCTAGAAAAACCCTATAATTGATTTTTCTGTTGTGCAGTAAAGGGTTAAAGAAATTTATTAAATACAAACTTCAAAGATGAGGTTCCACATATAGGCGGGACACAGACTTTAACACAAGTACAACAAACAGCTATCACTATGTATTACCAAAGACAATAGGAAGATGCTACACATTTAATAAAGAGGGGTGGGAGATATTAGTACAAAATATTCACAACAAGAAAAAATATTATTATGAACAAGGGTTTTAATTATTTGCTATCTATTATTTCAAGAACATCAATCAGAAGCTACCGGTACATCCACCGGTACATCCACCGTTAGTGTTGTAGTCACACTGCAATAATGATTTTCTGAACAGGTGGAAAATATATACTCTATCAGTAATTTATCAGTAATTTGTCAGTAATTTGTATGACATGCACAATATTTTAGTGGTAGATCAAAATATATTTTCACAAAATGAACATTGAGAGACATTATCATGACTGGTGCAGGGTTCATTCTATGTCAGAATTTTTGGGAGAAGTGAGAAAGCGCGTGATCGCTTCCTTAAATGGTGTTCTTTAATATACTTCTAGGGCGACAATTTCGTCCACATTGCCCTCTAAAATGATCCCTGCTGGTGTAGTCGCTATTGATAATGCAGGCTATCAAGGTACACGAGTTACATATAATTCGATCATATACTAAACCTAATGAATCTTCTATTTCTTTTATGCTGGGAAACGATGATTCTATTATAGGAAACGATACTACTAATTTCGAATATGGAGATATCTTAAATGATAGTGCCTGTGAACCAAGAGTGTAAAACACTGCGAAAGTATCCTACAAGTTTCAAAACAGTGAAAGATAGATGCACATGTATACTCTCCATCATGCCTCGAGCAGCATAAAAGAAATTTCATACAATTGACGTTTTAGTAGTTAGACCTGTAGTCCAGTGGTAACACGCTGGACTGGTAATCCAGAGATCGCAGGTTTGATCCCCCATCTGACCCTAATAAAATTAACAGTCTTTCAGATGGGACAATAAACCGAGGTCTAGTGTTGGTGCTTTACACCGTGCACGTAAAAGAACCAGAGGAGGCTCTGTCTGTTTCACTGATACAGGTTTTATAATATAGTCTGTTTCACTGATACAGGTTTTATAATATAGTCTGTTTCACTGACCAGGTTTTATAATATAGTCTGTTTCACTGATACAGGTTATATAATATAGTCTGTTTCACTGACCAGGTTTTATAATATAGTCGTTTCACTGATACAGGTTTTATATATAGTCTGTTTCACAGAACAGGTTTTATAATATAGTCTGTTTCACTGATACAGGTTTTATAATATAGTCTGTTTCACTGATACAGGTTTTATAATATAGTCTGTTTCACTGACCAGGTTTATAATATAGTCTGTTTCACTGATACAGGTTATATAATATAGTCTGTTTCACTGACCAGGTTTTATAATATAGTCTGTTTCACTGATACAGGTTTTATAATATAGTCTGTTTCACAGATACAGGTTTTATAATATAGTCTGTTTCACTGATACAGGTTTTATAATATAGTCTGTTTCACAGATACAGGTTTTATAATATAGTCTGTTTCACGACAGGTTTTATAATATAGTCTGTCACGATACAGGTTTTATAATATAGTCTGTTTCACTGATAGAGTATGATCAACACTGTCACAGAAAATCCTAACACAGTACCCATAATAAGTGTACAATATTATGTGTGATACACCACAAAGAGTTATAACATCCCTGCTTTATTGTTTTACTTTACATAGATAATTATCTTGGGAAATACCCTGTCCACAATTATGAAAGAGACATACTATATCAATGATATAATGAAATTTAAAATGGGAAATCTTTCTTATATAAATGGTTTAAATAGCTTACACAATAATATGCAATTCAAACAAGATTAAAAAGTTTAAAAGCAATGCTAAAATATGGTACAAAATGTTACAAGGTGTAAAATATATATACATTTATTTTCAAATGAAAGCTGCTTTGAATGTGACTGAAAAGCAGATAACAATACAACAGAATGATCTAGCCTATAGTGCCATTAAAATCAACGGAAACATCAAGCATAGCAGTTAAGCAGCTCCTTTTCCCCATTTCTCTTGACTGTACATGATGGTATATATAAAAGTATGCAAAAGTATTCAAACTGGCAACTAACTGTGGGATCTGTTATTACGAATTAGTGGTACCATACGGCATAGCAATTTAATATTATTCAAGTAAATATGGTATGGTGTAGCATTTTATAAATTCAAATGAAAATAATGGCAAGGTACAGTACTTATTATTTCCCCAAGGAGAGTCTTTGAGATAGCCATACCCCCCGTCGATTTAGTTAATTGGAACATGAGTGCAGCCTGACAGACAAACACCTTAATACTGTACATAGCCATTTGTAAAAGGGTGATAATTGTGCTATATTTAAATGCAGTTTATGAGAATTTATTTTAGCTTGATTTCAAAACAAGTTCTTACAACATTAGTGAAATCGCATTAGAGACCTCTTTCCTAATGGAATCCACAGACATGAGGGAGAGAGAAGAGGCAATGTGGAATTTAAGTGCCCTGTCTAATGGCACAATCGTAACAGCTACAGCTTGGAGCGAACTCCAGACCTTTCACCCCTGAAGCGAACTATCACAATTTAAATGCACAATCTCACTATTACTAATATCTCCCAATATTTCAAGTTTCATCAGCCTTAATACTATGATATGGAAGGACCTACACAATGCATGCTAACACTGCTACAACACTATAACCAGAATAGAGCAGGCTGGCACAGAACTATGCTCTAAGTGCTGCCTTCAAACGACAAGGCTGAAACTTGCGCCCTGCATACTGACTCGATATGGTTAACATTTGTGTCAAGTGATCTTAAAATTCCACACATATTGGTTCTGGACGGATGCACCATACATGGCCGGACGGGCACCATTCATATATATCCCCTTCCCAATATGCGGCGGATATAAAAAAAAACAGCAAAGCACAGAATTTTATGACTAAGTACAGCATTTATGAAATTAAATAATAGTAGGGTATAGAATTTATGGTAAAGCATGGCAATAAAGCAGGGCTGGCATGAAGAAGACTTTTATGTGCGCTGGTGACTAACTTACATGAACTCAATCCGGTATCGTCTGGCATGCAAAATATATAGAATCGAGCAATGATAAATAATATCTGACAGCCAGAAAGTATACGATAGTATATGCTTAGTTAAACGAAATATATTCTTTTTTAATGTCAATTGAAATTTAACAGAAAATGTGTGTAATTATTTGCACTTGACCATATATGCTTTCATAAGCAATTTTTGTACATAGTTTATACAAATTTATTTGAGCTCGATTGCGAAACAAGTTCTTACAACTTATATTAATCGCTTTCAAGACCTCATTCCTGGTGTACATGTAATCCATCACCATGAGGGAGAAAGAAGAGGCAATGTGGAATTTAAATGCCTTGCCTAAGGGCACAATGTAATGGCTCCAGCGGAGGCTCGAACTCCGGGCCTTTCGCACCTGAAGCGAATGCACTACCACTGCGCTATTACGACTTCCACTTTTGTACATATCTCATTATTTCTGACAATCTCTTTTTATGGTGAGGAAATCAATTGAAAATATTTTGTCTAAAAATACAGTTGAGAAAAACTAACTACTTTTTTATACAATAAAACAATGACTTTGCACAAGTCAACGTTAAGTCCTTCTGCCAAGATATCAAGCACGTCCATGAATATTGACAAACAGAAGAAAACAAGAGGTGTCGTAAGGACAGCCATGCTCAAATACTGCGCTGCGAATTAATCAGAAAACAGCTTAACTTGCATCGTTTGGACAGAAAGCGAGACATTGATCAATGAATTTAAAAATAGCACACATACATGTAGTGACAGTGGCAAATATAGGTAATTATGCAAATCACCGATAGACAAGTGAAGCAGTATACGTTTGGGAGTTCATAGGGTCATGGTAAAGCAATATCGAAGACAATTGGCTTACAACAGCATCAGCTCTACTGCAGTAGAATGCTAATGACTTGTGGCATCATGGTTGTCAAATATAACACAGATAATATCCACGCAATTCCATCTAGCTAGTGAGATGCATTGTGCCACACATCATGTCGAAGTACTAAGGAACTATTTTATTCAAGTAATAAGAGTTATTGAACACCATTTGCACATGTTATTATTTTCAAAGAAATATGTATATTATATTATGTTATATTTATGTTATATTTCGGGTTTTACGCCTGCATCAGCACCATTTTGGGCTATATCGCCGGCGGGCAGTTTACCTAACAACACCTTTCCTGGGCAGGCTCCAGCGGTTAACCAGTACTTGGTGCACCAACCTCCGTAAGAAACTGCCAAATTTTTCATATAAATGAGACACGGTCTGAGTGGGGCTCGAACCCGTGACCATCAGTGATGATAGGTTACAGTGGTATACAAGTCAGTGACCTTAACCACTCGACCACGGAGGCGGACTATGTGTATATTATATATACATTATGTCCAGTTTCATATATTTTCATGTAGTACATTACATGTAGTCCCTGAGATACCAGATTACATATAAAACAAGAAAACTGGTGATCGAAGATTGAACGATATTTGCTCCTAGACTGTTATCTCATAGAGGTGAACTCTTGCAGGATGGATCCATCCAAGCATTGCGAAGACAGGAAATAAGTCCATTAAAACTTGAACCTGCAAGGCTGACATGTAGTCCCATTCGGGTGAACACTTCTGAAGATATAGCGAAGACAGGAAATAAGTCCACCAAAACTTGAACCTGCAAGTGTGACCTGACAAAGGCTGACATGTAGTCCCATTCAGGTGAACACTTCCGGAGATATAGCGAAGACAGGAAATAAATCCATCAAAACTTGAACCTGCAAGTGTGACCTGACAAAGGCTGACATGTAGTCCCATTCGGGTGAACACTTCCGGAGATATAGCGAAGACAGGAAATAAGTCCATTAAAACTTGAACCTGCAAGTGTGACCTGACAAAGGCTGACATGTAGTCCCATTCGGGTGAACACTTCCGGAGATATAGCGAAGAAAGGAAATAAGTCCATTAAAACTTGAACCTGCAAGTGTGACCTGACAAAGGCTGACATGTAGTCCCATTCGGGTGAACACTTCCGGAGATATAGCGAAGAAAGGAAATAAGTCCATCAAAACTTGAACCTGCAAGTGTGACCTGACAAAGGCTGACATGTAGTCCCATTCGGGTGAACACTTCCGGAGATATAGCGAAGACAGGAAATAAGTCCATTAAAACTTGAACCTGCAAGTGTGACCTGACAAAGGCTGACATGTAGTCCCATTCGGGTGAACACTTCCGGAGATATAGCGAAGACAGGAAATAAGTCCATTAAAACTTGAACCTGCAAGTGTGACCTGACAAAGGCTGACATGTAGTCCCATTCGGGTGAACACTTCCGGAGATATAGCGAAGACAGGAAATAAGTCCATTAAAACTTGAACCTGCAAGTGTGACCTGACAAAGGCTGACATGTAGTCCCATTCAGGTGAACACTTCCGGAGATATAGCGAAGACAGGAAATAAGTCCATTAAAACTTGAACCTGCAAGTGTGACCTGACAAAGGCTGACATGTAGTCCCATTCGGGTGAACACTTCCGGAGATATAGCGAAGACAGGAAATAAGTCCATTAAAACTTGAACCTGCAAGTGTGACCTGACAAAGGCTGACATGTAGTCCCATTCGGGTGAACACTTCCGGAGATATAGCGAAGACAGGAAATAAGTCCATTAAAACTTGAACCTGCAAGTGTGACCTGACAAAGGCTGACATGTAGTCCCATTCGGGTGAACACTTCCGGAGATATAGCGAAGACAGGAAATAAGTCCATTAAAACTTGAACCTGCAAGTGTGACCTGACAAAGGCTGACATGTAGTCCCATTCAGGTGAACACTTCCGGAGATATAGCGAAGACAGGAAATAAGTCCATCAAAACTTGAACCTGCAAGTGTGACCTGACAAAGGCTGACATGTAGTCCCATTCGGGTGAACACTTCCGGAGATATAGCTAAGACAGGAAATAAGTCCATTAAAACATGAACCTGCAAGTGTGACCTGACAAAGGCTGACATGTAGTCCCATTCGGGTGAACACTTCCGGATATAGCGAAGACAGGAAATAAATCCATCAAAACTTGAACCTGCAAGTGTGACCTGACAAAGGCTGACATGTAGTCCCATTCGGGTGAACACTTCCGGAGATATAGCGAAGACAGGAAATAAGTCCATTAAAACTTGAACCTGCAAGTGTGACCTGACAATGGCTGACATGTAGTCCCATTCGGGTGAACACTTCCGGAGATATAGCGAAAACACGTAATAAGACCATTATATTTTTCTATCTCCACATATGACATTGAAAATAGGGAGCTGGGAGTCATGTGCGACATGTTGTCTCATAAATGTGAACATTTGTGTGTGAAATATCAACCAATCTATCCATGGGTTGTGAATATATTGCAGACAAGAATTGATTGCTGTGTAATTGAACCTATGTTTTCCGCGCCATTTGCTATGCCAAATACAAGTGTAAAGATGAATTTAATTAACCTTTAGCATGCTGTAACCGAAATGAACAGATGAGAAATGTGTAATGTTTTTTTAATTTTTCCTAGAAAGTAGAAATTGCCCCATCAAGTGAAGGCTAAGATACAGCAGGTTGCACCCATGTGTTTACATAGAGTGAAGGCTGAGATACAGCAGGTTGCACTCATGTGTTTACATCGAGTGAAGGCTGAGATACAGCAGGAAGCACCCATGTGTTACATAGAGTGAAGGCTGAGATACAGCAGGTTGCACCCATGTGTTACATAGAGTGAAGGCTGAGATACAGCAGGTTGCACCCATGTGCTTACATCGAGTGATGGTTGAGATACAGCAGGTTACATCCATGTGTTACATAGAGTGAAGGCTGAGATACAGCAGGTTGCACCCATGTGCTTACATCGAGTGATGGTTGAGATACAGCAGGTTGCACCCATGTGTTTACATCGAGTGATGGTTGAGATACAGCAGGTTGCACCCATGTGTTACATAGAGTGAAGGTTGAGATACAGCAGGTTGCACCCATGTGCTTACATCGAGTGATGGTTGAGATACAGCAGGTTGCACCCATGTGCTTACATTGAGTGAAGGTTGAGATACAGCAGGTTTCACCCATGTGTTTACATCAAGTGAAGGTTGAGATACAGCAGGCTGCACCCATGTGTTTACATCGAGTGAAGGTTGAGATACAGCAGGTTGCATCCATGTGTTTACATCGAGTGATGGTTGAGATACAGCAGGTTGCACCCATGTGCTTACATCGAGTGATGGTTGAGATACAGCAGGTTGCATCCATGTGTTTACATCGAGTGAAGGTTGAGATACAGCAGGTTGCACCCATGTGCTTACATCGAGTGATGGTTGAGATACAGCAGGTTGCATCCATGTGTTTACATCGAGTGAAGGTTGAGATACAGCAGGTTGCACCCATGTGTTTACATCGAGTGAAGGTTGAGATATAGCAGGTTGCACCCATGTGTTTACATCGAGTGAAGGCTGAGATACAGCAGGTTGCACCATGTGTTTACATCGAGTGATGGTTGAGATACAGCAGGTTACACCATGTGTTTACATCGAGTGAAGGTTGAGATACAGCAGGTTTCACCCATGTCTTTACAATTACTCCACTAATTCTGCTGTTAATCCTCCTAACTACTGACTTAAAATCTCTCTGACACTGCACTGTAGTAACAAGACGGAAGACACTAGAGCTGGAGACGGAAGACACTTTAGCTGGAGACGGCATTTGTTATGGGGCAAAGTTGAGATGTGCATGCCTTTACAGATTAATAATTGACAAACCACAACACGAAATATCGGTTGGACAGAAGTAACTTAATGTGAGCTGCAGTTGTTTTATTTGAGTTTTGCACTTCACAGTACAGACAATCTGTTGCAATATCTTATCATATCCAAAAGTAAGTTTCTGACAAAATTAGTATATCCATAAAATTAGAGACATTAAAATAAATACTATGCTTAGTTCGAATTATTCAATAAATAACGGAAACTGAAAAATAGGTACAAGCAGACTTATGAACGAACGAGAAATAGAGCATAGAGCCCTTTTGCGTTGCATCCTTATAATATAACTGTGCTCGAGTCATGCAACAACCGTATGCAAGAACGCATGCTAGATCAAACAAGGCCTGCATTCACACCCCACACTCTGTCATAAACAATGTGTATAATTCTTCGAAGCAATTCCCGGTAAGATTTGCTTTTTATTTCAATAATGCAGAATTTATGGTTCCAAATAAAGTACTTCAGTGTACACCACACCGGGTCCTTAAAGCAGCATTACATCGTAATAAAGATTGTTTTGGGTAAAATATAAATACTAATGTGTGTGTGTTTACAAAAATCGAAATAGTCGCTCAGAAACGATAAAAATTCCAATAAATTTAAACCGTCGTATATGCGAATTTGTTTATCAACACACGAAATATAAATACGCACAGTGCGCATGCGTGAAACAACATAGGATGTAGAAAACAACGTATATAGTTAGAACATGAAAGACTATCTATCTATCTTCCTCTAATGTCGAACCCCTCGCGGGGATGTAGAAATGTCCCTAAAAGACTTAGCTAACAGAGGTATGAATCAACATAACAAGTAATTTAACTAAAAATGACAACGTGGGGCACATGGGGACGATGCATTCCGAATGTAAACAAGTGCGGACGATGCGTTCCTGTTGTAAACAAGTGCGTGACAGATCGACTCGGAAAGTCCTACTTTCGGTTTCGAGTTTGTTTTATTGCAAAAAAACACTGTTTACCAAATGAACATAAGCATACTGTTAGAATGTGTAGCAGCATTGCTACACATACGTAAAAATTGAATTTTTCAAATATCTTTTATTTCATACGATGTAATACTGCTTTAACAATAAGATTCTCAAAGTCTTGCAAAGAATTTTCCACTTAACAATAGTCTTATGCTTAAAGATAATTCATTGTTCCTTAACGTAACATAAATGTTTCAATGATGTCACGAGATTAAAACAACATGGTTCCCAGAGCTCTTGTCAGTCACAATGGCTGTCCGATTAGCGCAGTGGTTAGCTCACTCGCTTCTCACCAATGCAACCCGGGTTCGATCCTCGGACAGGGAAGTATGTGAGCTGGTACGGTGGTCGCCAGATTGGACAGGTGGGTTCTCTCCGGGTACTCCGGTTCCCTCCCACACGAACGACCACATATACGTTTTCATCCGCGCCAACGAGAGTGATTAATATAAGTTATTAGAACTTGTTTCGCAATCATTGTCAAATAAATAAAGTTTAAAAATAGTCACAAGCTTTTCAAAGACTATTTCGAAGGTTTTAATGATTCTTTTCAGTGTCAAATAGCATTCCAGCATTCCTGCAAACAGCGATATGTTTTACCGCTACATTATAAGCCAGCTCTTGAAAGCTCTAAATCTGCCCGGCAACATACTATTAGTATTCGTGGAAGTCGTGGAAGTCGTGATAGCGCAGTGGATGCACGTTCGCTCCAGGTGCGAAAGGTCCAGAGTTTGAGCCCCACTGGAGCCATTACGATTGTGCCCTAATAGGCAAAGCATATAATTTCCACGTTGCCTCTTCTCTCTCCCTCGTGGCGATGGATTTCATCAGGAGTGAGGTCTTGAGAGTGATTAATATAAGTTGTTTCGCAATCGAGCTAAATTAGATTTGTATAAACTAACATACTATTACACAACACATATTCCTGACCACCCTACATTATAGGATGGAAAAAAAATGAAAAACTCCAGATTTTAATTTAAAACCATTATTTCCCTTCCAAACTTTCTTGACTGGTCCTGAAGGACAGGGCCGGACCGGGAGGTTTTCTCAATTCTCAAATTCAAGTGATGGGATTGGCCAAGTCTGAGATTTACCCGTAGCGAAACCAATGAAAAAGCTTGAGCCTGAGTTTGAGATAAGTTTTAAAATCTCCAGGACTGGGCCCGAGGTTATAAAACTTTTCTCAGATCTGAAACTCGAGCTCAAGAAATGTGATCAGACGAGTCTGAGATTTGCTGTTGGCTCAACCAATCAGGGGCCTGATGCAACCTCGGGGCCTGATCTAAGCTAATGCTTATAACCTCGGGGCCTGATCTAAGCTAATGTTTATAACCTCGGGGCCTGATCTAAGCTAATGTTTATAACCTTGGGGCCTGATCTAAGCTAATGTTTATAACCTCGGGGCCTGATCTAAGCTAATGTTTATAACCTTGGGGCCTGATCTAAGCTAATGTTTATAACCTCGGGGCCTGATCTAAGCTAATGTTTATAACCTCGGGGCCTGATCTAAGCTAATGTTCAGGCCATGAGTTTTGAAGAAGCACCAAAGAATAAAATGTCAATGTAGTATATACACATTTAATTTAGCTCGATTGCGAAACAAGTTCTTATAACTTATATTAATCTCTCTCGAGACCTCATTCCTGATGGAATCCATCACCAACGGGGAGAGAGAAGAGACAACGTGGAATTTAAATGCCTTGCTTAAGGGCACAATCATAACGGCTCCAGTAGGGCTCAAACTCCAGGCCTTTCGCACCTGAAGCGAACGCGCTACCATTGGGCTATCACGACTTCCACTTCCAAATGTCCATGTCTTCAAGGTATAAGCAGTACCTTGAAAGTTCCAGGCATATTTCTGGAAAAAGTAGCATCACTAAATTATATAGGTTATCAATGAACAATAAAGCTGAATCTCTCGATTCCACGAGACTGATCAAGAACTGCAGGAACCATGCACGGATGCTGAGACTTAGTAATCAAGCACAGAAAATATATATATATAAAATGCTTCCAATTCCCAAACCATGTTTCATCACAGACAGAAAGAGATATTCGTAGAATGTCATACATATCTATTAGACATGCCTATTACATTAATAAACGATCTTACTGCAAGTTAAAGTTCCTATATAAGTTGTTAGAAAAAGAATCCAATGTTAGAATAAACAGGAAAATAATCGGTTATGTGATGGTAGGAAAATTTGAGTCACTGGTTAAATATACATTATAGCATTCCTTTGGAAAACAGCGTCCTGTTGTAACACACAGTTAAGATTAGTTGGAGGATCGGGCAAGCCAAAGACCCCCTAGCCCATGACCTCCTGTCTTCACAATACACAATAACGGGGTTCATTCTAGGTCAGAATTTTTGGGAGAAGTGAGAAAGCGTGTGATCGCTTCCTTAAATGGTGTTCTTTAATATACTTCTGCAAAATAGGGTTAAAATGCACAGTACACATTAAATACAACATTTGAATATAAGGAGTGCTTTATAATGGGCCCAGTGTATCTCTTACTAGACAACATTTTGTTTGAAAATCGTAAAAACTAAAAAATATATTTTATTTTAGGAAGAAGTGGGGCCCCCAGAGGGCGAAGTCAGGGTACCTAGGGCGACAATTTCGCCCACATTGCCCTCTAGAATGATCCCAGCAATAAGCATGCAATATCTGTGATACTGTCATTTCACCAGTAGTTTAATTGAGCAGTTTGTCAGTAGCACCTGCTACGTACAATAAACTGCTGGTAATATGTGTTCATTACAATATATATATATAGGTATATTCACAGGACTAAATAAAACAGATTTGTTTGTTTTAGTGAATGATCAAATTACATTTCACCAGACAAATATTGAAAGCGGCGCCACACGTGATAATAAAAGACTTAAATGGTCATGAGTGAAATATTTATCATTCAAACACGCACTCAAACAAAAGAGAAATGCATTTTGCAATAGAAAATGATGCCACAATACTTAAGATGTCAATAGAACGTCGCATTTAGACGACGTCGTAAACAACGTCACCGACAGATCCAGGTCTGAAGGCAATGCCGCATTCATGCTGAAGTCAATATTGCAATGTCTGGGAGCATTAGCCCATTTGATACTGGATACCGTTCAAACGGTATTTGCAAAGAACATAGAGCCAGATCAGCTGCCACGGAACGTGCCATCTGATCAGACTCTGCTCTTTGCTATTCAGATGATTATGCTAAGACATTTGGCTATGCAGCAAACAACATAGATGCGTGATGCTGCGTGCTGATCAGGATCTATGTTGTTTGCAAAAGCCTTTAAATGTATCCAGAATGAAATGGATTAAGAGTAAAGCACTAAAAACAAAATTTGATATTTCACTGATAATGTACATAATACGTCGGAAAACATAAAACATATGAATATAACTCAAGACCTGCACATGTTTCTGTGATATTCCTGCTCAGAAAGTTGCAAGTGCACTGGATGCCAGTGTCCCATTTTTATAGTCAAAGTAAGATTATACATAAAAAGCCGTATTAAAACATAAAAATGTCTTAGGTTGAATTTCTTTAACCTTTAGCACGCTGTAAGGGAAATGAACAGATAACAATGTGTAATATTTTTCTTACTTTTCCTAGAAAGTATGTCTTGTGACATTTCAAATCATGCCATCATCTGCACAGGGATTCGGCACGTTTGGGGGTACTAGTATATATATTTAAGTACAGGGATTCTACTCTGTGGGATGTCAGATTTCGCATCGATCAGTAAAATGGCCCTATCTGAAACAATTTTGTACAAATCTGTCCAAATATAACGCCTATCCCGAGTCTTTATATTGTTCTTCAAATAAAACACAACTTTAAGTTGCATGCATGTATACTTTGCAAACAATTGCCACAGACATTGGCCATAGCAGGTCACATTTCCATACTAGGACATGGGTTCTGTCAGCAACAAAAAGAAATCTTCGACGGGAGAGTTTTAACTGTGAATAACATTATCAATAAAATGTGTTTCCACTAACGTGTAGGTTTATTCGGCAAAAATGTACGTCAAAAAGAGATTTCGTAGAATTTTCAATTTGTTTTGAAAATTTCTAAAGCGACGCAATTCGCGTTGAAACGAGCGTTCTGATTGGATTATTAGAATGTAACAAGATGTTTTTTTTATATGAAGAATAATCATAATCCAATCAGAACGCTCGTTTCAACGCGAATTGCGCCGCTTTAGATATTTTCAAAACAAATTGAAAATTCTACGAAATCTTTTTGACGTACATTTTTGCCGAATAAACCTACACGTTAGTGGAAACACATTTTATTGATAATGTTATTCACAGTTAAAACTCTCCCGGCGAAGATTTTTTTTTGTTGCTGACAGAACCCGTGTCCTAGTATGGAAATGTGACCTGCTATGGCCAATGTCTGTGGCAATTGTTTGCAAAGTATACATGCATGCAGCTTAAAGTTGTGTTTTATTTGAAGAACAATATAAAGACTCGAGATAGTCGTTATATTTGGACAGATTTGTACAAAATTGTTTCAGATAGGGCCATTTTACTGATCGATGCGAAATCTGACATCCCACAGAGTAGAATCCCTGTACTTAAATATATATACTAGTACCCCCAAACGTGCCGAATCCCTGTGATCATCTGTGACAATTTACAAATGTCACTTCTAGGAAAAAAAAAATTTGAGCTATGACAGTCATTCTGGACAGGAATATGACCCTAAGTTCATTAACCCATTCAACACCAAGTAACTGACATGGACTGGTGCATGATATTTTTAGACCAATAAATTAATAAGAAAATTACCTTTGCACCAGTTCATTTATCAAAATGGGTAATTTTATCCAAAAATAGTAATAATTATTACTGGCAAAAAGTGCAGATCCTGGATCTACACTTTTTATAAGTCTATTTAGAGGCCTGTAGTGTTGAAAGGGTTAAACATAACAGTGCTTGTTTGTTATTAAATATTTAGAGAAAAGAAAACATACGATAGTGGAATGAAAATGAATGCTTCTGAAGCGCAAATACACAGTTCAAGTTTCTATATTCAATAGATCTTGTTTTTCTTGCTGGAAAGTATAACAACAGACATAATCAGCAAAAGTTCTTGTTAAGATGCAAAGCTGTATGTTTACCTTTCTCTGTGGGCGGGGAAAGGAGGCTGTCGTTGGCAGCAAGAAGGAACTTTAATAGCGTCTCCCACGTTTCCCTAGTCAACATGGCCGACTCCTTAGCAACATTCTCAATGGTCCGTAATACACGATGACACATAACTGCCTGTCTCTTTACTAAGTCTGCTACTGCAAGAGTGAAACCATTCCAGTGAGAAAGCACAAGATTGTGTCATCTAATGGCATTATTTAATAATTTCAACATAAAAGGGTTAAAATACACAATATGACCATTAAATACAAGATACGAATAGAAGGAGTGCTTTACAATGGCCAGTGTATCTTACTGAACAATATTTTGTCTGAAAATTGTAAAAAAAACAATTTAAGTTTATTTTCTTTAGCGAAAAGTGGAGCCCCCATGGGGTGAAGTCAGGGTGCCAAGGGACTTCGCCCAAGTTGCCCTCCAGAAAAAGCCCTGGAGAACCATTGAAATAGTCGCTCCACTTTGGTGACAACATACATTTCCGCTGCTGCCTTTGTGTGTTTTATGTTTATTTATCGTCGCTACCGGTTGCCCATATGAGCGACACCTCTTGAAGAGATTAATCATTTTAGATTTTGGAGGATAGTGCAATGATACAGACAGAGACCTATTCCAGAGTCTCCTCTGGTTCTTTTTGCGTGCACGGTGTACAGCACCGACACGAGACCTCGGTTTAAAGTCACATCTGAAAGACTGTTAATTTTATTAGGATCAGACGGGGGATCGAACCTGTGATCCCTGGATTACCAGTCCAGCGTGTTACCACTGGACTACAGATCCATCACACATTATGCTATCTAATCTCATTTTTAAAACAAACGCCTGAATGGTCAGTCAACTAAGACAGGTACATTGTATTAGACAGATATAACTTAAACGAGTCGAACAACAAATGAATGGGCAATTACCGTAACTATGATATGCACCAAACAAATTTAGTGGAAGTCGTGATAGCGCAGTAGATGAGTGTTCGCTTCAGGTGTGAAAGGTCCGGAGTTCGAGCCCCACTGGAGCCGTTACGATTGTGCCTTTAGGCAAGGCATTTAAATTCCATGTTGCCTCTTCTCTCTACCTCGAGGCGATGGATTCCATCAGGAATGAGGTCTCGAGAGTGATTTATATAAGTTGAAATAACTTGTTTCGCAATCGAGCTAAAATAAATTTGTATAAACAAATATCTACACGTATGCTGATGTCGAGTCAACAAATAAATGAATTATCAACTAATTACAGGTGGTACCAGGCAGATATAGGTGACAGTGAAATAAGAAATGAATTGATAGATGGGTTAGTGGTCCAGTTGTTGGTTTAAACATATTTTA
The DNA here is from genome assembly GCA_014843695.1 of Archivesica marissinica. Taxonomy (NCBI): domain Eukaryota; kingdom Metazoa; phylum Mollusca; class Bivalvia; order Venerida; family Vesicomyidae; genus Archivesica; species Archivesica marissinica. Next base: position 57,314,078 of record CM026404.1, on the reverse strand, counting down.
TTTATCAAGATAAACATGACATATTACATCTGTACATATAACATCCATACAATACAACTATCAAGACAAGTGGATTGAATTGAAAGCTACAGGAGCTTATGGTAATTCTCTCCACTACATACTAATTATCATTACGTGGATATGGCAGTTAAAATTTATTATCCAGTTGTTGACACGTTGGACTGCGAATCCAGTGATCGCAGGTACGATACCGGATTACCCTGTCTGACCCTAATATCAACAGCTTTCAGACGCCTCATGGGACTATATACATGTACTGAGGTCTCGTTTATCGGTGCATATCCACCGGCACCTAGCAACAGTTACTAGGGATACTTCTGGAACAGGAAAGTCTCGGAATCTTGCACTATCCTCCAAAAAATAATGACTAATATAACCGTCTCTGTGGCCTAGTGGTAAATATAACAATTTGCTAGACAATTATTTACAGTATGAACCATAGAAAAACTGCTAAACCAAAATTATTGTTGTGCATTGTGTATGATTTTTAAATTGATAAAAGTCAACCAGATATCTCAAAGTCAACCAGATATCTCAAAGTCAACCAGCTATCTCAAAGTCAACCAGCTATCTCAAAGTCAACCAGATATCTCAATTTGAGCTCAGTTCATTCAAAAATGAGATATAAAAAAAACAATTGCCTCAACAACAGGGCGTTCATTTGACCTGAGCTCCCGGGTTTTGACGCATGAAAATCAGTAAAGACGCATGTTTGACTCTTGGTGAAAATGCGTTGAGGGTCAACTTTGACCCGGGACGATAAGCGGTCAAGCGTCATCGAACATTTTCTCAACAGTATAATCTGCCTGTCAAATGCGATCGGAGAGGGCAGAGTCTGTCTAAAAATAAACACTGTAACTCCGGCTTCGGCCAATGAATGAAGATGTCTGTAAAATGTGCAAACAACCATACGCGTAGATATATTCCCGTATATAAGTTGGAGCCAAATTTACATGAACATACGACTTTTCTGCCGATTTAATGAATATTTATTAAAAGGTCATGCTTTTATCTTATTGTCGATACTAAACTCATTTTCCGGAACAAACTATAAGCTACCCGCATTTTGTTTTGAACTCGGTGACTCCAGTCGTAAATCTAAGAGCGTCCATATTGAATTTACTGATGCAGGGGCTATCACAAAGTATACGACGCCAGTGAATGATAAAACTTTGTAGAACAATTTAATTTACGAGTTTTTATGATTTATTGCAATTTGTAACTAAATATATTTTATGAAAACCACTTCTTTTCATAGTAATTCCGAGTAATCATCTCGTTATCTTAGATTATGCATTTTCAGCTGATCAAAAATTTCGTTCACTTGCCATAATAACTTTTAGTTGATTTCGCAAATGATACTAATTATACATCTTACATATTCATAAAAATGTGCTTAAATTAAAAAAAATCATAGATATTGAAATGAATATGGGACTTTATATAAGAAATTCATGTTTTACAATGTCGTGAAACCGTACTCGATCCGTTTCGTACCAATTTCATGAAAAATAAAATTAAATGCAGATCAGCTAAAAAATGTATTTTGTATAATCGACATTACTATTGGTTTGTCAAGGCTAATCTCGATGCAGGACCCCAGAAGGTTCATGTTGATATACACTACTCTTGATCATTTGGTGACCTTTGCAATACCGATACAATGTAGAATTATACCATTTGTATGTATGTATGATACATTTATGTCATACCATTTGCTGGGACCTAGACATGCTTTCCTGGGCAGAATTAGTCGACCCGAGTGGTTAACCAGTACTAAGGATTTTGTGTGAGGTGCCTTGCTCAGTATCAAACCTGGATCATTCTATTCCAAATCCGATGCTCTACATGTACAACGTAACATGAAACTTAAATACGTGTAAGGTTCTAAGCCCAGATGCAAAGCTCAGCAAACTAGTCAATGTTTTCTCTAATTATGATAACAAAATTACTGGTTCCACCCAAGACACACCTTGGTCCAGAGGTTATTATATGGTCGGGGAAAAAGATATCTGTACGGAAAGTACCAACATGCATATTGACTCTTGAAAAATCCAGTTTGACTCTTGAGATTTTGACCTCAAGGGTCATTGACTCTTGGCTTTCAAAGTCTAGTGAACGCCCTGCAACAAATGTCATATTTCCAAAGTACCCTCGACTTATGGAAGGTTCCAACTTAAATTCAGCATTTTCAATACAAAATTTGACCCTCGACTTATGGCCAAGTATATACGGTAATGCTAAAGATGATTACAAAACATTAACACAAAATCTTACCTGATCCAGGCCTTGGAACAAACAGATTCAGCAGATGATGTAACATATCTTGAGAATACGGGTTAGGGTCCTCCGTCACTGGTTTCGGCACAGAGAGTTTGGGGCTGGTTAGGGCTGACAGCCACTCACAGTACACATTCACACAGTCCTTGATTGTATCATTCTCAGATAATGGTAGACTCAATCCGTAACACAGCACCTGTTAATATAGATAGAATGTACTCAATCCGTAACACAGCACCTGTAAATATAGATAGAATGTACTCAATCCGTAACACAGCACCTGTAAATATAGATAGAATGTACTCAATCCGTAACACAGCACCTGTAAATATAGATAGAATGTACTCAATCCGTAACACAGCACCTGTTAATATAGATAGAATGTACTCAATCCGTAACACAGCACCTGTTAATATAGATAGAATGTACTCAATCCGTAACACAGCACCTGTTAATATAGATAGAATGTACTCAATCCGTAACACAGCACCTGTAAATATAGATAGAATGTATAAATCATATAACTCGCAATTTGTTATTACAGATACTGAATATGAACAAGCGGGAATTTACATTACTAACGTCAGTCATCTATTTTGCTTTTTCAAAATGTCAGTCAAACATCATGAAATGTAGGTTACCTCCATTGTCCACTTGACCTCTGCATGAGATTCCAGGTTACTGGGGTCGCACAGGTTCACTGTGATGCTGAGATTCTGCGCAATATGTTTGACAACGCAGCCTGCCACATCGCGTCCCACGATGGTAGGAAACTTGTGCAGCACGCTCCGGTTAGCTTTGTTATACTGAATCTCATCCTGAAGCGAGGCCCAGTCGGCATACATCCTGACACACTGATTAGGTCACAACTTCTCCTTACAGACAATAGGTCACACCTGCCGGCATTCAAGACATATCTTCATCTACTTCACCTGAAACAAGTAATGTTAAGCTTTTCTTGAACTGAGATTCAGAGCCTCCACAGATCCAATGAGTACAGTGTTAATATCATAACCGAGGTGCTCCGAGTTTGAGTCACTTCAAAACCATGGTGGTGGACTGGTGGTATCAATAGGCAAAATACTTAAATCCACACTGCCTCTTCTCTCTCCCTTGTGGTTATGGATGCCATGAGAAATGAGGTACCGATAGCGATTAATCTCAAGCGTCCAGTTGTATGACTTGTTTCAAGTATCAAGCTAAGTGATATTTGTAATCATGATATGTGGGGTTCATAAGTTATCTACAGTTGTGTCGTGTGGTTCATTAAAATTTACACTGACTTTGTAAGTTAAATTTACCTAACTTTACTCGAAGTCTGTTTTACACACTGCACATAATAGAACCAGGGTACATGAGCTTTTTTAAAAAAAAACTTTATTTATTTTACAACGATTGCGAAGCAAGTTTTAACAACTTATATTAATCACTCTCATTGGCGCAGATGAAAGCGTATATGTGGTCATTCGTGCGGGCGGAAACCGGAGTACCCGGAGAAAACCCACCTGTCCGATCTGGCGACCACCGTACCATCTCACATACTTCTCGGTCTGAGGATTGAACCCGGGTTGCATTGGTGAGAAGCGAGCGCGCTAACCACTACGCTAATCGGACAGTCATGAGCTCTGTCAGTAACTCAATATTAAGTACTAATAAGTCTCATCAAAACGCAAAAAGGTGTCACTGGTGTCACTCAATTGAGCGATGTTAATTCAGGGATCATTCTAGAGGGTGAAATTGTCGCCCTAGGGACCCTGACTTCGCCCTAAAATTATTTTTTTTGGTTTTTACGATTTTCAAACAAAATTTTGTCTAGTAAGATACACTGGCCCATTATAAAGCACTCCTTCTATTCAAATGTTGTATTTAATGGTTGTACTGTGCATTTTAACCCTATTTTGCTGAAGTATATTAAAGAACACCATTTAAGGAAGCGAATATGCACTTTCTCACTTCTCCCAAAAATTCTGACCTAGAATTAACCCTGGTTAATTAACCCTTACTGTGCTGGAGACAAGTATATTTGTTTTTGCAAACAGCACAGAACCAGCTTAGAAGTGACAGCTGGGCGCGAACTCCAGGCCTTTCACACCTGAAGCGAACGCGCTACCACGATTTTGACATGCACGTCAGCTTTGTGATATGTTAGCGCTACTATCATGTAATACTCATATAATAAGTAGATAATGTGTGCGAATATGTGTCGCATAGTTTTGAAAATACACATTATCCCGAGTGAATACTAATTAGCAGTGATATCAGAATAAATCCAAATGAACCGCACATGCACTGCTTACTATTTACTATTTCCGTCGGAATCAGCAAGTGTCAATAGCAAAATGTCAGTTCTACTTGTTCTTTTTTCATTACTCTTGTAAGCTTTCGTTCATGTACATGTAGTCAATATTAAGGTGCATTTAATATCTAAATTAAAAGTTTTATATATATTTGCTACTGGTATAAACTTCTGAGGTGAAATTTACATTGTCACCAATAATTGGTCCTGCGTAAATAAAAGATGGAGGTCATTGCTGTTGCTTTCACTTTGTCATTGTTTGTTATTGATTCAGTTATGATTTACTAACTGATATTATTTTAAGCTTTATTTATTTTACAACGATTGTGAAGCAAGTTTTAACAAAGTTCTTATATTAATCACTCTTGTTGGCGCGGATGAAAGTGTATATGTGGTCATTCGTGTGGGAGGAAACCGGAGTAGCCGGAGAAAACCACCTGTCTGGCAACCACGGTACCATCTCACATACTTCCCGGCCCGAGGATCGAACCCGGGTTGCATTGGTGAGAAGCGAGCGCGCTAACCACTGCGCTAATCGGACAGCTGATACTGCATACAATAAATATCATTATGCTTAATCATTATTTGCACAGCCTCTTTTTGAAACACAAACACACAGGTTATTGCCTATGCCACCGGTAATGGGTATACCCAGGATAGCTCTTTACTACTTTAGCTGTTTTAGTCATTACCTGGGCTGCAGAATATGCCACCCTGGAGAATAGCTCAAACCACTATACAATTCACAAACGGTACGAGTTGACCTGGGTTACAAATTGCTTAATGAAATGTTTGCAATCAGATGGTTCAATCTGAGAAAGAAAGTGTTATTAGATACACTAAAAATAAAACACCAAAACCCTTAAAAACTTAAGCCTCTTGCGACATTGCCAAAAATTAATCATTATTTTATAAGAAATACTACACTGTGCCGTTAATTTCTTTTCTATTGCCCGTACCTTCTCCGTAACGTACCGTTCAATATTATATTGGTTTATTTATTATCTGTTATTGCCGTATTGCTAAATGTGGCATTCACCACCTAAGCAAGAGTATGCCTTATACACGTGACTCTAGTAAGACCCATACATAACCCCAGACTCCTTTCATATCCATTTATTTTTAATTTATTTTTTTCAATCTGATATTTCGAGAAAAATGCTTTGATAATAAAATACAAACTATCAGAATAAAAATATGAATAAACATCAAATTGTTCATGTCTAGATATTTGGACTAATGTGACTCTAGTCCTAGTCCGTGACTACCTACAATAACAGGGCCGGCTTTTCTGACTTTTTTTTGTTTTTCTAAAAATTCATTTAAAAAGACTTCTTACAATTAAAGTGAAATAAACAAGTTATCTGAATTCAAATTTAAAGTTATTTGGTGCAAACGGTTACTCTTTTTTTACCTGTGTGGATAGGGCACACTGTTAGGCAGTGGTTTATGGCCAGGGGTGACAATGGGCAGGTTACATAATTAATAACACGTTGCAGTATCCCTTGAAGTCAACCCTGGCCATATCCCGGCCCAGCCCCCCCCCCCCAGCCCTGGGAAGTTGACACCTCAGCATGGGTGCTAGCCAACTCACTCTTCCCCAACTGTTGACTTTTATTGGTGATTTAAATCGATTTTTTTTAATTAAATCAAAAAAGTAAAAAAAGTCATGACTTTTTAAAAACAGTCATGACTTTTGCCGGCCCTGTACATTAATGCGATGATTCGTAGGCTTAGTTAAGTGTGTGTGTTTTACGTTTATTTATCGTCGCTACCGGTTGCCCATATGAGCGAAGCCTCCTGAAGAGATTAGTAAGGATTAGTTAAAGTCACCTCCGCGGAACCATGTGGGCAACTGGTTTCCGTAAGAAGTTTATATACAATACAATATGTTTATTGCATAAAACAGTATACATGTTTGTAGCAATTAAGTAAAAACAGGCAGTGACATGGAACTTTACAAAAGAGCACAATCACAAGTTCAAATATATGTGTAAAATATATGTTATTTTCGTTGCTTATTTGCAAAATACATGTACATGTATATAAATTTGGAAAGACCAATGGTGATTTTTTTATTTGCATGACAAAAGATTAATACATTTCTGTTGAGACGGCCAAGCATGGTAGTATCTTTTAATGAATTTCGATCTTAGGTTTGAGTAATGTGGGCAATATGAAGTGATACTCATTTTCCAAGTTTCTAGAATTACAATAAATACATAATCTTTCGTTTCGTGGTAGGTGTATGTAACAACCACATTCGATAGCTAGATCACGTGAGGATGTTTTAAATTGTGTAAGAGAAATTCTGTATTTGTATATATGTTTCTGGTGACATCCGGAGTAAGGCTGCTTCTAGTCGGTTCAAAAACTCACCCAGAGCTTGTGTTGTACAGTTGATATCTTACTGACTCAAAATGAAAGTTATATTTTCTTATCTTATCTGGTGCACAGTGACATTTACTGCGTGTGTGTTCTCTTTCGAAAAATGGTTCTTTGTAGGGCCACACTCCCCACTGTTCGTCATCCAGCAGCATCATATAAAGTGAATATTGTACCTCCAAGAGTTGCATATAAGGAAATCTCACCCAAGGGATGTGCATAGTACGAGGGCCTGTTGAGTTCTTTGCAGGTATCTTTAGCCCGAGGGTGGGGTTACCTTAACTGTAACTCTATTGAGATGGTAGATTTATTTTCTCACCTTTCGTATGCTTTTGATGTACTTTACATTTATTTATCGTCGCTATTCAAATAATCTATATCTTTAACCAACATACTAAAAAGAACTAATAAATAACAAGATTTAAAAGGAGATCAGTTGCACTGTTATTAGTTTAAACTTTATTTATTTTACAACGATTGCGAAGCAAGTATTAACAACTTATATTAATCACTCTCGTTGGCGCGGATGAAAGCGTATATGTGATCATTCGTGTGGGAGGAAACCGGAATGCCCGGAGAAAACCCACCTGTCCGATCTGGCGACAACTGTACCATCTCACATACTTCCCGGTCCAACGATCGTACCCGGGTTGCATTGGTGAGAATCGAGTGTGCTAACCACTGCACTAATCGGACAGCCTGATTAGAGGTTGAATGCTCACAAACAATGCAAGTACATTGTGGGTCAAATTGTAATAGTAGGCACGTGGAACAACATATGAAAGGTAACGATACGTCATTGATTGTGTCATCAATGACGTATCGATGTTATTATAATGAAGTAGCTTCACAGAAGTATTCGGATTTTACCGTAAAACAGTGAAATCGTATACATTTGGACACGGAAATAGACGGACACTACTGGATTTGTTCGTGATATCTAATTAGCATAAAGTAGTCCACTTGTCTACCCCGTTAGACAGATTTATCTCCCCTTCCCCAAACGGCGAGAAAAAGCTGTCTATAGGTGAGAAAAATGGATCTGAAAATTAGACATCTGGTCGTCTTCGTTGCTTCATGGTCTGGCCATACCTCAACCACTTCCGTAAGACGGTGATGTAGGAGTATGTGTCCAGTATTGCAAGGTCGACGACCAGAAGGCTTATATTGATATTTTTGCATATCTGGAGTTTTCGTTTTCTGTGACAATTGGCAGATCCAAGCTTTCAGTGTCACATAGGCGCAAGGCGCCTGCACGTGCACATGCTAGACATATATCTGGACACACTAAATACAATTTGGAAATAGTACATACAGTCAAACCTGTCTTAAGCAGCCAGCCAAGGGAATCACAGACAATGGTTGCTTAGCACACGTGGCTGCTTAATAGAGGTTAAATGTATAATAAAACAAAACATTGGGACTCTGAAAAGTGGCTGTTTAATGCAGGTTGTCTGCTTAATAGAGGTGACCACTAACACAAGTTTGACATGTATTATGAAATAATATAGTATAATTTACTGTCAATTATATGATGATAATGTTAATAAATACGTTATTCTCTAATTTATTACTAAAGTCACTTAATCTTCATACTTATAATATATATATCTATATAAATTAACATATGAAATTATTGACATCATATCATATATATATTCGCTGTCAGTCGTGTCTGTTTCTTCTTATAGATTTATATACAGTACTACTGACTGGATATTTTTATATAATACTTCATATATATATATAAGATAAAACAGACATGCCTACTCAATTTATTTATACGATAATTGTACTTAATTCCTTGTTGATCGTCTAATAGGTATCCAAATGAGATATAATATCCAATCAAAATGTCCAGTGGGTGGCCATATAATTACACAATTCGCTGCCAAAAAGTGTCTTTGTGTGTGTTTACGTTTATTTATCGTCGCTACCGGTTTCCTATATGAGCGACACCTCCTGATGAGATTAGTCATTTTAGATTGTTGGAGGATAGTGCAATGATACAGACAGATACCCATTCCATAATATCCTCTGGTTCTTTTACGTGCACGATGTAAAGCACCGACACGAGACCTCGGTTTGTGCCCCTGTTATCAATAACGTCCCATCTGAAAAACTGTTAATTTTATTAGGGTCAGACGGGGGATTGAACCTGCGATCCCTGGATTACCAGTCCAGCGTGTTACCACTGGAGTATAGATCCGTCTGTAGTGTCTTTGTTACCACTACCGATTTGTATATAGTAGCACAGGAGACGGGGCTTATAGCATTCGTAAATGTTTGAGATATTCAGTCTCAGTGCCCCTGTTATCAATAACAACTCTTGGTATGGTATAGACTTTTACGCAATTTCTTATGCAGTAAACGGCCTCATATTTCACATCTGTTGGGTTCGGTGGAAAATAGTCCTGTCACGGATGAACGTTTGGTAGCTATATAATTTGTGTATATATTTGATTTTGTAATTGTTTTAATAAAAATACTTCTGTTATGGAGAAAATCACAGGTCTATGACACAATGTGAATGCCCCCTCGTGCATATATAGTCATAATAGTGCATACAGATCATGCTAATATTATCTGATACTCATTTTGTCAGACTAATTTGTGATTGTCCTATCTAATTTCTAAGTAATTGCTTTAATCTGTTAATAGTATATTTATAAGATCAGTGGCATAGCTTCTGTAGACATGTGCCTACACATTTTCTTCAAAAATTGAAATTATGCAAAAGGTGCAATACAAATGAAGGGCAAGGCATTAGGGTGTAGAGATGTGTACGCGTGAAGTTATTTCTCGTGACGACGTGCTCTCGATGGGCACATAATCTCGAGGTAGATTGTATTTGGACACTGCTTTGTTCACGATAGTGTTAGTACGTTCTGACGAGTTCAATCTTGAATATTTACATTGTTCTTACACTCACCATATCGAGCCCCTTCAAATCAGCCTACTTGCAGTTCCCTCCCCTCCACCACCAGCGAGCCAAATTAGGAATATATATTTATATATATTATAAGTACAGTGAAACCCCTCTTAGGCTGCCCGATTAGCACAGTGGTTAGCGAGCACGCTTCTCACCAATGCAACCCGGGTTCGATCCTCAAACTGTGAAGTATGTGAGATGGTACGATAGTCGCCAGATCGGACAAGTGGGTTTTCTCCGGGTACTCTGGTTTCCTCCCACACGAATGACCACATTTACGCTTTCATCCGTGCCAACGAGAGTGATTAATATAAGTTGTTAAAACTTGCTTCGCAATCGTTGTAAAATAAATAAAGTTTAAACGAAAATGTATTATCTGATAACCAAGTTTCAGGTGACACAACACTGTTAAATATGCAAACACAACTTATTTGAAGTGCCGCTAAAATTAAGGGGATGTCACTATGTCATTGTCTAAAAAAAATGTACGGGAATCTTATCTTTTTTGGTGTAACTTTAATATCCAAAAACAAACAAAACAAAACATTATCGCACATTACTTTCAGTTAGGTAGGTGTGTTATGAACACCAATTTGTTTCATCAAAGCTATTTTCTGGAACATGTGTTATACTATATAGACATATTTCTTGGTGTTTAACCACAGGAACTTGAAATTTTATCCATAAGCCACCAACGGTCTCGTACCTCTATTAAAAAAAGAGGGGGGTGTCCTAGGATAGAGGTACGAGACCGTTGGTGGCTTATGGATAAAATTTCAAGTTCCTGTGGTTTAACCCATTCAACAACAAGTAACTGACATGGACTGGTGCATGATATTTTTAGACCCATAAATTAATCAGAAAATTACATTTGGACCAGTTCATTTATCAAAATGGTTAATTTTGTCTAAAAATAGTAATATTCCTGGCAAAAAGTGCAGATCCTGATGAGCCGGCTTGTAAGCCTATTTAGAGGTCTGTAGTGTTGAAAGGGTTAACTAAAATGTTTAAAACTATTAATTTATTTCAGTGAAGAAGTCCATCATGTCTTCTATATTTTGGCACCAATTTTGTGGCCACGGAGAAAACTTGACCGCGTGGAAAGATGGAGACTTTGGTCACTGTTTTGAACAGATTGTTGTAATATGCCCAAGCCACATCCTTCTTGCAGTGTGTAGTGCTTTCTATATAGCAGCAGCCAATCAGAACTCTGGTGGAGCGTCGTTGCAACTGCCATGGTACGTGAAATATCGCCTCCTGTGTACACTCATGCTGTGCTTGCTGGCAGTGCTGCAGCCTGTGTTAACGAAACTTGTGAACAATATTTCTGTGAGTTATGCCGATATTGTGACATCGTGTGTTGTGTCAAGCTGTTGGTTAGTGCATAGTGTGTATGTTTATCGGTTGAAGTCCTTGTCATTATACTCCTGGCGGGGAGCTGCACCTGTCGTTATAATCTACATTCTACCTGTTGTATCACTAGCTGCCCAGATTCATACCAGCATTGTGCAACGGCTCAACAATTCACCAGGCCACAATGTTGTTGAAGAATTCTCAGTTTATGTTTCTTTATTTTTACAAATTTCTTACGTGATAACTGTGATAGGAGGGGGAGATCGGGTTTCACTTGTTGACGAGGATGGATATTACGGAGCCATTAATGAGAGTGCGGATGAAAGTAGTTCCTTACTTGGTAGTTCAAGGAGAACACAGCAGACGGCCACATCCATTACGGCAGAACATGATGTGAATTGTGTATCCTGGTTGACATTCTACTGGGTACAACAGTTACTTAGAAAAGGAGCTAAGAAATCCATTAAAAATCCTAATGATTTGTTTTGCTTACCAGTAAGACTGAGTACTTATACGTTGTATTTGAAATTTACACATATATTGATTGGAGCAAGTGATAAGAGGATGGGAAATTATTCGACATCTTCAAATCTTGGTTCTAGCATAAACAGGATCTCCGATGTGCAGTTTTCACATTCAAATATAGGACCAAGAAACCCATACCCCGATTCTACAGAAACTACACCCATGGGTTTATTGAGGGCACTGAACAAAGCTTTTGGTGTTGAATATTACTCGCTGGGTATTTTAAAACTTCTCGCCGACTGCTTTGGTTTTGCGGGACCCATTTTATTAAATTTGTTAATTTCATACATGGAAAGTAAATCGGAAAAGGAGGAGAATGGTTATTTATATGCTGCCGGGTTATTTGCAGCAACCCTGTTTGGAAGTTTATTTTCCACACAATTTGATTATAATTGTAATGTGGTAGGTCTGAAAGTTAGGACAGCAATCATATCAACGGTGTATCGCAAGTCTCTGTCTGTGAGTAATGCCAGTGCCGGGAAATTCTCGAGTGGACAGATTATCAATTTTATGAGTACAGATACAGATCGGATTGTGAATTTTTGTCCTAGTTTCCATGCTGTGTGGAGTCTACCATTCCAGATCGCTGTTTCACTGTATCTCCTACACCAGCAGGTAAATAGATTTTGCATATTGACATGTTATCTCTTCAATACATTCTGCTTTAGTGTAGATGGTCGGGTTAAGTTGAATCACTTGTCCCTCACAGATGCTTCGAATTCCACTCGACTGTCAAATTCTTTTAGTTTCTACAAATTTAGTTTAGCTCGATTGCGAAACAAGTTCTTACAACTTATATTAATCACTCTCGAGACCTCGTTCCTGATGGAATCCATTGCCACGAGGGAGAGAGAAGAGGCAATGTGGAATTTAAATGCCTTGCCTAAGGACACAATCATAACGGCTCCAGTGGGGCTCAAACTCTGGTCCTGAAGCGAACGTGTATACACTGCGCTATTACGATAAATTCTTTTTTACCCAGATGCTAGATGAAGCTTTTTTTAAATTTAATTGCCCTGGGCAATATACGGGTGTGTATACGTTCGTTCGGATAGGGGGTCGTATGAATATGTGGGCTATATGTATATATACGTTCGTTCCGATGGAGGTCGCTATCGTAGAGCGTATATACACCGTTTGTTCGTTTCGGATAGGGGTCGTGTGAATGTTTTGGGCTATATAGGGTATACGTTCGATCGGTTTGGTGGGGGTCGTGTGAATGTGTGTGGGTTATATAGGGTATACGTTCGTTCGTTTTCGATGGGTGTCAGTGAATGTGTGAGCGCTATCGTAGAGCATTATATATAATATACGCCGTTCGTTCCAGCGGAGGTCGGTGAATGTGTGGGTTATATAGGGGTATATAGGATATACGTTCGTTCGGATAGGGGGGTCGGTGAATGCGTGGGCGCTATCGTAGAGCATAAATTATAAAATACACCGTTCGTTGTATCGTCTGCTATTTTGCTCGAAGGCTATAAATAACTCATCCGGTTGGATCCGGAATGGTACCAATGGGTACGCTGTATACAAATAGGTAGCGTTACGCCACGCTGATTCTGTTTTTTCCCTCAAATTTCTCGTCTATAGTAACAGCTCTGAGAGTTTTGTTGGTACTTATGAAAACCCATGAATTAAGAAACAACTTTCATTTCCTATGTGATGTAATTTGACGAAAACAATTAAATGACAAGGGATGTTTCACAAATAGAATCGAAATAGGAGTCAAGACCGCTACAACTTAATCTAATATCCTATAGCTATGTTTTTACCTTAAATACTTGCCACAGAATCAAAATAATTCAACTAATATATAAACGTTGTATACTGTATTTGTTGTAAAAAGCACAACACCAATGTGTGAAATAAAACGTTCTGAGACCAATGATCACAACAAGCATTATATAGACAATGAAAATATGTTGGTGGCATACAGACGGATCTGTAGTCCAGTGGTAACACGCTGGACTGGTAATCCAGGGATCGCAGGTTCGATCCCCCGTCTGACCATAATACAATTAACAGTCTTTCAGATGGGACGTTAAACCGAGGTATTGTGTCGGTGCTTTACATCGTGCACGTAAAAGAAGCAGGGGATACTCTGGAATGGGTCTCTGTCTGTATCATTGCACTATCCTCCAAAATCTAAATTGACTAATCTCTTCAGGAGGCGTCGCTCATATGGGTAACCGGTAGCGACGATAAATAAACATAAAACACGTTGGTGGCATAGTCAGTCCAGTACAACCTCTCTAATATTAAAATCAGTTGAACCTGTGTTTGTGGTCACTTCCATTAAGCAGCCAACCTGTATTAAGCAGCCAGTTTCCAGATTCCCTATATGTTGTTTGATTATACATTTTACCTCTATTAAGCAGCCACCTGTGCTAAGCAGCCGTTTTCTGTGATTGGTCGCTTAACACAGGTTTGACTGTGTAATCTTTTTCAGGTTGGCCTTGCATTCCTAGCAGGTTTAGGTTTTGCCCTGATCTTGATTCCAATCAACAGGTGGCTGGCGAAAAAGATTGGACAGCTAAGCAAGACTATGATGGAACAAAAAGATAAACGAGTAAAGGTGAATTTATTTCATGGTTTCATTTTTTGGTCACATGAGCTTTTGTGAGAGGAAAACCATACAGCATCCAGCAACAATTGAATTAGAGACATTAGTGAGTTACTTCCCCTGAATACTCATGAAAGTAGATTGGTCCTCTTAATTGACTTCCTCTGTTTTTATCGTTGTTTCCTTTGCACCACATGATATCTATTTTCATTAGTTTTCTTATCTTATAATTATTAAATTACTGAATCTCGACAGATATCCTACGAATACTTTACTGTAGAAATTGATTATAAATGAATTATCATGCTTTTGATAAAATCACATTTATCATACCGCAACATCTGGTTAGGGAACACCAATAAAAACAAAGGCTTTCAACTAAAAGGACCAATACATATTTCGGGATAAATCAGACTTTATCTGTCAAGGGAGGTAATCGAAAACCCAATAATGTCTCTCATTGAAATGGCTTCTTTTTATTGTAGAAATATTGCCACATTTGGATTGTAGCATCCAAACAACCTCTACGGTACACTACCGTACTTGCTCAAATGGATTCACCGAGGTCCAAAACTAGGTCAATCTCAAGGGAAATCTTTAAACAACTGCCAAATGGTCAGAAGAACCAAACATGGTTTATGTGGCTTTAATTATATTCATGTAATAAACTTTCCTGGCTGGAATTCAAAGTAATTTCATGCAAATTATACTTGGGTAATCGCACCGTGTCCGGTGGTCACATTAGTGTGCCCTGAGCTATAAATTGTTTGAGTGGAATTTTGTGCATTTTTTGTGACTAATATCTTCAGGAGGCATCGCTCATATGGGCAACTGGTAGCGACGATAAATAAACGTTAAACACACATTGTGCATATTTGTTGTTAAGAAAACATATTTTTCGTTATTATGTTTTGTACAGTTCCACTTGGTCCGCATCCGTGGTCGAGTAGTTAAGGTCGCTGACTTGTATACCACTGTAACCTATCATCACTGATGGTCACGGTCCGCCTCCGTGTTCGAGCGGTTAAGGTCGCTGACTTGTATACCACTGTAACCTATCATCACTGATGGTCACAGGTTCGAGCTCCGCTCAGACCGTGTCTCATTTATATGAAAAAGTTGACAGTTTCTTACGGAGGTTGGTGCACCCAAGTACTGGTTAACCGCTGGAGCCTGCCCAGAAAAGGTGTTAGGTAAACTGCCCGCCGGCGATATAGCCCAAAATGGTGCTGATGCAGGCATAAAACCCGAAATATAACATAACATATAACAGTTCCACTTGTCGGAGAAGACAAATTTCCGAGAGTATGTACAAACGTGAAATATAATGCCAACATTTTGTACTTTTAAGCCTAAATAATACTTGTTGCTGTGATAACCTGATTTACTTCTTTTGCATAAAACATATATATTTAGGAAATTCAATGAAAATGTGATTAGATACATACAGCCATTTCAAATGCGCTAATAATCATTCTTTTGGTCTTATGTTTTTTCAAGCACCATGTGTTTCAGCATTTACTGGTATATTACCACACATGGCCCCATTTTACCAGACACTGTGATATCCAAACTAGATAGATCTCCAGGCAAATCCGGATCGACATTTGCCCATATGAGCGACGCCTCCTGTAGAGATTAGTCATTTTAGATTTTTGGAGGATAGTGCAATGATACAGACAGAGGCCCATTCCAGGGTCTCCTCTGGTTCTTTTACGTGCACGGTGTACAGCACCGACATGAGACCTTGGTTTAACGTACCATCTGAAAGAATGTTAATTTTATTAGGCTCAGACAGGGAATCGAACTTGCGATCCCTGGATTACCAGTCCAGCGTGTTACCACTGGACTACAGATCCGTCTGTAAAAACTCACCTGTCCGAACTGGCAACCACCATACCATGGCTCCTGGTTCGAAGATCGAACCCGAGTTGCATTGATGAGAAGTAAGCATGTAAACCACTGATCTAATCAGACAGCCGATGATTAATATTGTAATGATGTTTGTTTAAACAAACATTTATATCTTTGAATAAACATAGTCTGCCTGCACTACATTCTCAAATATATGAGTGAGTGAGTCACTTTTCGTCACTTTTCCATGCCATAAAATAATGACCCCCCTATGTTTACACAGTACGAGTGATGGCGGGTCACTTTTCCATGCCATAGAATAATGACCCCCCCTGTGTGTAAACTATATGATATATGAATGAGGGGGTCACTTTTCCATGCCATAGAATAATGACCCCCTGTATGTAAACTATAGGAGTGAGTGGGTCACTTTTCCATGCCATAGAATAATGACCCCCCTATGTTTACACAGTACGAGTGACGGTGGTTCACTTTTCCATGCCATAGAATAATGACCCCCCTGTATGTAAACTATAGGAGTGAGTGGGTCACTTTTCCATGCCATAGAATAATGACCCCCCTATGTTTACACAGTACGAGTGACGGTGGTTCACTTTTCCATGCCATAGAATAATGACCCCCCTATGTTTACACAGTACGAGTGATGGTGGGTCACTTTTCCATGCCATAGAATAATGACCCCCCTGTGTGTAAACTATAGGAGTGAGTGGGTCACTTTTCCATGCCATAGAATAATGACCCCCCTATGTTTATACAGTACGAGTGATGGTGGGTCACTTTTCCATGCCATAGAATAATCACCCACATATGTGTAGATTAAATGAGTGGGAGGGGCTCACTATCCATATCATAGGATAATCACCAACATATGTGTAGATTATATGAGTGGGGAGGGTGTCACTATCCATATCATAGGATAATCACCTACATATGTGTAGATTATATGAGTGGGAGGGTGTCACTATCCATATCATAGGATAATCACCCCCATATGTGTAGATTATATGAGTGGGAGGGTGTCACTATCCATATCATAGGATAATCACCAACATATGTGTAGATTATATGAGTGGGAGGGTGTCACTATCCATATCAGAGGATAATCACCCCCATATGTGTAGATTATATGAGTGGGAGGGGGTCACTATCCATATCAGAGGATAATCACCCCCATATGTATAGATTATATGAGTGGGAGGGGGTCACTATCCATATCATAGAATAGTTTTGCAATGCTCAATGACGAAATCTGCAGACTAATTGGCATCGACCATCGCAGGACAAGTGCATATCACCCCCAAACAAATGTAATGAAAGTTAACAAACACTTGTCCATACATTGGTAAAATATACCAATGATGAGCAAAATAATTGGGACGACTTCATCCATCCCGCTTTACTGGCTGATCGATATGGCATGGAAAAGTGACCCCCCTCACTCATATAGTTAATATACTGGGGGGTCATTATTCTATGGCATGGAAAAGTGACCCCCCTTCACTCATATAGTTAATATACAGGGGGTCATTATTCTACGGCATGGAAAAGTGACCCCACCTCACTCATATAGTTAATATACAGGGGGGTCATTATTCTATGGCATGGAAAAGTGACCCCCTTCACTCATATAGTTAATATACAGGGGGGTCATTATTCTATGGCATGGAAAAGTGACCCCCTTCACTCATAGTTAATATACAGGAGTCATTATTCTATGGCATGGAAAAGTGACCCCCCTCACTCATATAGTTAATATACATGGGGGTCATTATTCTATGGCATGGAAAAGTGACCCACCTCACTCATATAGTTAATATACAGGAGGGTCATTATTCTATATGGCATGGAAAAGTCACCCCCTTCACTCATATAGTTAATATACAGGGGGGGTCATTATTCTATGGCATGGAAAAGTGACCCTCCCCCCTCTCTCATATAGTTTACATACATACAGGTGGTCATTATTCTACGGCATGGAAAAATGACCACTCTCACTCTTACTGTGTAAACATAGGGGGGTCATTATTCTATGGCATGGAAAAGTTTCTTGCACTGGGAGGCACACGTTACCTGTCCTTGCTCATACAATAATAAAATATTATGTATTATGAATGATATAAAACATGTAACACAGGAAGTGTCACAGTTGATTGCAGTGCTCCAACAATAAGGTTGTATTGCTTTATTATGGCGATTCCACACCTGTGGAAAAATTAGTTAGCCACACCAGTCAGAATTATAATGGTTAACAGCATATTATATATTTTCTGGAAAGTTTAAGAGAACATGCATGAATATGATAAGAATGGTTAGTACTGTGCTATTTTATGGTATTTATTTTGAGCTGCATGGTTTCAAATACCAATTAAGTTGAGTGTATGTCTTTTTTCATACATAAATTCAATATAATTTTATTGATAATTGTTAATTTTATAGCTTATGCAATTATTAATAAACTATATTGATAACATTGTTTTTGTAGGGGATGGGGGGTCATTATTCTATAAGGGGGGTCATTATTCTATAATAGAATATGGACCCGTGGGTCACTTTTTCCTATAGACACCGGTATTATATTTCTGTCATTTCTAAGCAATATGTACATTTGGTATACCGGTACATGTATTAGCTCCACACCGTCCAAAATAGTACTGTGTATTTTGAACTGCAAGGAGAGAAACTATATAAGCTCTGCTTCCATTTTGATCCTTTCCTATTCTTTGATTTTGTGTGCATGTATTGTTTTGTGAATGTATAGTAATGTGTAGTGGAATAAATATGTTTAAACCAAGTGAATGTGTTGTATATTCAGGTTATGAACGAGGTACTGTTTGGCATGAGGGTTGTCAAGTTTTACGCCTGGGAACACCATTTTGAGACCAAGATCAATTCCCTTAGGGATGCTGAATTGAAAAGTTTGAAGGTTTAGTCTTTGTAGTTTTTCTAATGTGTTCATATAATATATGTACATGGTGGTATAAACAGTAGTCTATATATTGTGTTGCGTATGTATTTATATTTTGTTATACCTCACGTGACTACACCATGCAAAATTTGCAATACCCGAGCCAGCAACATTTGGCAATGTCTCATGGCAATGTCTCGTCTCTGAACAGCCTCATTTGGAACAAAATCACGCTACTCTGACTTTACCGTTTAATTTCCATGTGATTTTATTTGTTATGCCGCCATCTTGTTTTCATTCAGTCTCGAAGAATCTTTTGTTGAAACATAAAGCCAGAACAGCCGATTGTTCGGTATAACAATATAAATATTTCATCTGGATGAGTGTGACACCGAGATGCAATATGTATATAGTATTGCAATGTCTCACCTCTGAACAGCCGATTGTTCGGTATAACAATATAAATATTTCATCTGGATGAGTGTGACACCGAGATGCAATATGTATATAGTATTGCAATGTCTCACCTCTGAACAGCCGGTTGTATAACAATATATATATTTCATTTTGATGAGTGTGACACCGAGATGCAATATGTATATAGTATTGCAATGTCTCACCTCTGAACAGCCGGTTGTTCGGTATAATAATATATATATTTCATCTGGATGAGTGTGTCACCGAGATGCAATATGTAAGTAAGTAAAAAATATTTTATTATAGTGACATGTGCATATATACAATGACCAAGAACAAATAGTTAAAAACACAATCAAGCACCCGGCCCAATGGGCCTATATGTCACCAAAATTATATACAAAATGTATGGTTTTA
The DNA here is from genome assembly GCA_014843695.1 of Archivesica marissinica. Taxonomy (NCBI): domain Eukaryota; kingdom Metazoa; phylum Mollusca; class Bivalvia; order Venerida; family Vesicomyidae; genus Archivesica; species Archivesica marissinica. The sequence continues at coordinate 57,294,109 of CM026404.1, read as the reverse complement.
AATTAATATGAATTAATATGAATCGCACATTTGAGATAGATAGATAGATTCTTTTATAGTACAATAGTAATATATATATTAAATAAATATTTTTGTACAAGCCATGTATAGTACAAATGACTATATGTATATAGTATTGTGTTCCTATTTTATGTGTTCCTTTTCCTTGGAATCAGGGATAATTCTAGAGGGCGATGTGGGCGAAATTGTCGCTCTAGGGACCCTGACTTCGCCCTCTGGGGGCCCCACTTCTCCCTACAATTTTTGTTGTTGTTGATTTTTACGATTTTCAAACAAAATTTTGTCTAGTAAGATACACTGGCCCATTATAAAGCACTCCTTCTATTCATTTAATGGTTGTACTGTGCATTTCAACCCTATTTTGCAGAAGGATATTAAAGAACACCATTTAAGGAAGCGATCACGCGCTTACACACTTCTCCCAAATATTCTGACCTAGAATGAACCCTGGCCAAGAAATGATAAGTCCTCTCATGTTAATAAAGTTTATGTTTAACTCTTTGCATTCTAGTTGCAAAAATACATGTAACAGTCAAATATGTCGTGACATTTCATTAGAATCGAGTCGTTGCGATATAATTATAATGAAATTCCATGGCAGATTTTTCAGGTTTTCTGGTACAAATTAGAAAAACACTATGAATTGTCGTCTGCTACAATTATTTGAACTATATATAGTCTTTATTTTTCCCATCATGCTAAGAGTTAGTAACATAAACCTTTAAATACTTTGAGTAAAACTAGAAACTTGACTCAATTTTAAAGGTACATGTTTGTATTTGTAAATGGAAACGATCTTACCGTTAGCTTTTACCTTTGACCAGGTACCATCGCTATTTATATGAACAGTTATCTTCTTAACCCCTTTTAACACCACATACCTCTAAATAGGCTTACACAAAGTGTAGAGCCTGCTCATGACCAGCAATGACATACATAAATACATAATGCAAAGTATCAAATAGGAAGCTAAGAGTAGCTTTTATAAGACTTTTTCCTTCATTTGGTATCATTATGAAAAATTTGGAAAAAACCTTACATTAAAATACGTCTTTCACCACGGACGGCCTAGGATTCAAACGGTTCCTGGGAACATGCCTGCAGACTTCTCCAGTGCCATTGTACCTTCTATGCTCAATTGCATAATCAGGTCAACAACCTTAACCCTTTCCCTCATAGAAGCACCTCTTGACGCCATTACCAAATACGACATACATTGACAATGTAGTAGCCAAACTAATGTTCATAATAAAGGCCAGAATCTCACGTAGTCCCAGTAATATCTATGGAGGTGGGTTAGATATGGTGACTACTTATCCACTGCATGATAGCTAAATGACTGTCGTTTGTATGGAGATATAATAGTATATTAACCTAAATCTCCACGAAGGAAAGTTAAAATGGCTAGCTATGCCCCTGCATGACATTAACCAATTGAATCTGTCAGCATAGCAATTGTATTATTGGTGGTCTCGCTAAAGGTAATTTTTCTTAAGGTTTTACGGTATCTTATCTGCAGAATTACTCTTTTGTTTCAGGGACGGAAATACCTAGATGCCATGTGTGTCTATTTCTGGGCTACAACCCCAGTTCTGATTTCTATTCTGACATTTACTACATACTCAATGATGGGGAACCAGCTCACTGCCGCAAAGGTATATAATACTCGTTCATGTTATAGCTTGGCGTTAAAATCGGATAGGTCAATTAAACCAATCAGATTTGGCGAATGCCTGCCTATCCAATCAGTGGCCAGCCGGTGCCCTCTCAACCAATGGGAAGCAAACCACTAGGGTCCAATCAGTAAACGGTGGGAGCTTTTCTAGCAATGAAAAACATCCTTACAAATGCTGGATTTAGCCAAAGCATTCAATCATTGACCCATTTCTGAAAGATGTCTGTTTTTAAGCATTTCGTACTGCTTGTACTATTAAGATGGCATATAATTGACAAGAAACTATGAAATAGTAATCAAGAAAATAGAAATATAAAAATATGAGATATGGGATGGTACAGAGTGACCCCTGGACCTTCATTATATTTTTTGATTCTTGTAGCCGAAGTTATGGTTGGACTGAGAAATCAAATAATATTATCCATCTAGCATATTCACACATCAATGAATATATGAGGTGGGACAGTACAGAGTGACTAGCCTGGGTTCCAGTCTGTCGATTTTTCACTTTTTAACTTCTGGCAAAATGATAACCTTGGGAAACTGGATTACTGATCGTAGCGTGTAGATTTGAAGAACGATAACTCTTTTCTACAAGATAATATCGCTAAATATAGAAACGGAATTCTATCGGAAATCGCCGAACAGGCACGATTATACACGATCATTTCCGAATATACACGAATGCTCCCGTAGTCTCATTTACATTGCAAACATATAATTTCCCATTTCTGTGTTATATCGACGTTATGGCGGATTTTAAATATTACGTTTAGATGGTAATGGGTCGATTCGGTGTAATTGAAGTAAGGACGACTTAAATATTGAGTAAATATGTCAAATCAGACGCACATTATACTTTTTAAAACTATTTATTGTTCCGTTGACCCGTAAACAATGGCAGCCAATTATAAACTTTGATCAACATTGCAGTGCCTCGCTTTCAATTCAAGTACGTCATTAATTAAGTCACGTGCTAATAGGCCTATTAATAGGATTATTGCGAGTCAATAATTACACGGACAATCTCCCAAGTTTCCCCAGGCGTTGATATGATCAGAAACTCAATACCTCCCCATTAATAGTCTTGGTGTTAAAATATATTTATTTGACTGACCAGGCAAAATATATCGACACCTGTTTCCAGGCTATAGTGACTCCAGTACTGACCCTATATATTTTGATGTTTGTAGCTTAATATTTGGGCGGGCTGAGCATTCAAATAATGTTACTAATGCACACAAAATAACTACCTCAGTTGATAAAATATTGGCGCTAATTAAGCGCCCACCTGGTTTGCCGGCGGCGAGTGTAAATAAGCTCAATCATCATCTAGTAGTTATCCGTCGCCACACTAGTGTGGAGCTGTGGATATAGAAACTGTATTCATCTGCCTGTGTGTCTGCACAGAACTTGTAAATGTACCAGTAAATGAACTTTTCCCGCTGTCGGTCGCCAATGACGCTAATTGCAACCAAAAATTTCTTACAACTTATATTAATCACTCGCGAGACCTCATTCCTGATGGAATCCATCGCCACGAGAGAGAGAGAAGATGAATTTAAGAGGCAACATGGAATTTAAATGCCTATGTGCACAATCGTAACGGCTTTAGAGGGGGGCTCAAACTCCGGACCTTTCGCACCTTTCGCGACTTCCACTTCCACAACAGTTGTTGCCATTAATGTTAAATGCTTTTGTGTTATGGTACATGCCTTTCTTTTCGGATTGTGTTTGCTGCAGGATGTAGGGGATGTATAATCAGAACGTGTCTTGGGGGAGGTGGGGGTTGTGATCAATATTGGCCCAGACCAGTTTGCTTTTGAACATTTTTTAGAAACCCTGCCTATTGGTATGAGTTGTCATTTAATATCCTTCATGTGTCTGTCATCTGTTCACAATTTACTATTGATTGTTTGTTTATTACGTTTATTTATCGTCGCTACCGGTTGCCCATATGAACGACGCCTCCTGAAGAGATTAGTCATTTTAGATTTTTGGAGGATAGTACAATGATACAGAAAGAGACCCATTACAGTCACCTCTGGTTCTTTTACATGCACGGTGTAAAGCACCGACACGAGACCTCGGTTTAACGTCCCATCTGAAAGACTGTTAATTTTATTAGGGTCAGACGAGGGATCGAACCTGCGATCCCTGGATTATCAGTCCAGCGTGTTACCACTGGACTACAGATCCGTCTGTATGCCACCAACATATTTTCATTGTCTATATAATGCTTGTTGTTGAAAAAGATTACACAGTCAAACCTGTGTTAAGCGACCAATCACAGAAAATGGCTGCTTAGCACAGGTGGCTGCTTAATAGAGGTAAAATGTATAATCAAACAACATATAGGGAATCTGGAAACTGGCTGCTTAATACAGGTTGGCTGCTTAATGGAAGTGACCACAAACACAGGTTCAACTGATTTTAATATTAGAGAGGTTGTACTGGACTGACTATGCCACCAACTTGTTTTACGTTTATTTATCGTCGCTACCGGTTACCCATATGAGCGACGCCTCCTGAAGAGATTAGTCAATTTAGATTTTGGAGGATAGTGCAATGATACAGACAGAGACCCATTCCAGAGTATCCCCTGGTTCTTTTACGTGCACGATGTAAAGCACCGACACAAGACCTCGGTTTAACGTCCCATCTGAAAGACTGTTAATTTTATTAGGGTCAGACGGGGGATCGAACCTGCGATCCCTGGATTACCAGTCCAGTGTGTTACCACTGGACTACAGATCCGTCTGTCATTTACTATTGACCTCTGGCCCCGAGGTTATAAACATTTTCTACAATCTCAAACTAATTCTCAAGCTTCTGATTGGTTCAGCTGAGATAAAAATAAACTCAGAATCAACCAATCAAATGACTGGAGCTCGAGATTGAGATTTGAGTAAAGTTTTATAACCTACAACCCTGGATATTCTGCTAAATATTGTATGGTTATAATTTTGTTCTTCAGGTGTTCACCAGTCTGTCTCTGTTTCTGATGCTGATAAGCCCACTTAATGCATTTCCCTGGGTATTGAATGGATTGGTGGAGGCCTGGGTATCATTGGATAGAGTACAACAGTATATAGCCATGAAGGAAGTAGATGTAGACCAGTACTACTCGTCTAATGCAGGTATTAATGATGCTATATAGGGTTCGAACCTCGGACCAAGGTGTGATATTAATGCTGCTATATATAGTAACATCAGTCTACATCTTCCACGGCATGAGAATGTCCGAATAGCATAGCCGTTCCCAACATTGCAACTAGGGTTCGAACCTCGGACCAAGTAGTATATGAGATGGTATGGTGAGTGCCATATTGGTCAGGTAGTCTGGGTAGTCCACAAACGCCTGGGGTCTGGACAAATGTTTGCGGGTTCAAAAAAGTTTATTAGTTTTGTGGTTTTGAACCCGCAAACATTTGTCCAGACCCCAAGCTTCTGTGGGATAGTCCCGTTTCCTCCCAATGGAATGACCACATAAAATTATATGCTTTCCTACGCCCCATCTTTATTTTACCCGATATTAAATAAAGATTGTATTCAAGGCATTTCTGACAATTTTAGGAAGTTTTTCTGTGTAACGGACCACCTCCGTGGTTGAACGGTTATGGTCGCTGATTTGTATACCACTGTAGCTTATCATCACTGATGGTCTACTTATTGAATAGTTTATGCAAATTTATTTTAGCTCGATTGTGAAACAAATTCTTACAACTTATATTAATCACTCTCGACACCTCATTCCTGATGGCATCCATCGCCACGAGAGAGAGAGAAGAGGCAACGTGGAATTTAAATGCCTTGCCTAAGGGCACAATCGTAACGGCTCCAGCAGGGCTCGAACTCCGAACCTTTTGCACCTGAAGCGAACGCGCATCCACTGCGCTATCACGACTTCCACGAGATACTTATTAACGTATGGTTTTAATTTTTCACTGAAATGAAATCTGAAATAAATCTTCACCAACAAAATCGATGAGATGATAATTTACATGCTATAATTCTATATATATTATTCTATAATTTCCAATTATTATCTGGCGTATCATTAATCACAGTCTTGTGTGCATTTGCAACCCGTAACCAATGCAACCAGGTTTGATCCTCGGACCGCGAAGTATGTCAAATTCTAATGTGGTCGCCAGATCTGGCAGGTGGATTTTCTCCGGGTACTCCGGTTTCCTCCCACACGAATAACCATGCACCAATATGCTTTCTTCAACTCTAACCACTATAATTAAGTTGTTAAAGCGTGTTTCACAATCGTTGTAAAATAAATAAAGTGCATAGCTACTAATCATAGCTGAAGAGTCACCATATGACATAAGCTGTTCGTGCGAATTTAACCCATTTCAATCTGGACACATTTAAAGGCTTTTGCAAACAATATAGATCCAGATCAGCTGCAGCGTAACTCTGCATTCTGATCAGGATCTATGTTGTTAGCTACATAGCCAAGTGCCTTAGCAAGATGATCTGAATAGCAAACAGCATAGAGCCTGATCAGACGGCATGTTCCGTGGCGGCTGATCTGGCTCTAAGTTCTTTGCAAATACTGTTTGAACGGTATCCAGTATCAAATGGGTTAAATTGCTAATCACAAGTAAAGTTTCTTTGGCAAGCAGCATAGAGCCAGATCAGATGGCACAGAATGTGCCGTCTGATCAGGCTCTATGCTGTTTGCTATCCCGATAGTGGAGCTAAAACACTTGTCTGAATAGCAAACAACATAGATCCTGATCAGACTCTGCATTGCCCCGAGGCTGATCTGGATCTATTTTGTTTGCACATTCCTTCCAATTTATTCAGCATTTTAAGGTTTAATATTTTATATGTTGTTCCAATGGTGAGTATGAAATAATAGTCTGTTCCTCTTCACCATCAGTAGTGGCAGAAAATTTGTCAAATTGAACATGTTTCAGTGTTAGCCGAAGACTGTGCAATACATATCACAGATGCTGAATTCTCATGGAAAGATTCAGACGCTGTCATTCATAGTAGGAAAAAAACACCAAGCCAGGAACCAGGCAACAGTAGGAAGCTACTGTTAAACCAGGAACCAGACATAAGTGATGCTCATAGAAGGAAAGGCTTATTGAGCCAGGAACAAGGTCAAGAAACTGGAAATATGGTGCAGGGTACTACGCTGAGTTTGGTCGATATCAATATGCATGTTACAAAAGTATGTCTACTACATGTTTCCTTTTAATTGTAGATGGGTGGGTCCATCTGGCATCCCGTGTATATTTAGCCACAATGGCTTCATACGACATCTCTTCTGAATCTGTTTTGTCAATTTTGATAGCAGATTGAATACGGTAGCCATCGGATTACCTGGCATCATGTGTTCTTGTTAATCTAGCTACCCGTCAAGCTAATACACAGACTAGCTATCTGATTACCTGGCATCATGTGTTCTTGTTAATCTAGCTACCCGTCAAGCTAATACACATACTAGCTATATGATTACCTGGCATCATGTGTTCTTGTTAATCTAGCTACCCGTCAAGCTAATACACAGACTAGCTATCTGATTACCTGGCATCATGTGTTCTTGTTAATCTAGCTACCCATCAAGCTAATACACAGACTAGCTATATGATTACCTGGCATCATGTGTTCTTGTTAATCTAGCTACCCATCAAGCTAATACACAGACTAGCTATCTGATTACCTGGCATCATGTGTTCTTGTTAATCTAGCTACCCATCAAGCTAATACACAGACTAGCTATATGATTACCTGGCATCATGTGTTCTTGTTAATCTAGCTACCCATCAAGCTAATACACAGACTAGCTATATGATTACCTGGCATCATGTGTTCTTGTTAATCTAGCTACCAATCAAGCTAATACACAGACTAGCTATATGATTACCTGGCATCATGTGTTCTTGTTAATCTAGCTACCCATCAAGCTAATACACAGACTAGCTATCTGATTACCTGGCATCATGTGTTCTTGTTAATCTAGCTACCCATCAAGCTAATACACAGACTAGCTATCGGATTACCTGGCATCATGTGTTCTTGTTAATCTAGCTGTCCGCCTTCGTGGTCGAGTGGTTAAGGTCGCTGACTTGTATACCACTGTAACCTATCATCACTGATGGGCACGGGTTCGAGCCTTGCTCAGACCGTGTCTCATTTATATGAAAAAGTTGGGAGTTTCTTACGGAGGTTGGTGCACCCAAGTACTGGTTAACCGCTGGAGCCTGCCCAGGAAAGTGTTGTTAGGTAAACTGCCCGCCGGCGATATAGCCCAAAATGGTGCTGATGCAGGCGTAAAACAAAAAACAAAATAAATAAAAAAAATTGTTAATCTAGCTACCCATCAAGCTAATACACAGACTAGCTATCAGATTACCTGGCATCATGTGTTCTTGTTAATCTAGCTACCCATCAAGCTAATACACAGACTAGCTATCTGATTACCTGGCATCATGTGTTCTTGTTAATCTAGCTACCCATCAAGCTAATACACAGACTAGCTATCTGATTACCTGGCATCATGTGTTCTTGTTAATCTAGCTACCCATCAAGCTAATACACAGACTAGCTATATGATTACCTGGCATGATGTGTTCTTGTTAATCTAGCTACCCATCAAGCTAATACACAGACTAGCTATCTGATTACCTGGCATGATGTGTTCTTGTTAATCTAGCTACCCATCAAGCTAATACACAGACTAGCTATCTGATTACCTGGCATCATGTGTTCTTGTTAATCTAGCTGTCCGCCTTCGTGGTCGAGTGGTTAAGGTCGCTGACTTGTATACCACTGTAACCTATCATCACTGATGGGCACGGGTTCGAGCCCCGCTCAGACCGTGTCTCATTTATATGAAAAAGTTGGCAGTTTCTTACGGAGGTTGGTGCACCCAAGTACTGGTTAACCGCTGGAGCCTGCCCAGGAAAGTGTTGTTAGGTAAACTGCCCGCCGGCGATATAGCCCAAAATGGTGCTGATGCAGGCTTAAAACCCCAAAAAAAAAAAAAAAAAATTTGTTAATCTAGCTACCCATCAAGCTAATACACAGACTAGCTATATGATTACCTGGCATCATGTGTTCTTGTTAATCTAGCTACCCATCAAGCTAATACACATACTAGCTATCTGATTACCTGGCATCATGTGTTCTTGTTAATCTAGCTACCCATCAAGCTAATACACAGACTAGCTATATGATTACCTGGCATCATGTGTTCTTGTTAATCTAGCTACCCATCAAGCTAATACACAGACTAGCTATCTGATTCCTGGGCATCATGTGTTCTCGATGTGGTAACTAAGCTATCCAGCCAACACACAGACTAGCTGTATCATTACCAGGCATGGTGTCGTCTTGTGGTAACTAAGCTATCCAGCTAACACACAGACTAGCTGTCTCATTACCAGGCATGGTGTCGTCTTGTGGTAACTAAGCTATCCAGCTAACACACAGACTAGCTGTCTCATTACCAGGCATGGTGTCGTCTTGTGGTAACTAAGCTATCCAGCCAACACACAGACTAGCTATCTCATTACCAGGCATGGTGTCGTCTTGTGGTAACTAAGCTATCCAGCTAACACACAGACTAGCTGTCTCGTTACCAGGCATGGTGTCGTCTTGTGGTAACTGAGCTATCCAGCTAACACACAGACTAGCTGTCTCATTTCCAGGCATGGTGTCGTCTTGTGGTAACTAAGCTATCCAGCTAACACACAGACTAGCTGTCTCATTACCAGGCATGGTGTCGTCTTGTGGTAACTAAGCTATCCAGCTAACACACAGACTAGCTGTCTCATTTCCAGGCATGGTGTCGTCTTGTGGTAACTAAGCTATCCAGCCAACACACAGACTAGCTGTCTCATTACCAGGCATGGTGTCATCGTGTGGTAACTAAGCTATCCAGCCAACACACAGACTAGCTGTCTCATTACCAGGCATGGTGTCGTCTTGTGGTAACTAAGCTATCCAGCTAACACACAGACTTTCCATATTTGTCAGAACTAGGTCACTAGGTCAAGTTAGAGAAAAGATTTGTAAACACTAGCATTTTTGACTCTTTTGACAATATTGTTCAAGAATGTTACATTTTGATGAAAGTTAGATTCCAGTTGATAGTTGTCCTTTTCCATTTAAAGACTCAATCAAAATGGGTAATATAACGTTATAAGCACCATATCTGTTGAAACTCGTGAAGAAAGCTACATTTTTGTTTAAACTTTATTTTACAACGATTGCGAAGCAAGTTCTAACAACTTATATTAATCACTCTGGTTGGTGCGGATGAAAGCATAAATGTGGTCATTACATTTTGATTATCGCATAAAAAGACTAGATCACGATGTCATTATAAAGAATAACCTGTAGCAATTGCATTTTCAGGGTCAGTTTATTGGAGTGATTGGCAAAGTTGGTTCTGGGAAAAGTTCATTGCTCAGCTGCATATTGGCAGAGATGCATAGGGTCAGAGGTCATGTAAGGGTTAGTGACCCTGAACTTGGTTTTGCTATTGCAACACAGGAACCATGGATACAGCACGCTACAATTAAGGAGAACATTCTGTTTGGGCGGCCGTTTAACAGTAGACAGTATGTGAGAGTCATAGATGCATGTGCCCTGGTTGAGGATTTAAAGGTGATTATTCTTTATAAAGTTATTATCTCTGCCCCTGTTTGTGTGTGTCCGTCCGTCTGTCCAACCATCCATCCATCTGTCTGTCCGTCCGTTCATCTGTCTGTCTGTGATGTTCCGGATTTGAATCACAGCAATGTGGAGGTTTGCACCCTCTAGGTTCTTATTATATTTCATCTCGTCATGGTGTCGATCCAACCATCCATGTCTGTCCATCCGTTCATCTGTCTGTCAGTGACGGTCCAACCATCAGTTCTCGACTTCTTCTCTTGACTTTTCTGACCTTCTGATCAATAATTTGTTTGAAACTACTTCTGATGGAGAGTCAGATGATATCTCTGTCAAGACCGATATACCACTGTAACCTATCATCACTGATGGTCATGGGTTCGAACGACGCTCAGACCGTGTCTCTTTATATGAAATATTTGGCAGTTTCTTATTTTTTTAAATTTTACAATGATTGCGAAGCAAGTTTTAACAACTTATATTAATCACTCTCGTTGGCTCGGATGAGTGCGTATATGTGGTCATTCATGTGGGAGGAAACCGGAGTACCCGGAGAAAACCCACCTGTCTGATCTGGCGACCATTGTACCATCTCACATACTTCCCTGCAGTTTCTTATGGAAGTTGGTGCACCAAGTACTGGAGCCTGCCGGTGATGTTAGGTAATCTGCTCGTTGCTCAAGTGGGCATCCGGTAGCGACGTTAAATAAACTTACATTAAAAAAACAAAATTGTTGCCATGGTCTGAATGATTGCAGTTGAGCAGACATCTGTTTTTATTAAAACAAGATTTTTTATCATAATTTAGACTCTACCTGCTGGAGACCTAACAGAAGTTGGAGAAAATGGAGTAACACTGAGTGGAGGACAAAAGGCTCGAGTTGCATTAGCTAGAGCAGTGTATCAGGTACGTATTGCAGTTACTGGTCGTATCCCCGTGTAAATGTGTAAATCCTGTATGCCCTCAATGATATAGAGCTCGAGTTGCATTAGCTAGAGCAGTGTATCAGGTATGTATTGCAGTTACTGGTAGTGTCCCTGTGTAAATCCTGTATGTCCTCAATGGTATAGAGCTTGAGTTGCATTAGCTAGAGCAGTGTATCAGGTATGTATTGCAGTTACTGGTAGTGTCCCTGTGTAAATCCTGTATGCCCTCAATGTTATAGAGCTCGAGTTGCATTAGCTAGAGCAGTGTATCAGGTATGTATTGCAGTTACTGGTAGTGTCCCTGTGTAAATCATGTATGTCCTCAATGTTATAGAGCTCGAGTTGCATTAGCTAGAGCAGTGTATCAGGTATGTATTGCAGTTACTGGTAGTGTCCCTGTGTAAATCATGTATGTCCTCAATGTTATAGAGCTGGAGTTGCATTAGTTAGAGCAGTGTATCAGGTATGTATTGCAGTTACTGGTAGTGTCCCTGTGTAAATGTGTAAATCATGTATGCCCTCAATGTTATAGAGCTCGAGTTGCATTAGCTAGAGCAGTGTATCAGGTATGTATTGCTGTTACTGGTAGTGTCCCTGTGTAAATCATGTATGTCCTCAATGTTATAGAGCTGGAGTTGCATTAGTTAGAGCAGTGTATCAGGTATGTATTGCAGTTACTGGTAGTGTCCCTGTGTAAATGTGTAAATCATGTATGCCCTCAATGTTATAGAGCTCGAGTTGCATTAGCTAGAGCAGTGTATCAGGTATGTATTGCTGTTACTGGTAGTGTCCCTGTGTAAATCATGTATGTCCTCAATGTTATAGAGCTGGAGTTGCATTAGTTAGAGCAGTGTATCAGGTATGTATTGCAGTTACTGGTAGTGTCCCTGTGTAAATGTGTAAATCCTGTATGCCCTCAATGTTATAGAGCTTGAGTTGCATTAGCTAGAGCAGTGAATCAGGTATGTATTGCAGTTACTGGTAGTATCCCTGTGTAAATGTGTAAATCCTGTATGCCCTCAATGTTATAGAGCTCGAGTTGCATTAGCTAGAGCAGTGTATCAGGTATGTATTACAGTTACTGGTAGTGTCCCGGTGTAAATCATGTATGCCCTCAATGTTATAGAGCTTGAGTTGCATTAGCTAGAGCAGTGTATCAGGTATGTATTACAGTTACTGGTAGTATCCCTGTGTAAATGTGTAAATCCTGTATGCCCTCAATGTTATAGAGCTGGAGTTGCATTAGCTAGAGCAGTGTATCAGGTATTTATTACAGTTACTGGTAGTATCCCTGTGTAAATGTGTAAATCCTGTATGCCCTCAATGTTATAGAGCTCGAGTTGCATTAGCTAGAGCAGTGTATCAGGTATGTATTTGCAGTTACTGGTAGTGTCCCCGTGTAAATCATGTATGCCCCCAATGTTATAGAGCTCGAGTTGCATTAGCTAGAGCAGTGTATCAGGTATGTATTTGCAGTTACTGGTAGTGTCCCCGTGTAAATCATGTATGCCCTCAATGTTATAGAGCTCGAGTTGCATTAGCTAGAGCAGTGTATCAGGTATGTATTGCAGTTACTGATAGTATCCCCGTGTAAATCCTGTATGTCCTCCATGTTATAGAGCTTGAGTTGCATTAGCTAGAGCAGTGTATCAGGTATGTATTACAGTTACTGGTAGTATCCCTGTGTAAATGTGTAAATCCTGTATGCCCTCAATGTTATAGAGCTCGAGTTGCATTAGCTAGAGCAGTGTATCAGGTATGTATTGCAGTTACTGGTAGTGTCCCTGTGTAAATCCTGTATGCCCTCAATGTTATAGACCTTGAGTTGCATTAGCTAGAGCAGTGTATCAGGTATGTATTACAGTATTACAGTTACTGGTAGTGTCCCGGTGTAAATCATGTATGCCCTCAATGTTATAGAGCTTGAGTTGCATTAGCTAGAGCAGTGTATCAGGTATGTATTGCAGTTACTGGTAGTGTCCCTGTGTAAATGTGTAAATCCTGTATGCCCTCAATGTTATAGAGCTCGAGTTGCATTAGCTAGAGCAGTGTATCAGGTATGTATTGCAGTTACTGGAAGTGTCCTTGTGTAAATCCTGTATGCCCTCAATGTTATAGAGCTGGAGTTGCATTAGCTAGAGCAGTGTATCAGGTATGTATTGCAGTTACTGGAAGTGTCCTTGTGTAAATCCTGTATGTCCTCAATGGTATAGAGCTTGAGTTGCATTAGCTAGAGCAGTGTATCAGGTATGTATTGCAGTTACTGGTAGTGTCCCTGTGTAAATCCTGTATGCCCTCAATGTTATAGAGTTTGAGTTGTATTAGCTAGAGCAGTGTATCAGGTATGTATTGCAGTTACTGGTAGTGTCCCTGTGTAAATCCTGTGTTATAGATGTATTGTCGAGTTTCAAGTGCATTCGAAATTTGTACTTCTATAGACATTAGTCACGTTTGAAAACTGCACATTGCCTAACAATTACAAGTCTGACCTTTCAACTTACAGACCACACTTTCTCATTTACCATTGTGCCAATAAAAAAAAAAGTTTAAACTTGCAAAGCAAGTTTTAACAACTTATATTAACCATTCTCGTTGGTGCGGATGAAAGCGTAAATGTGGTCATTCGTGTGGGAGGAAACCAGAGTACCTGGAGAATACCCACCTGTCTGATCTGGCGACCACCGTACCATCTCACATACTTCCCGGTTCGAGGATAGAACCTGAGTTGCATTGTGCCAATTTTTTTCATATTTGCACGGGGATTACACTTTCACATATATATATGTATGTTATTTAGCCTCAATGGAATATTCAACTATTACCATTTTTACAAGGTGGCCCTATTTTTAATTTTGACTTTTCGTCATTACAATTTTACTACATACAGTACTGTATGTTATCTACATATATTTTTAACTATCTTGTATACAATATACTTAACCCGGCTCGAAGTAGCCTGAACTGTGCTGATGTGCCTTTAAACCAAACACTCACTCACTCACTAAAGCAGCCAGCCAAGGGAGGCACAGAAAGTGGCTGCTTAGCACAGGTGGCTGCTTAATAGATTGCAAATGTATAATATTACAACATATTGGGAATCGGCTGCTTAATACAGGTTTCGTGATAGTGGCGTGGTAGCGCACATGCTTCAGTTGCGAAAGGCCCCGAGTTCGAGCCCTGCTGGAGTCATACGATTGTGCCCTTAGTCAAGGCACTTAATTTCTACATGGTGGCGATGGATTCCATCAGGAATGAGGTCTCGAGAGTGATTAATATAAGTTGTAAGAACTTGTTTCGCAATCGAGCTAAGATAAATTTGTGTAAACTAATACAGGTTGGGTGCTTAATGGAGGTGACCACTAACACAGGTTTGACTGTATACATCCTATGTTGACCATTCTAGTTTTCATTCTTCTCACATAGAATAAGGATGTCTATCTGCTCGATGACCCGCTCTCTGCTGTTGACGCTCATGTTGCCCAGCATCTCTACCAGAAGTGTCTCATGGGATTGTTGCGGGGAAAGACGCGTATTCTATGTACACATCATACCAAGTACCTTCTCAATGCAGACATGGTTCTACTGATGGAGGATGGCAAGGTCGCTAAAACAGGTAAGAGATTGTCGTACGTTGCAGACATGGTTCTACTGATGGCAAGGTCACTAAAACAGGTAAGAGATTGTCGTATTTTGTAGACATGGTTCTACTGATGGAGGATGGCAAGGTCGCTAAAACAGGTAAGAGATTGTCGTACGTTGCAGACATGGTTCTACTGATGGCAAGGTCACTAAAACAGGTAAGAGATTGTCGTATTTTGTAGACATGGTTCTACTGATGGAGGATGGCAAGGTCGCTAAAACAGGTAAGAGATTGTCGTACGTTGCAGACATGGTTCTACTGATGGCAAGGTCACTAAAACAGGTAAGAGATTGTCGTATTTTGTAGACATGGTTCTACTGATGGAGGATGGCAAGGTCGCTAAAACAGGTAAGAGATTGTCGTACGTTGCAGACATGGTTCTACTGATGGCAAGGTCACTAAAACAGGTAAGAGATTGTCGTATTTTGTAGACATGGTTCTACTGATGGAGGATGGCAAGGTCGCTAAAACAGGTAAGAGATTGTCGTACGTTGCAGACATGGTTCTACTGATGGCAAAGTCACTAAAACAGGTAAGAGATTGTCATACTTTGCAGACATGGTTCTACTGATGGATGATGGCAAGGTCGCTAAAACAGGTAAGAGATTGTCGTACGTTGCAGACATGGTTCTACTGATGGCAAGGTCACTAAAACAGGTAAGAGATTGTCGTATTTTGTAGACATGGTTCTACTGATGGAGGATGGCAAGGTCGCTAAAACAGGTAAGAGATTGTCGTATTTTGTAGACATGGTTCTACTGATGGAGGATGGCAAGGTCGCTAAAACAGGTAAGAGATTGTCGTATTTTGTAGACTTGGTTCTACTGATGGAGGATGGCAACTTGGCAAGGTCGCTAAAACAGGTAAGAGATTGTCGTACGTTGCAGACATGGTTCTACTGATGGAGGATGGCAACTTGGCAAGGTCGCTAAAACAGGTAAGAGATTGTCGTACGTTGTAGACATGGTTCTACTGATGGCAAGGTCGCTAAAACAGGTAAGAGATTGTCATACGTTGCAGACATGGTTCTACTCATGGATGATGGCAAGGTCGCTAAAACAGGTAAGAGATTGTCGTACGTTGTAGACATGGTTCAACTGATGGAGGATGGCAAGGTCGCTAAAACAAGTAAGAGATTGTCGTACGTTGTAGACATGGTTCTACTGATGGCAAGGTCGCTAAAACAGGTAAGAGATTGTCGTACGTTGCAGACATGGTTCTACTGATGGATGATGGCAAGGTCGCTAAAACAGGTAAGAGATTGTCGTACGTTGCAGACATGGTTCTACTCATGGATGATGGCAAGGTCACTAAAACAGGTAAGAGATTGTCGTACATAGCAGACATGGTTCTACTCATGGATGATGGCAAGGTCGCTAAAACAGGTAAGAGATTGTCGTACGTTACAGACATGGTTCTACTCATGGATGATGGCAGGGTCGCTAAAACAGGTAAGAGATTGTCGTACGTTGCAGACATGGTTCTACTGATGGCAAGGTCGCTAAAACAGGTAAGAGATTGTCGTACGTTGCAGACATGGTTCTACTGATGGAGGATGGCAAGGTCGCTAAAACAGGTAAGAGATTGTCGTATGTTGCAGACATGGTTCTACTGATGGCAAGGTCACTAAAACAGGTAAGAGATTGTCGTATTTTGTAGACATGGTTCTACTGATGGAGGATGGCAAGGTCGCTAAAACAGGTAAGAGATTGTCGTACGTTGCAGACATGGTTCTACTGATGGCAAGGTCACTAAAACAGGTAAGAGATTGTCATATTTTGTAGACATGGTTCTACTGATGGAGGATGGCAAGGTCGCTAAAACAGGTAAGAGATTGTCGTACGTTGCAGACATGGTTCTACTGATGGCAAGGTCGCTAAAACAGGTAAGAGATTGTCGTACGTTGCAGACATGGTTCTACTGATGGAGGATGGCAACTTGGCAAGGTCGCTAAAACAGGTAAGAGATTGTCGTACGTTGCAGACATGGTTCTACTGATGGCAAGGTCACTAAAACAGGTAAGAGATTGTCGTACGTTGTAGACATGGTTCTACTGATGGCAAGGTCGCTAAAACAGGTAAGAGATTGTCGTACGTTGCAGACATGGTTCTACTGAAATGGCAAGGTCGCTAAAACAGGTAAGAGATTGTCGTACGTTGCAGACATGGTTCTACTCATGGATGATGGCAAGGTCGCTAAAACAGGTAAGAGATTGTCGTACGTTGCAGACATGGTTCTACTGATGGCAAGGTCACTAAAACAGGTAAGAGATTGTCGTATTTTGTAGACATGGTTCTACTGATGGAGGATGGCAAGGTCGCTAAAACAGGTAAGAGATTGTCGTACGTTGCAGACATGGTTCTACTGATGGCAAGGTCACTAAAACAGGTAAGAGATTGTCGTATTTTGTAGACATGGTTCTACTGATGGAGGATGGCAAGGTCGCTAAAACAGGTAAGAGATTGTCGTACGTTGCAGACATGGTTCTACTGATGGAGGATGGCAATTGGCAAGGTCGCTAAAACAGGTAAGAGATTGTCGTACGTTGCAGACATGGTTCTACTGATGGCAAGGTCACTAAAACAGGTAAGAGATTGTCGTATGTTGTAGACATGGTTCTACTGATGGCAAGGTCGCTAAAACAGGTAAGAGATTGTCGTACGTTGCAGACATGGTTCTACTGATGGCAAAGTCGCTAAAACAGGTAAGAGATTGTCGTACGTTGCAGACATGGTTCTACTCATGGATGATGGCAAGGTCGCTAAAACAGGTAAGAGATTGTCGTACGTTGCAGACATGGTTCTACTCATGGATGATGGCAAGGTCGCTAAAACAGGTAAGAGATTGTCGTACGTTGCAGACATGGTTCTACTCATGGATGATGGCAGGGTCGCTAAAACAGGTAAGAGATTGTCGTACGTTGCAGACATGGTTCTACTGATGGCAAGGTCACTAAAACAGGTAAGAGATTGTCGTATTTTGTAGACATGGTTCTACTGATGGAGGATGGCAAGGTCGCTAAAACAGGTAAGAGATTGTCGTACGTTGCAGACATGGTTCTACTGATGGCAAGGTCACTAAAACAGGTAAGAGATTGTCGTATTGAGACATGGTTCACTGATGGAGGATGGAGGTCGCTAAAACAGGTAAGAGATTGTCGTACGTTGCAGACATGGTTCTACTAGAGATTGTCGTATTTTGTAGACATGGTTCTACTGATGGAGGATGGCAAGGTCGCTAAAACAGGTAAGAGATTGTCGTACGTTGCAGACATGGTTCTACTGATGGCAAGGTCGCTAAAACAGGTAAGAGATTGTCGTACTTTGTAGACATGGTTCTACTGATGGAGGATGGCAAGGTCGCTAAAACAGGTAAGAGATTGTCGTACGTTGCAGACATGGTTCTACTGATGGCAAGGTCGCTAAAACAGGTAAGAGATTGTCGTACGTTGCAGACATGGTTCTACTGATGGAGGATGGCAACTTGGCAAGGTCGCTAAAACAGGTAAGAGATTGTCGTACGTTGTAGACATGGTTCTACTGATGGCAAGGTCGCTAAAACAGGTAAGAGATTGTCGTACGTTGCACACATGGTTCTACTCATGGCAAGGTCACTAAAACAGGTAAGAGATTGTCGTATTTTGTAGACATGGTTCTACTGATGGAGGATGGCAAGGTCGCTAAAACAGGTAAGAGATTGTCGTATTTTGTAGACATGGTTCTACTGATGGAGGATGGCAAGGTCGCTAAAACAGGTAAGAGATTGTCGTATTTTGTAGACATGGTTCTACTGATGGAGGATGGCAACTTGGCAAGGTCGCTAAAACAGGTAAGAGATTGTCGTACGTTGCAGACATGGTTCTACTGATGGAGGATGGCAACTTGGCAAGGTCGCTAAAACAGGTAAGAGATTGTCGTACGTTGTAGACATGGTTCTACTGATGGCAAGGTCGCTAAAACAGGTAAGAGATTGTCATACGTTGCAGACATGGTTCTACTCATGGATGATGGCAAGGTCGCTAAAACAGGTAAGAGATTGTCGTACGTTGTAGACATGGTTCTACTGATGGATGATGGCAAGGTCACTAAAACAGGTAAGAGATTGTCGTACGTTGTAGACATGGTTCAACTGATGGAGGATGGCAAGGTCGCTAAAACAAGTAAGAGATTGTCGTACGTTGTAGACATGGTTCTACTGATGGCAAGGTCGCTAAAACAGGTAAGAGATTGTCGTACGTTGCAGACATGGTTCTACTGATGGATGATGGCAAGGTCGCTAAAACAGGTAAGAGATTGTCGTACGTTGCAGACATGGTTCTACTCATGGATGATGGCAAGGTCACTAAAACAGGTAAGAGATTGTCGTACATAGCAGACATGGTTCTACTGATGGATGATGGCAAGGTCGCTAAAACAGGTAAGAGATTGTCGTACGTTGCAGACATGGTTCTACTCATGGATGATGGCAGGGTCGCTAAAACAGGTAAGAGATTGTCGTACGTTGCAGACATGGTTCTACTGATGGCAAGGTCGCTAAAACAGGTAAGAGATTGTCGTACGTTGCAGACATGGTTCTACTGATGGAGGATGGCAAGGTCGCTAAAACAGGTAAGAGATTGTCGTACGTTGCAGACATGGTTCTACTGATGGCAAGGTCACTAAAACAGGTAAGAGATTGTCGTACGTTGCAGACATGGTTCAACTGATGGAGGATGGCAAGGTCGCTAAAACAGGTAAGAGATTGTCGTACGTTGCAGACATGGTTCTACTGATGGCAAGGTCACTAAAACAGGTAAGAGATTGTCGTACGTTGCAGACATGGTTCAACTGATGGAGGATGGCAAGGTCGCTAAAACAGGTAAGAGATTGTCGTACGTTGCAGACATGGTTCTACTGATGGCAAGATTGCTAAAACAGGTAAGAAATTGTCGTACGTTGCAGACATGGTTCTACTGATGGCAAGGTCACTAAAACAGGTAAGAGTTTGTCGTACGTTGTAGACATGGTTCTACTGATGGCAAGGTCGCTAAAACAGGTAAGAGATTGTCATACGTTGCAGACATGATTCTACTGATGGCAAGGTCGCTAAAACAGGTAAGAGATTGTCGTATGTTGCAGACATGGTTCTACTCATGGATGATGGCAAGGTCACTAAAACAGGTAAGAGATTGTCGTACGTTGTAGACATGGTTCTACTGATGGCAAGGTCGCTAAAACAGGTAAGAGATTGTCGTACGTTGCAGACATGGTTCTACTCATGGATGATGGCAAGGTCACTAAAACAGGTAAGAGATTGTCGTACGTTGCAGACATGGTTCTACTGATGGCAAGGTCGCTAAAACAGGTAAGAGATTGTCGTACGTTGTAGACATGGTTCTACTGATGGCAAGGTCGCTAAAACAGGTAAGAGATTGTCATACGTTGCAGACATGGTTCTACTGATGGCAAGGTCGCTAAAACAGGTAAGAGATTGTCGTACGTTGCAGACATGGTTCTACTGATGGAGGATGGCAAGGTCGCTAAAACAGGTAAGAGATTGTCGTACGTTGCAGACATGGTTCTACTCATGGATGATGGCAAGGTCACTAAAACAGGTAAGAGATTGTCGTACGTTGCAGACATGGTTCTACTGATGGATGATGGCAAGGTCGCTAAAACAGGTAAGAGATTGTCGTACGTTGCAGACATGGTTCTACTGATGGCAAGGTCGCTAAAACAGGTAAGAGATTGTCGTATTTTGTACAGCTGGGCGCAAAACAACTTTGAAAATACATCCGTTATGTCGAATTCTGTCAGACCAAGCAAAAATACTTCGACATAGCCGAAGTTTGACTTAACAAAATTCAATATCAACAACATCAATATGTAAAATGAGAGTGTCTGAATCTGGACTTTGATCCAAATTCGAGATAACCGGAGAATTTGACATAACCTACTTTGACATAACGGATGTAGACTGTATGTCAATAATGTTGAAAAATGCATGTGTATTAGTGTTTGTCTCACAGGCTGCACTCTTGTTTAATTTTAATTTTAATATGGGGTATGGCTGTCTCTCGAACTTTCTTATTTGTAGGAGTATCGGAACCGATTAAAAAAAAAAGGGGGGACACAACCCATTGTATATATAACTGAACTGTATTGTAAAACAAGTTTATCGTCTAGACAAAATGAACAGTCATGGTATTATACTCTTAACAAAGTCACACGTTTTGCACATGTAAGTACTGTAGTAGTCCCAGTAATATCTATGGATGTGGGATAGATATGGCGACTACTTTTCCACTGCATGATAGCTAAATGGCTGTCGTTTGTATGGAGATATAATAGTATATTAACCTAAATCTCTATGTAGTCCCAGTAATATCTATGGAGGTGGGATAGATATGGCGACTACTTATCCACTGCATGATAGCTAAATGGCTGTCGTTTGTATGGAGATATAATAGTATATTAACCTAAATCTCTATGAAGGAAAGGGTTATGGAACAAATTTATCTGTATTAAGGGACCGTTCCTGCTTAGAGACCGCTTTTTGCCCTTCCCTTTGGTGGTCTCTTAATACAAGTTTAACTGTAACGATTTCTCAATATGTTATGAAGGATTCCATTAATTTTCAGGTTTACCCTCAGAAATCTTACAATCTGTAGAAATTTATTCTGTTGACAACGATGATGGAGAGGTAACTGAAAGTGCATCAGAATCCCACATGGAAGAGCCTGGAGACGACATTGATAGTGGCGCACTTGTTGAGGAAGAAGAGAAGGAGACCGGCGTTGTAAAGCCGGGTATCTACAAGTCATACTGGAAGGCAGTCGGTGGTTGTCTCGCTCCGTCTGTTCTTGTCACTCTGTTCCTCATGCAAGGTACTTGAAGATGGAATGAATTAAGTTGCAATTAAATGTAGGAATCAATCAATATCATGGTTTCCCTACTATGTGTTGTATGGAACATCCTCGCAGCTTCATAGTCTTATAGTTAGTTTTTGTTGGATGTGACATTCTGGCAGCAGCGGACAGGCGGATCAGTAGTCCAGTGGTAACATGCTGGACTGGTAATCCAGGGATCGCAGGATCGATCCCCCGTCTGACCCTAATAAAATTGATCTTTCGGATGGGACTTTAAACTAAGGTCTTGTGACGGTGCTGTACACCGTGCACGTAAAAGAACCAGAGGAGACTCTGGAATGGGTCTCTGTCTGTATCATTGCACTATCCTCCAAAAATCTAAAATTACAAATCTCTTCAGGAGGCGTCGCTCATACACTTAACAACTCTTATAAGTGTGCATGTATAAATGGTCTCATATCCACGTCAATATTGGCCCGATAATGATGACATTTTCAGCAAATACAGTTGAGATATATTTCATGATATTTCATTTATTTTATTTCATAACAAACACAAATGTAACACACATGACTAAGTAATGTGATGGTGCGTAAAAAGTCAATGTTGCAAAATGATAATGTCAATGATAAAACTCAGGCCAATGAGAATTAATTATTCTAATATCGCGTATGCACACCCTAACTGCGGATCACAGCTTGGCAACGTCGTCGCATGGAAGGGACATAACGTTGTACATAGTTCTGGGGTAGATTTGCCCATTCTTGCCCAATCTTCGCACGGAGCTGGGCGATGGTATGTGGCACTGCGCCGGTCCTTCTTACGCGGCGATTCAATTCATCCCATAGATTTTCTATAATGTTTAAGTCGGGAGACTTCGGTGGTATGTCCATCACATTGATGTGGTTAGCATTCAGAAAGAATCTTGTCGCCCTAGCCATGTGGGCTGGTGCGCCATCCTGCAGCAACCGCAATCCTCTATTGTTCCTAAACATGGGTACTACCTCAGTTTGAAGCACGTCATGTTGGTACCGGGCGGCGTTTAGTTTACCGTTAATGAACACGATGTTAGTCTTGTGATGTAAGGAGACACCAGCCCATATCATTACTGACCTATCTCGTTCGATGACGCAGTTGTCGTTGAACCGTTCTCCCCGTTGTCGATATACCCGTGAACGACAGTCGTTTTCCTGTAGGCAGAACTTCTTTTTGTCAGTAAACAGGACCTGCCGCCATTCTGCCTGTGTTGTTCTAAGATGACGCCGAGCCCAACGATCTCGCAATGCCCTATGCCTTTGAGTCAATACAATACCCTTAAATGGCCGTCTACACCGCATGTTGGCGAGCGATCGAAGACGCCTTCTAACGGTCTGCGCAGAGATATGGCGTCCGTGCGTCCCACGCGTTTCTCCAGACGTCTTGACGGCTGTACGTGTTCTCTGCTGACGATGCACATGTACGATGTGATTATCTTGTGCAGCTGTTGTACAACGCCCACGTTGGTCTGCGAGGGAGGTTACCAACGTTGCCAGTTGCTCTGTACTTAAGCATCAGCTTTCTGATGGTTATGCGGTGTACACCCATGCGTCGCGCAGCCTGCAAATGATATGGATAACATGAAATTAGTAATTAAAATATATAATTTATTTTTTATGGATATTTTCGATAAAAAACTGAATGTTAGTGACTTTCAATTTTTATAACACAAAGAAACTTAATTAATTAGTGACATTGAATTAACTTTGAGACGTACCTCTGTTTGGTGTATACCGGCGTTGATGAAGCCGACGGCTATTCCCCGTTCCGCTATGGTCAGCCAGCCCATGTCATGTTTTTCTGATGTGTGGATCGTAATCAAGTCCACAACGACCAAATGCAGTTTTATTTTGTGCCAGCGCACCATTTCCTCGTGCATTGTGTTGATTTTGACGTTGCGTGGTTCAACGCGCCGTATAGATTAAATTGAACATGTGGAGCACGGGATAATACTCGAAATGTAGTCAATAGCCAGTACACAAAATTTCGTGCAAAAATATTGATAAATAAAAAAGTTATACGGAAATCAAAGATGCACACTTATAAGAGTTGTTAAGTGTATGGGCAACCGGTAGCGATGATAAATAAACGTAAAACACACAAAGGCAGCAGCGGAAATGTAAGTTGTTGCCAAAGTGGAGCGACTATTTCAATGGTTCTCCAGGGCTTTTTCTGGAGGGCAACTTGGGTGAAGTCAGGGTGCCAAGGGACTCCAGGGCTCCACTTTTCGCTAAAGAAAATA
The DNA here is from genome assembly GCA_014843695.1 of Archivesica marissinica. NCBI lineage: Eukaryota > Metazoa > Mollusca > Bivalvia > Venerida > Vesicomyidae > Archivesica > Archivesica marissinica. Next base: position 57,270,078 of record CM026404.1, on the reverse strand, counting down.
AAACTTAAATTGTTTTTTTTACAATTTTCAGACAAAATATTGTTCAGTAAGATACATTGGCCATTGTAAAGCACTCCTTCTATTCATATCTTGTATTTAATGGTCATATTGTGTATTTTAACCCTTTTATGTTGAAATGATTATATAATGCCATTAGATAACACAATCTCGTGCTTTCTCACTTCTCCCAACAATTTGGGCCTAGCTTGAGCCCTGGTTCTCCTGATAAATAAAGCTAGAAAGTTACTATGCATTTATGACCATAACTGCTCAAGTGTAATCTTTAACTTCTTGTGGAAGTCATGATAACGCAGTGGATGCGCGTTCGCTTCAGGTGCGAACGGTCGGGGTTCGAGACCCGCTGGAGCCATTACGATTGTGCCCTTACGATTGTGCTCTTAGACAAGGTATTTAAATTCCATGTTGACTCTTCTCTCTCCCTCGTGGCGATGGATTCCATCAGGAATGAGGTGTCGAGAGTGATTAATATAAGTATCGAGCTAAAATAAATTTGTATAAACTAACTTCTATGTTACTCTACTTGCAAACACAAACAAATATAGACGTACTTGATTAATTAACTAGAGCTTTAACATGTTTGGGGTCCGCCTCCGTGGTCGAGTGGTTAAAGTCATTGACTTGTATACCACTGTAACCTATCATCACTTGATGGTCACGGGTTCGAGCCCTGCTCAGGCCATGTCTCATTTATATGAAAAAGTTGGCAGTTTCTTACAGAGATTGGGGCACCCAAGTACTGGTTAACCGCTGGAGCCTGCCCAGGAAAGGTGTTGTTAGGTAAACTGCCCGCCGGCGATATAGCCCAAAATGGTGCTGATGCAGGCGTAAAACCCAAACTAACAAACAAACAAGCCTAACATGTTTGTTAAGGAAAAAGTGAGACGTTAGTTACTTAGATTGTACATTGTTTATGAAGGTAATCACAGGGATCATTCTAGAGGGCGATGTGGGCGAAATTGTCGCCCTAGGGATCCTGACTTCGCCCTCTGGGGGCCCACTTCTCCCTAAAAAAAAAAAGAAAAAAGTTTTTGTTTTTTACGATTTTCAAACAAAATTGTGTCTAGTAAGATACACTGGCCCATTATAAAGCACTCCTTCTATTCAAATGTTGTATTTAATGGTTGTACTGTGTATTTTAACCCTATTTTGCAGAAGTATATTAAAGAACACCATTTAAGGAAGCGATCATGCGCTTTCTCACTTCTCCCAAAAATTCTGACCTAGAATGAACCCTGCTAATCTTGCTGTGTTTCAGCATCACGTAACATAAATGATTGGTGGTTGTCCTATTGGGTATCGCATTCCAAGAAGCCAGCAGACAACAGCGTGCAGAATGTGACGACAGCCGGTGACGATGTAATGTTCTACCTGAGTATTTACGGCTGTTTGGCTGGAGCAAACTCTATCTTCGCCTTGTTTCGAGCTTTTCTGTTTGCTTATGGTGGAATCTGTGCTGCGCAGACTATCCACAGGAAATTACTGAACAATATATTAAAGGTACAATTTAGCATAGTTACTAGGGATGTCAACGAGTACTCGAGTACTCGTTCAAACGACCGAGTATCGAATACTTTTCAGATAATCGAGTACTCGGTTAAAAAAAATAAAATCAACAAATCTGAGTTGCCTGTGAACAAATCGTGATCAGTGGGATTAGCGAAACTTCCGCTGTACCAAACAATGCAATATACAGCGTGTCATGGTGATTAACAATACCTGTATATCACACAGAGCTACAGTGACCGAATAATTAAGGTGTTGATTCAACTTAATTGGGAAGCGTAAGTTTGATGCAAATTATTTTATCATTGTCGTCACTACTGAGGCGGGTCGTCCGATTGTCTGTCGTGTGAATGACATCTTTTGTCTGGTGGTCAGAACTTGTTTTGATGTTATCATTGACTCTTAATTGATTACTCAATTTAGAACTTTAAACAGCTACCCATAGCAGGGCAATACCGAAATAGTTGTTAAATAATAAATATCGTAACTTTTGCCATTAACGTTAACGCTGTTAAACTGTGAAGAGATCTTTAGAATATAATAGTAGTATAGTAATATAAGTGAATTGTGAGAATGCCTCCACCTAAATCTGTGGTATGGAAGTACTGGACAACACATCGAAGCAATGAATTGATTAAAAGCAGGACCAATCTGATTGACGAGACAAGAAGCATAATCCACGGTAACGGTAACTGAGTACTCGAGTACTCGATCGAATACCTTTCCGAGTACTCGAGTACCAAAATCACTACTCGTTGACATCCCTAATAGTTACTGAAGTGTTTTATGTGGCCCCTACTCTGCTACTTTCTACTAATTTATTAAAGGTAGACTGTTTGCGAACATTTATCTGGTGATGTACTCAGTCAGGAGGAGTCGGTTAATTTTCCGGTAATTTCAATACAAAACTAGGGCACTGGGTCAAGTTAATGTCTGTCTGTCTGTCTGTCTGTCTGTCTGTCTGTCTGTCTGTCTGTCTGTCTGTCTGTCTGTCTGTCTGTCTGTCTGTCTGTCTGTCTGTCTGTCTGTCTGTCGTCTGTCTGTCTGTCTGTCTGTCTGTCTGTCTGTCTGTCTGTCTGTCTGTCTGTCTGTCTGTCTGTCTGTCTGTCTGTCTGTCTGTCTGTCTGTCTGTCTGTCTGAAACACACACCAATTTTGATGAAACATGGTATGGATGACTAGTAGATGGCAGCCATGTCAATCCTGATAAAACATGGTATGGATGACTAGTAGATGGCAGCCATGTCAATCCTGATAAAACATGGTATGGATGACTAGTAGATGGCAGCCATGTCAATCCTGATAAAACATGGTATGGATGACTAGTAGATGATAGCCATGTCAATCCTGATAAAACATGGTATGGATGACTAGTAGATGGCAGCCATGTCAATCCTGATGAAACATGGTATGGATGACTAGTAGATGGCAGCCATGTCAATCCTGGTGAAACATGGTATGGATGACTAGTAGATGGCAGCCATGTCAATCTGATGAAACATGGTATGTATGACTAGTAGATGGCAGCCATCCTTATGAAACATGGTATGGATGACTAGTAGATGGCAGCCATGTCAATCCTGATAAAACATGGTATGGATGACTAGTAGATGGCAGCCATGTCAATCCTGATGAAACATGGTATGGATGACTAGTAGATGGCAGCCATGTCAATCCTGATAAAACATGGTATGGATGACTAGTAGATGGCAGCCATGTCAATCCTGATGAAACATGGTATGTATGACTAGTAGATGGCAGCCATCCTTATGAAACATGGTATGGATGACTAGTAGATGGCAGCCATGTCAATCCTGGTGAAACATGGTATGGATGACTAGTAGATGGCAGCCATGTCAATCCTGATAAAACATGGTATGGATGACTAGTAGATGGCAGCCATGTCAATCCTGGTGAAACATGGTATGGGAGACTAGGTAGTAGATGGCAGCCATGTCAATCCTGATGAAACATGGTATGGATGACTAGTAGATGGCGGCCATGTCAATCCTGATAAAACATGGTATGGATGACTAGTAGATGGCAGCCATGTCAATCCTGGTGAAACATGGTATGGGAGACTAGGTAGTAGATGGCAGCCATGTCAATCCTGATGAAACATGGTATGGATGACTAGTAGATGGCGGCCATGTCAATCCTGATAAAACATGGTATGGATGACTAGTAGATGGCAGCCATGTCAATCCTGGTGAAACATGGTATGGGAGACTAGGTAGTAGATGGCAGCCATGTCAATCCTGATGAAACATGGTATGGATGACTAGTAGATGGCAGCCATGTCAATCCTGATGAAACTTGGTATGAAGCACGGGGCCATTAAAGTCTGTCCCATCAAAATCCATGGAACTTTATATTTTGTTCATTTTATAAGAAAAGTTATTTAAAATTATATCATCATATTCAAGATGGAGATATTTTTTTTGTCCATTGAAGTCAAAATGTTGTTATTTTTCCCATAATGCAAATTGACATGACATCGCTTTGCATTGTGGAGTATGGAGAAGCTCACAAAATGTTGATTTTTGAATTCACGGCAATTACATAATGAGGAAACTGCAATGATATCATTTGAAATATTAAAGCGACATTACATCGCAAAAATAAAAAAAAATGCATTTGTTAACGTATACATGCATTGCTACTACAAATTCTTCTGAATACATTCGAACATTAACATTGAATCAATAAACAGTGTTTTTGTGGTCAACAAACTTTCAAAAGTGAAAGTAGGATTTCATATAACTGTCATCCATGCTCCTGAATTGATGTTTGTTTGTTATTGGAGTTGATACTTAACGAGTGATACTGTGTCATCTAGAGATAATTCAACTAAGATTAGTCTACAAATAAATATGCATAAGCACAAAAGTGAGTAAATCTGTACCATAAATCGAGTTATTCAAGATACACGCGTTGTATTCCACATGGATGTCGACAATATTTACATTATTTTGTTATTTCAACAAACCGCATATACGACGTTTGTTTATTAGTTGAAATATTCAGATTTTGAGGCAAATATTTGAAAAAAATATATACCATACAATAGGAAATTACATTCTATAGAAATTTGCATTTTCACTGATGTAGTGTCGCTTTAAACAAGGTCACCCCCCCCCCTAAAGGTCCATGTTAAAAATAACATTTACGACTTCTTCTTAACTAAGGTCAAGATCATATTTAAAGGGTTAACCCTTTGCCTCATGCAAGCACCTCTTGACGCCATTACCAACACGACATACATTGACAATGTAGTAGCCAAACCAATGTTCATAAACCCTTTCCCTCATGCAAGCACCTCTTGACGCCATTACCAATACAACATACATTGACAATGTAGTAGCCAAACCAATGTTCATAAACCCTTTCCCTCATGCAAGCACCTCTTGACGCCATTACCAATACGACATACATTGACAATGTAGTAGCCAAACCAATGTTCATTAACCCTTTCCCTCATGTAAGCACCTCTTGACGCCATTACCAATACGACATACATTGATAATGTAGTAGCCAAACCAATGTTCATTAATGTCCAAATGTAATTGTCTTATTTTTGTCTTGGCAATAACTTCATAACCCATGACCACAGGCACCAGACACAAAAAAAATTAAAAATTTTTGTGTCTGGTGCCTGTGCCCATGACGGTATTAGGGTGATAATTTACATTTAATATCCATCTAAAAAGGGAGACACACAAAGCAGTACACATATCTTTTTACAGTCAAACCTGTCTTAAGCAGCCAGCCAAGGGATTCTCAGAAAGTGGCTGCTTAGCACAGGTGGCTGCTTAATAGAGGTCCAATGTATAATAAAACAGCATATTGGGGAACTGGCTGCTTAATACAGGTTGGCTGCTTAATAAATGGATTGACGAGTGAAGTGTTGTATGGGCATTCTCTTGGGTTCGAGCTTTGTCGTGTGGTGATGGGCGGATCACTGTACCGGCCCAATCACTGTACTGGCCACATCACGGTTGTCATTCTTACGGCGGTGTTTGGGTCTATGGTTCATATTGCCACTTTTATCGCTAATCCAATCGCTCACTTATATACTGTAATGGTGTAGATATCATGATAAAATATGTTCTTATCCAATTACTAGAATCCTAGTTATATCTATATATGTATACATTTTTATTTATATTTCCATATATTATTGTCATGTGTAAATGTTTAAAATTGCATCTGTAATTGTGAATCGCAATAGAATTTATTTAATTTTTGCGCTGTATAAATGCTATGTATTTGTAGTGCTGACCACTAACACAGGTTTGACTGTATTTGGCTCTATTGTTTCTGTCAAACCTGTGTTAGTGATCACCTCCATTAAGCAGACAATCTGTATTAACCCATTCAACACCAAATAACTGACATGCACTGGTGCATGATATTTTTAGACCATTAAATTAATAAGAAAATTATATTTGGTCCAGTTCATTTATCAAAATGGGTAATTTTGTCTAAAAATTAGTAATATTACTGGCAAAAAGTGCAGATCCTGATGAGACTGCTCGTCAATAGCTGGCTCATCTGGATGTACACTTTTTGTAAGCTTATTTAGAGGTCTGTGGTGTTGAAAGGGTTAAGTAGCCAGTTTCCAGATATGTTGTTTTATTATACATTTGCCCTCTATTAAGCAGACACCTGTGTAAAGCAGCCACTTTATGGGATTCCCCTGGCTGGCTGCTTAAGATATGTTTTGACTGTATTGTGTTCATTGTGAATTCATACCTTTCCATCTTATCTTCCAGGCTCCCATCTCGTTCTTTGACTGTATTGTGTTCATTGTGAATTCATACCTTTCCATCTTATCTTCCAGGCTTCCCATCTCGTTCTTTGACTGTATTGTGTTCATTGTGAATTCATACCTTTCCATCTTATCTTCCAGGCTCCCATCTCGTTCTTTGACTGTATTGTGTTCATTGTGAATTCATACCTTTCCATCTTATCTTCCAGGCTTCCCATCTCGTTCTTTGACTGTATTGTGTTCATTGTGAATTCATACCTTTCCATCTTATCTTCCAGGCTCCCATCTCGTTCTTTGACTGTATTGTGTTCATTGTGAATTCATACCTTTCCATCTTATCTTCCAGGCTCCCATCTCGTTCTTTGACTGTATTGTGTTCATTGTGAATTCATACCTTTCCATCTTATCTTCCAGGCTCCCATCTCGTTCTTTGACTGTATTGTGTTCATTGTGAATTCATACCTTTCCATCTTATCTTCCAGGCTCCCATCTCGTTCTTTGACTGTATTGTGTTCATTGTGAATTCATACCTTTCCATCTTATCTTCCAGGCTCCCATCTCGTTCTTTGACTGTATTGTGTTCATTGTGAATTCATACCTTTCCATCTTATCTTCCAGGCTCCCATCTCGTTCTTTGACTGTATTGTGTTCATTGTGAATTCATACCTTTCCATCTTATCTTCCAGGCTCCCATCTCGTTCTTTGACTGTATTGTGTTCATTGTGAATTCATACCTTTCCATCTTATCTTCCAGGCTCCCATCTCGTTCTTTGACTGTATTGTGTTCATTGTGAATTCATACCTTTCCATCTTATCTTCCAGGCTCCCATCTCGTTCTTTGACTGTATTGTGTTCATTGTGAATTCATACCTTTCCATCTTATCTTCCAGGCTCCCATCTCGTTCTTTGACTGTATTGTGTTCAGTGTGAATTCATACCTTTCCATTTTATCTTCCAGGCTCCCATCTCGTTCTTTGACTGTATTGTGTTCAGTGTGAATTCATACCTTTCCATCTTATCTTCCAGGCTCCCATCTCGTTCTTTGACTGTATTGTGTTCATTGTGAATTCATACCTTTCCATCTTATCTTCCAGGCTCCCATCTCGTTCTTTGACTGTATTGTGTTCATTGTGAATTCATACCTTTCCATCTTATCTTCCAGGCTCCCATCTCGTTCTTTGACTGTATTGTGTTCATTGTGAATTCATACCTTTCCATCTTATCTTCCAGGCTCCCATCTCGTTCTTTGACTGTATTGTGTTCAGTGTGAATTCATACCTTTCCATCTTATCTTCCAGGCTCCCATCTCGTTCTTTGACTGTATTGTGTTCATTGTGAATTCATACCTTTCCATCTTATCTTCCAGGCTCCCATCTCATTCTTTGACTGTATTGTGTTCAGTGTGAATTCATACCTTTCCATTTTATCTTCCAGGCTCCCATCTCGTTCTTTGACTGTATTGTGTTCATTGTGAATTCATACCTTTCCATCTTATCTTCCAGGCTCCCATCTCGTTCTTTGACTGTATTGTGTTCAGTGTGAATTCATACCTTTCCATCTTATCTTCCAGGCTCCCATCTCGTTCTTTGACTGTATTGTGTTCATTGTGAATTCATACCTTTCCATCTTATCTTCCAGGCTCCCATCTCGTTCTTTGACTGTATTGTGTTCATTGTGAATTCATACCTTTCCATCTTATCTTCCAGGCTCCCATCTCGTTCTTTGACTGTATTGTGTTCATTGTGAATTCATACCTTTCCATCTTATCTTCCAGGCTCCCATCTCGTTCTTTGACTGTATTGTGTTCATTGTGAATTCATACCTTTCCATCTTATCTTCCAGGCTCCCATCTCGTTCTTTGACTGTATTGTGTTCATTGTGAATTCATACCTTTCCATCTTATCTTCCAGGCTCCCATCTCGTTCTTTGACTGTATTGTGTTCATTGTGAATTCATACCTTTCCATCTTATCTTCCAGGCTCCCATCTCGTTCTTTGACTGTATTGTGTTCATTGTGAATTCATACCTTTCCATCTTATCTTCCAGGCTCCCATCTCGTTCTTTGACTGTATTGTGTTCAGTGTGAATTCATACCTTTCCATTTTATCTTCCAGGCTCCCATCTCGTTCTTTGACTGTATTGTGTTCATTGTGAATTCATACCTTTCCATCTTATCTTCCAGGCTCCCATCTCGTTCTTTGACTGTATTGTGTTCATTGTGAATTCATACCTTTCCATCTTATCTTCCAGGCTCCCATCTCGTTCTTTGACTGTATTGTGTTCATTGTGAATTCATACCTTTCCATCTTATCTTCCAGGCTCCCATCTCGTTCTTTGACTGTATTGTGTTCAGTGTGAATTCATACCTTTCCATCTTATCTTCCAGGCTCCCATCTCGTTCTTTGACTGTATTGTGTTCATTGTGAATTCATACCTTTCCATCTTATCTTCCAGGCTCCCATCTCGTTCTTTGACTGTATTGTGTTCAGTGTGAATCATACCTTTCCATCTTATCTTCCAGGCTCCCATCTCGTTCTTTGACACAACACCGATTGGTCGAATTGTGAACAGATTTTCATCAGATGTCTACTCTATTGATGACTCTCTACCATTTATAATGAACATATTCCTTGCACAAATCTACGGCATTCTTGGCACCATTGTGATCACGTGCTATGGTTTACCCTGGTTTTCTATCTTACTTCTGCCGTTGGGGTTGTTATATTATAAAATTCAGGTAAGTGATTATTTATTTTTCGTAAAATGTTTCTTACTCGAGAAATTGCCGGTTTTCCCCATTCTGGATGGATTTTTAAAATGGTCATGTGAAGCTATATAGCAGTCTGTGTGTTATGTTCTTCAACAAACTGGTTGCTGAACTGGCCGTAGCCCTTTCAACACTACAGGCCTCTAAATAGACTTCGTGACGAGCCGTCTCATCAGGATCTGCACTTTTTAGATAAAATTACCCATTTTAATAAATGAACTGGTCCAACGGTAATTTTCTTATTAATTTATTGGTCTAAAAATATCATGCACCAGTGCATGTCAGTTACTTGGGGTTGAATGGGTTAATATCATGCACCAGTGCATGTCAGTTACTTGGGGTTGAATGGGTTAAATATCATGCACCAGTGCATGTCAGTTACTTGGGGTTGAATGGGTTAATATCATGCACCAGTGCATGTCAGTTACTTGGGGTTGAATGGGTTAATATCATGCACCAGTGCATGTCAGTTACTTGGGGTTGAATGGGTTAATATCATGCACCAGTGCATGTCAGTTACTTGGGGTTGAATGGGTTTATACTTAATCAGTGATGACCTTGAATAGTGTTACTGACAATAAAACAATTATATTGCTGTATCTGGTATGGGACTTTTTTATGGCATAGTGGAATGTGGATGGTGTACAAATTCTTTATCTGGTAGTGGAATGTGGGTGGCATAGCAATTCTTTATCCGGTAGAGGAATGTGGATGGCATAGCAATTCTTTATCCGGTAGAGGATTGTGGATGGCATAGCAATTCTTTATCCGGTAGAGGAATGTGGATGGCATAGTAATGCTTTATCCGGTAGAGGAATGAGGATGACATAGTAATGCTTTATCCGGTAGAGGAATGAGGATGGCATAGCAATTCTTTATCCGGTAGAGGAATGTGGATGGCATAGTAATGCTTTATCCGGTATAGGAATGAGGATGGCATAGTAATGCTTTATCCGGTAGAGGAATGAGGATGGCATAGCAATTCTTTATCCGGTAGAGGAATGTGGATGGCATTGCAATTCTTTATCCGGTAGAGGAATGAGGATGGCATAGTAATTCTTTATCCGGTAGAGGAATGTGGATGACGTACAAATTCTTTATCCGGTAGAGGAATGTGGATGACGTACAAATTCTTTATCCGGTAGAGGAATGTGGATGGCGTACATATTCTTTATCCGGTAGAGGAATGTGGATGGCGTACAAATTCTTTATCCAGTAGAGGAATGAGGATGGCATAGCAATTCTTTATCTCCTTGCTTTGTTCATTAGAACAAAGAGATTATTGTTCAAGAATGTTACTGTTTACCTTTTGGTGTTTAATTTCAATACATATAACTATAGTAAAGTGTTTGTTTATTAGAGTGTCACCCCTATTTAAATGAGACACCTCTTTTTTATGTATATTATGTTCAATTCAGAATTACTACAGACAGACTTCAAGGGAAATAAAAAGAATCTCAAGCGTGACACTATCACCTATATATGCTCACTTCTCGGAGACTATCACTGGCATGACCACTATCAGAGCCATGCGAGAACAAAACAGGTACCGTAAATACTTGAGCATGAGACGAACTCGGCCATAAGTCGAGGGGTATATTTGAGTTTAAACTTGATTTATTTTACAACGATTGTGAAGCAAGTTCTAACAACTTATATTAATCTTGTTGGCGCAGATGAAAGCGTATATGTGGCATTCGTGTGGGAGGAAACCGGAGTACCCGGAGAAAACCCCTCCTGTCCGATCTGGCGACCACCGTACCGTATGTTTGGGCATAGGTAATCTTGTATTTTACTTGCACCTACTCATATGTCGATGTCAAACATTCAGGGTGGTTTCGGGATGGTTGGTTTTGGGGACTGGGTAATAAGAATGGCATCATTTGGAATTAGTTGAACTGCTAAAAAATACACAATATAACGACTATGTGTGTGTGTTTTACGTTTATTTATCGTCGCTACCAGTTGTCCATATGAGCGACACCTCCTGAGGAGATTAGTCAATTTAGAGTTTTGGAGGATAGTGCAATGATACAGACAGAGACACATATCGTCGCTACCGGTTGCTCATATGAGCGACACCTCCTGAAGAGATTAGTCATTTTAGATTGTTGGAGGATAGTGCAATGATACAGACAGAGACCCATTCCAGAGTCTCCTCTGGTTCTTTTACATGCACGGTGTACAGCACCGACACGAGACCTCGGTTTAATGTTCCATCTGAAAGACTGTTAATTTTATTAGGGTCAGACAGGGGATCGAACCTGCGATACTTGGATTACCAGTCCAGTAATGATTATGACCAGCCATGAGTACTATGCAGCCAGTGAAAGCTTTAGTCTAATTTTCTACTATTTTAGAGTCAACTATTCTAAACAGCTTTGTGATTAAATCACTTTACAGACATGTTAAAGCGACATTACATCGCAAAAAGCAAATAAAATGCATGTTTTCACATATAAATGCATTCCTACTACAAATTCTTCTGAATACATTCGAACACTAACATTGAATCAATAAATAGTGTTTCTGTGGTCGACAAACTTTCAAAAGTGAAAGTAGGATTTCATATAACTGTCATCCACACTCGTTTGTTTGTCATTGGAGTCAATACTAAACGCGCGATACAGTTTTTGAGGCAAATATTGGAGAGAAAAAAATATACCATAGGATATTACATTCTGCAGACATTTGCGTTTTCGCCGATGTAGTGTCACTTTAAGGTCATCTTCCTGTTCAAAATGACTGTCACAGAGTCTAGCAGTATTGTTGTCACATAATTCACTAGTTACAAAACCAGTATTGCCAAAGTATTTCAGTAATGAAATCCAAACGTTTTAACATTTAACACTTTATATACGCACGCCCATATGGTTCGCAGGAGTCGAGGGTAAATAACCTCAATCATCATCACCGAACACTTTATTTTGCGATTTTCGCGATTTTGAACATTTTCATTTCATCCATGCTGTATCGCGAAATTAAAGGTGACTGTTTATGTATATATCGCTTATAAATGTATTGACTTGCACATTTTTGATATAATGTACATACTTTCGGATATAGCTCTACATTCGGACGCAGTATTGTTCACTAGAATCATGAATTCGTGATCAACTTAGATTGCGAAAATTAGCCACACATGTATATATATATAAATGCTTGCGAATAAATAGTGTTCTACAGTTTTGACTATAATTATAATCTTATATTACAAGGATAGTCATTTGATTGTGTAGTCTGCCTCCGTGGTCGAGTGGTTAAGGTCGCTGACTTATATACCACTGTAACCTATCATCACTGATGGTCACGGGTTCGAGCCCCGCTCAGACTGTGTCTCATTTATATGAAAAAGTTGGCAGTTTCTTACGGAGGTTGGTGCACCCAAGTACTGGTTAACCGTTGGAGCCTGCCCAGGAAAGGTGTTGTTAGGTAAACTGCCCGCCGGCGATATAGCCCAAAATGGTGCTGATGCGGGCGTAAAACCCGAAATATAATATAACATAATTGTTTGTTTGGTTCTGTCAGTAGCTTCATTTCTCAGGGATATATCATAATAGCAAATACAGTCAAACCTGTGCTAAAGGCCACCTCCGAATAAAGGCCGCATATGAAAAACCTGTCTCTAAAGACCACCATTTTTCTCTCCTGTCGAGCCATTTTCAATGCATTTTAACCCTCTATTGAGAGGCCACCTGCCAACAAAGGCCACTTTTTTACTTTCTCGAGGGTGGCCTTTATGGACAGGTTTGACTTGGATCACTATATGTATTTAGTTTATACAAATTTATTTTAGCTCGATTGCAAAACTAATTGACCTTTCTGCAAACGCTACTTAGTCACGCCCCCCATAGTTACAGGTGCTCGCTGTAACCACACGAGACAAGCTATCTAACAAAATGGCGTCTAACGCAGACCTGCATCGAGTTGATCTAGATAAAATTCCGTCGAATTTATCGGTTTTATTTTACCCAAGCAAGTCAACAAGTGTTTAGGTTCTTCAGTGAAGGTTATTTCTCTAATGTACAGATATATTTAACGGATGAGGACGTGTTAAGTGTTCGTGGAAAATGCTTTCGCAGTCAATGGAAGAGTGAACAACCACATCGTGTCAACTTTGACATTAAAAGAAATGAAATATGCCACTGTATTGAGAGACTCGACCCTATGCCTCCTAGAAGACTCGAACATTAGGCCCAAAAACTGAACACCAGTACGTTCACTGAGCTAATATGGGAATCCCACAGCTCTGCACATGCATGGGTACTATTACTACTATCTGATCCCTAGTCCACCATCCACGACAATATGTATGAACCACATGTATAATTTTAATCACCATTATACTCACATATCTCTTGTGAACAGTAGATCTATAAATGCAGAATATATTTTTTCGAAATATTTTATTATGCATAAATAAATTAATTTCAACTTACTTGTGTGCAAATATATATGTTTGCATTAATTTTGGATGTATTCAGCTGGTCGTTTGGTCGTCCACACAACTTAATCCACCTTAGACATTTTTCAAGATTTGTCTTAGGTTTTGGAAATGGCACAAATTAAACGTCACCTATCAATCGATCTGGATATCTACTATCACTGTCACACAGCCCGTAACTACATCTTTTCACCATTGTCAATGACAGACAGCATTAATTAATTTGTAATTATTTTTCAAAAAATAATTTCAGATCACGATCACTCGTTATCAGATTTGATTAAAATTTTACTAAATAACTTGTTTGTCTGACAGAACGATAAAACAATGACTCGGTGTAGTAATCAATACTATAATTGTGTGCACACATTTTATAATTGACCAATTATTAGCACAATCAGTGCTAAATTCCGATGTGCAATACTTTGATCTTGATAATAGCAGTAGGCCCCTATCGGGATATTATGTCGGCGGTCTCTGTGATGTACCGATAGTCGGTAGGTTGTTGATTACTCCCAATAAACAGTGTGACACGCTTAAATTTGATTGCTGTGTTTGCGATAAAAGAATGACTATATGGGGTCAGTCGGTGTTTTTATAGATGCATTGTTTTTAAAGCAGCTGGGTGGTATTTTGTGGTTCATATACACACTTAGATTTGTCCAAGGATTTTGAAATGGGTTGAATTTAACGTCGATCACCAGGATATCGACTAATTTTGTACTAACTAACCCACACACCAAAGCTACACATTTTCAACATCATTAAAACAATTTAAAACCCGTATTTTCGATCAAATTCACGCCTTTTCAAATTTGTCTACTCGTTACTAGTTTGTCTAATATGCATTGTTTGTCTAACAAGATGGCGGCAATAAACCGTTGCCGGGGGTGTGCGCGAATGGTGCGATGCGATTGGCTAACGCCAGCTGTCAATCAAAATCGGCAGAAAGGTCAATTCTTACAACCTAAATTAATCACTCTCGAGACCTCATTCCTGATGGAAGCTATCGCCACGAGGGAGAGAGAAGAGGCAACATGGAATTTAAATACCTTGCCTAAGGGCACAATCGTAACGGCTCCAGTGGGGCTCGAACACCGGACCTTTCGCACCTGAAGCGACCGCGCATCCACAATTGTTGTATTTAGTAGTAATTGTTGTATTTGGTAGTAATTGAATTTCAGATTTGAGAATGAGAATCTGGACAAGCTGGAAACAAACCAGAGAGCTCAGTTTTGTTCTCAAGCTGTCGCTAGCTGGCTATCATTCCGGCTGCAGATGCTTGGAGTTGCCATGGTTACAGGGATAGCATTTATTGCTGTACTGGAACATAATTTCCAAAGTGTTAATCCAGGCAAGTAATTAATTAATTATAAAACTTTAATATGTCAGACTAACAGACAGTCATTGCACTGGTTTCCACGAAGTTTCCATCGGAGTCACACCTTGTGATTTCTCAAAGTACTTCATTTATACAAATTTATTTTAGCTCGATTGCGTAAACAAGTTCTTTCAACTTATATAAATCACTCTCGAGACCTCATTCCTGATGAAATCCATCGCCACGAGGGAGAGAGAAGAGGCAACGTGGAATTTAAATGCCTTGCCTAAGGGCACAATCGTAACGGCTCCAGTGGGGCTCGAACTCCGGACCTTTCGCACCTGAAGCGAACGCTATCACGACTTCCACGAACCTCAAAGTACTTGACGATACTTCTAACATGGATTTGGCATAAACATACATGTATATCATGGAAGAATGTTTTCATTATTCTTTGTATGTTCCGTTAATGTCAAACCCCTCGCAGGGACCTAGACATGTTTTCCTGGGCAGGCTTAGCCGACCTAAGTGATTAACCAGTACTAAGCAATGTGTGTGTGAGGTGCCTTGCTCAATGGCACTACATACTTGGCCTGACCGAGTATCATCGTCAGCCTCCGTGGTCGAGTTGTTAAGGTCGCTGACTTGTATACCCCTGTAACCTATCATCACTGATGGTCATGGGTTCGAGCCCCCGCTCAGACCGTGTCTCATTTATATGAAAAAGTTGGCAGTTTCTTATGGAGGTTGGTGCACCAATGTACTGGTTAACCGTTGGAGCCTGCCCAGGAAAGGTGTTGTTAGGTAAACTGCCCACCGGCGAAGTAGCCCAAAATGGTGCTGATGCAGGCGTAAAACCCGAAATATAACATAACTGACCGAGTATCGAACACGGGACCGTTCGATTCCAAATCCGTCGCGCTGCCACTGGACCACGGACGCCGCACACAACTCTTACCCTCATTTAGCAGAGTTATCTTCCTTTAGCACATTTCCAGTAACCCTGGCATGCATATTACAGCCGAGGCAATTTGTTAAAATGTAATTTGGCATAGCAATGTAGTGTGATGTTAGTTTATACAAATTTAATTTAGCTCGATTGCGAAACAAGTTCTTACAACTTATATGAATCAATCTTGAGACCTCATTCATGGAATCCATTGCCACGAGGGAGAGAGAATATGTGACATGGAATTTAAATGCCTTGCCTTAGAGCACAATCATAACCGCTCCAGCGGGGCTCAAACTCCAGGCCTTTCGCACCTGAAGCGAACACGCTACCACTGCGCTATCACGATATCTACAAGTCAGGTTAGAATGTGACTAGTCGATCAAATGATAAAGTTGCCATCTTGAAAATGTACTTTTGACTTCTCTGTGAAACGCTTTTTCGATTTCGTTGACACTTGGCCAATGGGGCGAATTGTAGTTCAAAGTAACATGGTATCCATCTTGAAATTCTATATTCTCTCGAAGTACGTGAATTAGAGGGAACATGCATAATAAAGTTAACATAGCTAATGATGTCATTCAAAGGGAAATGATAAGGTAATTACAACTTTATGGATAGATATGCATAGACACCGATGTTCCACTCTCCATTAAACGGTGCATTTTACAGGTCTTGTAGGTCTAGCAATGTCATATGCTCTGTCAGTAACAAACCTGCTGAGTGGGGTTGTGAATTCGTTTGCTGAGACTGAGAAACAAATGGTCAGTGTAGAGAGGGTAGAGCAGTACACCGTGGATGTCCCTAATGAAAGATCAGAGGGATCTCTGATAGTAAGTCAATATGTATGTATTTATGTATCTATCTATCTATCTATCTATCTATCTATCTATCTATCTATCTATCTATCTATCTATCTATCTATCTATCTATCTATATATCTATCTATCTATCTATCTATCTATCTATATATCTATCTATCTATCTATCTATCTATCTATATATCTATCTATCTATCTATCTATCTATCTATCTATCTATATATCTATCTATCTATCTATCTATCTATCTATCTATCTATCTATCTATCTATCTATCTATCTATATATCTATCTATCTATCTATCTATCTATCTATCTATTCTATCTATCTATCTATCTATCTATCTATCTTCTATCTATCTATCTATCTATCTATCTATCTATCTATCTATCTATCTATCTATCTATCTATCTATCTATCTATCTATCTATTATTATCTATCTATCTATCTATCTATCTATCTATCTATCTATCATCTATCTATCTATCTATCTATCTATCTATCTATCTATCTAATCTATCTATCTATCTATCTCTCTATTATCATCTATCTATCTACTATCTATCTATCTATCTATATCTATCTATCTATCTATCATCTATCTATCTATCCATCTATCTATCATCTATCTATCTATCATCTATCTATCTATCATCTATCTATCTATCATCTATCTATCTATCATCTATCTATCTATCATCTATCTATATATCATCTATCTATCTATCATCTATCTATCTATCATCTATCTATCTATCTATCTATCATCTATCTATCATCTATCTATCATCTATCTATCATCTATCTTATCATCTATCTTATATCTATCTATCTATCATCTATCTATCTATCATCTATCTATCTATCATCTATCTTCTATCATCTATCTATCTATCATCTATCTATCTATCATCTATCTATCTATCATCTATCTATCTATCTATCTATCTATCTATCTATCTATCTATCTATCTATTATCTATCTATCTATCTATCATCTATCTATCTATCTATCTATCTATCTATCTATCTCATCTATCTATCTATCTATCCTATCTATCTATCTCTATTATCTATCTATCTATCTATCTATCTATCTATCTATCTATCTATCTATCTATCTATCTATCTATCTATCTATCTATCTATCTATCTATCTATCTATCTATCTATCTATCTATCTATCTATCTATCTATCTATCTATCTATCTATCTATCTATCTATCTATCTATCTTCCGTTAATGTTGAACCCCTCGCGGGGACGTAGACATGTTGCGTGTCAAAAACAATACAGTACATAAATACAAAATCAATATATGTTAACAATACAATGTACTAACTTTGTAAAAAGATGTACTGACATAAATTAATGTCATTTATATAGTATTCCATGCTAAATCGCAGATACATTAAACATCAATACCGGTACAATGTATATGTAAGATGGAGAGAAAATTTCATTACCGGTACGTTTTTTGAAAGAGAGAGAGAAATAGGAGAGGAGAAATCGTGTGGATGGTTGAGTATATACTATACCATTTAAAGGCTAGTTAATTAATGTGATTGAGAAACGGTCTTCATTTTAGCGTGAAAGTAGTATGCTCGATTTTGAACTATGCAACTGTTTCTTCTATTTTTATTTTATACTTAAAATATGCAACAAAATGGACGCCAGTTGGTGTACCGGTAATCTTTGGTTTACAGTCAAACCTGTGTTAGTGGTCACCTCTATTATGCATCCAACCTGTATTAAGCAGCCAGTTTCCAGATTCCCAATATGTTTTATTATACATTTGACCTCTATTAAGCAGCCACCTGTGCTAAGCAGTCACTTTCTGTAATTCCCTTGGCTGGCTGCTTAAGACAGGTTTGACTGTAATCATATTTTATTGTAGAAGATAAGATAATTGTTTATTGATAGTGACTTGTGTTTTCCAACATATTTACAGCATATATTCAATATACAGTCAAACCTGTGGTCACCTCTATTAAGCAGCCAACCTGTATTAAGCAGCCAGTTTCCAGGTTCCCAGTATGCTGTTTTATTATACATTTGACCTCTATTAAGCAGCCACCTGTGCTAAGCAGCCACTTTCTGCAATTCCCTTGGTTGGCTGCTTAAAACAGGTTTGACTGTAATGTGAAATTTTAATTTTGACTGTACTGGTGTTTCCAATGTTTCAGCCACCTCCATACTGGCCGATACAAGGATCAATTGTATTCCGGCATGTCCAACTGAAGTACAGGAATAACCTCACCAACGCTCTAAATAAAGTCTCGTTTGAAGTAGAGCCTTCGGAGAAAGTGGGAATTGTGGGGCGAACCGGATCTGGAAAATCTAGTCTATTTTTGGCTCTTTTTCGAATGGTCGAAATTTATAAAGGAAACATTTTTGTTGATGGAATAGATTTGATCCACCTGGATTTGATAGAAATTAGGTAAATATTATTTGCTCACCTGAACCAAGGGTTCAATATAACAAATTTATTTGAGCTCATTTGCTAAGCTCGTTTTCTCTCATGTGGAAATCTTGATAGCGCAGTGATAGCTAGTTCGCTTCAGGTGTGAAAGGCCCAGAGTTTGCGCCCCGCTGGAGCCATTACGATTGTTTCCCTAGACAAGGCATTTAAATTCCACATTGCCTCTTCTCTTTCCTTCGTTGCGCTCGTCCGCCTCCGTGGTCGAGTGGTTACGGTCGCTGACTTGTATACCATTGTAACCTATCATCACTGATGGTCACTGGTTCGAGCCCCGCTAAAGATATAGCCCAAAATGGTGCTGATGCAGGCGTAAAATCCGAAATATATCATATATATTCCTTCGTTGCGATGGATGCCATGTCTCGAGAGTGATATTTGTGAGAACTTGTTTTGCAATCGAGCTAAATTAAATTTGTATAAATTAATCGTGTTTTGAGGTATTATGATCTTGTTGGTCTGTCCATCTTGTTGGTCTCTCTTGTAAGCACTATAAACAAGTCTAGTTTTCATTGGATTTTGTTCAAACCTGATCACAAACACACCCAAACCAGTTTATTTTTACTGACACCCTGTATAGAGCCAGTTTATTTTTACTGACACCCTGTATAGAGCCAGTTTATTTTTACTGACACCCTGTATAGAGCCAGTTTATTTTTACTGACACCCTGTATAGAGCCAGTTTATTTTTATTACTTTTACTTATTTTACAACGATTGCGAAGCAAGTTCTAACAATTATATTAATCACTCTTGTTGGCGAGGATGAAAGCGTATATGTGGTCATTTGTGTGGGAGGAAACCGGAGTACCCGTAGAAAACCCACCTGTCAGATCTGGCGACCACCGTACCATCTCACATACTTCCCGGACCGAGGATCGAACCCGGGTTGCATTAGTGAGAACGAGCGCACTAACCAGACAGTTTATTTTTACTGACACCCTGTAGAGAGCTGTGCCTGTGCTTGACATCATCACAGTATAAAAGATAGACATGAAACATAGTGCCAGAAGTGTTGTGAATTCTTTGTTCCATTCAATAATCAGCTATTTCCCTAAAAACACTAAGGTTTGAATATGAATAACATCTAGCCAGTCTCTTTATATAGCAGATGAAATAATATTACTATGTAAAGTGATCATTCTTGCATTTAATATACTTCAATAAACTCAGATTGCACACCATCTTTTAAAATAAAACCACAATTTCACTCACATGTGAATTTAAAATGGCGGGGGGGGGGGGGAGGAAAGGACCTACGTTTCGGACACCAATCAAATTTCATTTACCAGAAATGTGTATTCCGGTATTGTCACATGATTGACACATGCCTTTGTAAAGCCAAGCATTAGACTTCATGTGTTACAAAAATAAACAAATATTTCTTTGCATATTTCTCTGTGTAAGGGATTTTTAGGGTACGCGTGAATGAGACTAATGAAAACATCAATATTTACATATTTTCGAAATAAAATGTGAATATTGATTTGTTTGAGGTTCTTTTCGTGTCTGGTAGTTTTATCGTCTACCATATAATCAAAGTACCTGTTACTGACAGCGATGACGTTATTTGTGAACAAATTCGAATACAGGTGGGGTACGGAAATAGGGCTATTGACAATAAGTTAAACGAAAAGCTTGTAAACACTGTTGGAATTGTTTTTGGATGAGGGCCTTGTTCCTTGTGATAATAAATTAGCCATTTTCTAAAATCCATGTATAATTCTCTACTGTGCATTATGCACTAGTACAGACACAGTTCAAATATTGTAATGCATATACAGTGTAACCATTAACCTCCCAATATTGATGTGTACATCACGGTGAAAGTATTTTATTCTTGTAGTATATTTGATTGTAGCCCCACTCTGTGGCTCTAGTTACCTCCCCTGACAGTTATTGATGTGATAATAATGTTCATGTGTTGGACTATTTGATTGTAACTAATATATATAAACCATAGAGGGTGATAATATCGTATCTTGAGAAATTTTGGTTTGTGAAAATGATATTTTACGGTGCGCGGTATACACCAGAACCAAGTTTTTCACCGATTTTCGTGCCAAAAAGTGGGTGCGCGTTATACATCGATAATTACGGTAGAGGAAAATTATGCAAAATATTGGTTATCCCAAATCAAAGATGGCGCAGTTTGCTTCAGGTGCGAAAGGTCTGTAGTTTGAGCCCCGCTGGAGCGGTTACGATTGTGCCCATTTAAATTCCATGTTGCCTCTTCTCTCTCCCTCATGGCGATGGATTCCATCAGGAATGAGGTCTCGAGAGTGATTAATATAAGTTGTAAGAACTTGTTTTGCAATCGAGCTACAACAAATTTGTATAAACTAATGATGGCGGTCATTTGTCGACTTAAGGTTAAGTATATCAGGTGAGCAACTCTTGAATGGTGCCCTTGTTTATTTATTCCACAGGTCAAAGTTAGCCATCATTCCACAAGATCCATTCCTGTTTAGTGGTACAGTTAGAGAAAATCTCGATCCAACATTGGCTTACACCGACGGTGAGTTATGGTCCGTATTGGAGAAGTGCCATCTGAGAGTTGCCGTAGAGAGACTCGGTGGACTACACGGTGATGTGGCAGAGAAGGGGCACCATTTCTCAGTTGGACAGAGACAGTTGGTGTGCTTGGCTAGAGCTTTGCTGACAAGAGCTAAGGTATGGTTAAGTTACTATGCAGGAGGATAGATGAATGAATCATGGATTAGTTTGTACAAATTTATTTTAGCTCGATTGCGAAAAAAGTTATTTCAACTTATATAAATCACTCTCGAGACCTCATTCCTGATGGAATCCATCGCCACGAGGGAGAGAGAAGAGGCATGTGGAATTTAAAAGCCTTGCCTAAGGGAACAAACATAAAGGTTCTAGCAGGGCTCGAACCATGGGTCTTTCGCACCTGAAATGAACGCGCTACCCCTGCGTTATCACGACTTCCACTTGCCAACAATAACACTCCAACTATTGTATTCCATCAAAAGTTGCTAAATATTTCTGATGAGATTTATGAAAATGTAATCCTATTTTCCATATCTCCTCTTGGAGTGTGTGTTTTACGTTTATATATCGTCGCTACCTGTTTGAGTGTGTTTTACGTTTATATATCGTCGCTACCTGTTTGAGTGTGTTTTACGTTTATATATCGTCGCTACCTGTTTGAGTGTGTTTTACGTTTATATATCGTCGCTACCTGTTTGAGTGTGTTTTACGTTTATATATCGTCGCTACCTGTTTGAGTGTGTTTTACGTTTATATATCGTCGCTACCTGTTTGAGTGTGTTTTACGTTTATATATCGTCGCTACCTGTTTGAGTGTGTTTTACGTTTATATATCGTCGCTACCTGTTTGAGTGTGTTTTACGTTTATATATCGTCGCTACCTGTTTGAGTGTGTTTTACGTTTATATATCGTCGCTACCTGTTTGAGTGTGTTTTACGTTTATATATCGTCGCTACCTGTTTGAGTGTGTTTTACGTTTATATATCGTCGCTACCTGTTTGAGTGTGTTTTACGTTTATATATCGTCGCTACCTGTTTGAGTGTGTTTTACGTTTATATATCGTCGCTACCTGTTTGAGTGTGTTTTACGTTTATATATCGTCGCTACCTGTTGCCCATATGAGCGACCCTCCTGAAGAGATTAGTCATTTTAGATTTTTGGAGGATAGTGCAATGATACAGACAGAGACCCATTCCAGAGTCTCCTCTGGTTCTTTTATGTGCACGGTGTGCAGCACCGACACGAGACCTCAGTTTAAAGTCCCATCTGAAAGGCTGTTAATTTTATTAGGGTCAGACGGGGGATCGAACCTGCGATCCCTGGATTACCAGTCCAGCGTGTTACCACTGGACTACAGATCCTCTTGGACTGCTTGTTCAATTTAGATAAAGCTAGAAATAATGATTATGCACATAATATATGTAATGCGTAATGTTGATACTGTCATGGTAATTACTTATCTGTATATATATTATGTTAATAATACTATGAAATTGTGAGGAATAAAAACAAATTAAAACATTTTTTTTTTTAAAAAAACTTAAAAAAAACTAGATATGGAGTTGCAGATTTAGAAGATTATGAAATATAACCGACCCATAATTCAAATGTTTACCGGTAATGCATTGCAACCAATTCGGAATGTTAGTTTGTACCAACTTCATTACAGCTAGGGGCCTCTGTGGTAGAGTGGTTACGATCGTCAACTTAAAACCATTAGCCCCTCACCTCTGCAGATTACCACTGGGGGAAAGGGTTCAAATTCTTTCAAGTGAACTGAATAGCTCCCGAGTCCATTAAGACCATATTTAATTAAATTGTATTACTAGAATGTGTGCAGCCAGATCCCCATATCTCACAGGCTATTATAATAATTTCAACTTCAGATTGTCATGAGATAATGCCATGGTGTCAATTTGCAATGATGCAAGAATTTTCCATCTTATTTTATTTATTGTTCTTGTAAAGGCCCAGATGTTCTAAAGTACTTATTTACAGGTTTCCATTAACTTGCTATTTTGTTAATAGAAATGCACGACTACCACTTTGAAATGATTTTGATATACAGTCTGCATCTGTTATGTCGAATTCCATCGGACGGAACAAAATACTTCGACATAACCGAAGTTTGACTTAACGAAATTCGATATAAACAGATCCAGTTATATGTAAAATGATAGTGTCTGAAACGAGACTTTGATCCGACTTCGAGATACCCGGAGAATTCGACATAACCGACTTTGACATAACGGATGTAGATTGTATATTTTTTATACACTTCCTGTCTCCGCAGATATTGTGTATTGACGAAGCAACAGCATGCGTAGACATTGAAACCGATGTTTTCATACAACAAACCATTCACTGTGAGTTTGCCGACAGCACAGTTCTCACCATAGCTCACAGAATAAACACTATAATGGACAGCGATCGTGTTCTAGTCATGCACCACGGAAATGTGGCCGAGTTTGCCCCTCCTTCGAGATTATTACAGAGCCAGGATTCTCTCTTTTATAAATTAGTGCATGGTCAATAGTATGAATAGTCCACTATGAAATCAACTTCACAATCTGCTCCACCCCTATTTCTTACTATTCATTCGATACTACACGTCAATACGTCTAGATGTGGAAGTCGTGATAGCGCTGTGGATGCGCGTTCCCTTCAGGTGCGAAAGGTCCGGAGTTCGAGCCCCGCTGGAGCCGTTACGATTGTGTCCTTAGGCAAGGCATTTAAATTCCACATTGCCTCTTCTCTCCCTCATGGCGATGGATTCCATCAGGAATGAGGTCTCGAGAGCGATTTATATAAGTTGAAAGAACTTGTTTCGCAATCGAGCTAAAATAAATTTGTATAGACTAATACGTCTAGATCTCATTTCTGCATAATTTATTCTATCCATTTTCATTCTAATTTCTTTTTTCTATTTCTAAGCCCTTAGCTACCAATTTTCAGATATATATAAGCGTTTCCAATTTGAATTAAACAAATTTAAGTTCTAGTCATTTTCGATATTAGGCCAAGTTATTAAAATTGCCATATATACCTGGTACTAACATCTAGTACGCAGTGGAAAGAATTACCGTAAGCTTTTAGCTTTCAGTTTAATCCACATATCACGATATAAATAAATGCATGTTTCTGTATATCTCAATGTATATTACATGTATCCTGATAAATAAATATGTTTAAACCATTAGTATAGAGAGGAATGTTGGTAGGGGTTAGAACAATTAACATTGATTTCACAATTCAGGTGTCTTGAATTCAATACTTGTCATGTCATCATGATATTTTTCTGCTCCATGAAGAGTGAACATAATTAGTTTGTCTAAGCATATGCATTAACCCTTTCAACCCCACAGGCCTCTAAATAGGCTTATGAAAAGTGTAGATCCAGATGAGCCGGCTCGTAACGAGCCGTCTCATCAGGATCTGCACTTTTTTGCCAGTAATAATTAGATAAAATTACCCATTTTGATAAATGAACTGGTCCAAATGTAATTTTCTTATTAATTTATTGGTCTAAAAATAGCATGCACCAGTCCATGTCAGTTACTTGGGGTTGAATGGGTTAAAGGGACATTACATCGATGAAAATGCAAAATTCTACATAACGTAATTTCCTATCATATGGTTTAATTTTGTTCCAAATATTTGCCACAGAATCTTTGTATTAGGGATGTCAACGAGTATTCGAGTACTCGAGTACTCGATCGAACGTCCGAGTATCGAATACTTTTCAGATAATCGAGTACTCCGTTAAAAAAAATAAAATCAACAAATCTTTATTTTGCGTAAATACGGAGTTGCCTGTGAACAAATCGTGATCAGTGGGATTAGATTTAATGCATTAAAGGGACATTACATCGATGAAAATGCAAAATTCTACATAACGTAATTTCCTATCATATGGTTTAATTTTGTTCCAAATATTTGCCACAGAATCTTTGTATATTTCAATTAATAAACAAGCGTCGTATACGACATTTGTTGACATAACAACATAATGTAAATAAGGTCAACATCCATGAGTAATACAACGCGTGTATCCCAGATAACAATATTTATGGTACAGATTTACTACTATATCTCACATATATGCATAATTATTTTTCTTCTAATCTGGTTAAATTATCTCTAAAACAACAGTATTGCACGTTTATTATAGACTCCAATAATAAACAAACGTAAAAGCTGCTATATGAAATCATGTTTTCACTTTTTAGAATTTGTAGACCTCAACATCATTGTTTATTGATTACAAGTTAGTGGTCAAATCATAGCATCATATATATCGAAGAATTTGTAGTAGCATACTATTTATACGTAAAAATGTATTTATTGACCATTTTCTCATCTTATAATTATTAAATTAGTCCGCCTCCGTGGTCGAGGTTAAGGTCGCTGATTTGTATACCACTGTAACCTATCATCACTGATGGTAACGGGTTCGAGCCCCGCTCAGGCCATGTCTCATTTATATGAAAAAGTTGGCAGTTTCTTAGTTTAAACATATTTTATTTCCCAATATAATACATATTGAACACCACGCATAATCAGAATACAGAAACGGGATGGAAGACAGAGTCTTATATAATTCTTCTCCCCAAATATAATTCTTCTCCTCATCTTATGGAGGTTGGTGCACCCAAGTACTGGTTAACTGCTGGAGCCTGCCCAGAAAAGGTGTTGTTAGGTAAACTGCCCGTCGGCGATATAGCCCACAATTGTGCTGATGCAGGCGTAAAACCCGAAATATAATATTATTAAATGACCTTATCCTGCAGTATATGCAATGGGTACATATGTTTAAAAATATAAATGATCAATTCATTACCAGGATCTTGATACAATCACATATATCAATCCGCAACATCTGGTTATGGAACAACAGTAAAAACAAAGGATTACAATGGAAAGGACCTATTTACATTTCAGGATAAATCAGGCTTTATCTGCCAAGGGAGGTAATAGAAAAACCAGCAATATCGCTCATTTTGAAAATAAGTTTTAACTACTCCAGAACTGGTGCACGATTTGTTTTTAACTTGTGTCTATAATCATACATTGAATTGCGAAAAGTTAAATTAGCAAATAGTTCTTTCATATTGTTTTTCTTTCATAATTTTCTGGTATGTACCGTAGCAATATTTAATCTTATTGTCTATAACAGAAATGTATCCCCCGTCTGACCCTAATACAATTAACAGTCTTTCAGATGGGACGTTAAACCGAGGTCTCGTGTCGGTGCTGCACACCGTGCACATAAAAGAACCAGAGGAGACTCTGGAATGGGTCTCTGTCTGTATCATTGCACTATCCTCCAAAAATCTAAAATGACTAATCTCTTCAGGAGGCGTTGCTCATATGGGCAACCAGTAACGACGATAAATAAACGTAAAACACACACAGAAATTTATCGAGCAGTATCCATTTGCATCACTGGATAGTTACCTAGTTTTCATCAATTTTAATTATCTCTACCGTAATCTGTAAGTATGGCAGTTAAGATTAGTGTAGGCATTAAGTTATGTTTAATCAAGTGGTGTTGACAAAGTCATTAACTCATTGTCATAAATCATGCTGTTCATTCTCGTTATGTGGTTGTGCTTTTAGGGTGGGGGGGGGGGAGCTCGTGGTACGGTAGATTAACTTTTGTTAAATGAGTTCTCTCGTAAAATAAATTCTTTATTATTATTATTAATCAGGGCACCATACATGTATGTATCTATGAAAACGATCATGTTTATCTATTGATCGATCATGTTTATCTATTAATCGATCATGTTTATCTATTGATCGATCATGTTTATCTATTGATCGATCATGTTTATCTATTGATCGATCATGTTTATCTATTGATCGATCATGTTTATATATTGATCGATCATGTTTATATATTGATCGATCATGTTTATCTATTGATCGATCATATTTATCTATTGATCGATCATGTTTATCTATTGATCGATCATGTTTATCTATTGATCGATCATATTTATCTATTGATCGATCATGTTTATCTATTGATCGATCATGTTTATCTATTGATCGATCATGTTTATCTATTGATCGTTCCAGACAATTATTATTGTTGAAGCTGCAATCAGTATGTTGGTACATACTGGAGGTTATTTATTTTACCATTGTATTATAGTTAGAAGGTTGTGCATTAATTTATACATTACTTACTAGAACTATGCCATAATTATACTGAATTTTTACGAAATAATAAGTATCAACCGTGGTATATTCGGCCTTCGTGATATATTTTTACGCATAAGAACTTCAAACTCGGGTTATTCTGCGATATACCACGGTTGATACTTATTATTTCGATTCTAACACGACTTACTTCTAATAATTTTAGACGAGAATCAAAGGGGTATTTTCTTCAAACTTTTGTCAAATAAAACTGTACAGAATAGTAACTGAAACGTTACTTAACAGAAAAACAAGACAGACAAGAGATTATCTGATTCTAAAAATAGCTCACTTCCGCGAATTCCCACGGTAGTATTTACAAACATCACGTGACTTTCATTCATAAAACTTTACACGCATTGTATAAATGGAATAGCCAAAACACGGTGCGCGCTCAGCATAGTTCAAGGTAGGTATATCGCAGAATAACCCGAGGTAGATTTTACTCTACAAGTATGTATGTTATTAGCTGGGTCGTGTTAGAATATTTATTTTATTATTTGTTAGTAAATATTATGAAATTCGATAATAAAACTAATAAGTTTGTTTGTTTTCAATGAATTTCTTCTTACCACCAGTACCGCTAGTAAATGTAGATGAATTTGCACAATCTAAGGTTTGTGAACATATGACATGAACAATTTATTTAACCTCTCTCCCTCGTGGCGATGGATTCCATCAGGAATGAGGTCTCGAGAGTGATTAATATAAGTTTAAAGAACTTGTTTCGCAATCGATCTAAAATAAATTTGTATAAACTGATTTATTTAACCAGATCTACAGTACAGTACAAAATCCCAAAAGGATCAGACTAATATCATATTTTAACTCGGCATTTTGTCTGTATATGCAAAGAAGGAATTTACCGTGTTTAAATCTGCAATAAAACATGGTTTAGCACGTGATGTTACCATGTTTAAATCTGCAATAAAACATGGTTTAGTGTGTGATGTTACCATGTTTACATCTGCAATAAAACATGGTTTAGCGTGTGATGTTACCGTGTTTAAATCTGCAATAAAACATGGTTTAGCGCGTGATGTTACCATGTTTAAATCTGCAATAAAACATGGTTTAGTGTGTGATGTTACCATGTTTACATCTGCAATAAAACATGGTTTAGCGTGTGATGTTACCATGTTTAAATCTGCAATAAAACATGGTTTAGCGCGTGATGTTACCATGTTTACATCTGCAATAAAACATGGTTTAGCGTGTGATGTTACCATGTTTAAATCTGCAATAAAACATGGTTTAGCGTGTGATGTTACCGTGTTTAAATCTGCAATAAAACATGGTTTAGCACGTGATGTTACCATGTTTAAATCTGCACTAAAACATGGTTTAGCGTGTGATGTTACCATGTTTAAATCTGCAATAAAACAAGGTTTAGCGCTTGATGTTACCGTGTTTAAATCTGCAATAAAACATGGTTTAGCATGTGATGTTACCATGTTTAAATCTGCAATAAAACATGGTTTAGCGTGTGATGTTACCATGTTTAAATCTGTAATAAAACATGGTTTAGCGTGTGATGTCAAACATGACGTCATTCTACTAGCATTGTTGTAGTTTTGTGACATCATTTACGCTTTCTAAAAAAACTACTTTTACACTTTTTAGATATTTTGATCATATTAGAATCATAATGATGTAATCGCGTTAGTTAGAGTGGAATAAAACATGGTTTGTTGTTCTGAGCGGCAGGAATGAACCACTTTGGACATACGGCTTGCATGGTTAATTCCTACTCGTCACAACTCCAAACCATGTTTTATTCGCCAATAAATAACTGAAAGACAAATATTATTTCTTAAACAGCAGCGAGGATTTGGTATCTCTCACAACATAAATGAACACTGGAAAGGCGAGTTCCAACAACATCGTGCTTAAACTTTATTTATTTTACAACTTAATGAGCACTGGAAACACGATCGTACAGGGTCTATCTGCTGTACCAAGTGCCAACTAGCTGTCTCCTAAAAATGATTCAAACCTTCCCTACCTAAACATGTTGAAGTTTACACACACAAAACAGATTTCTTTTTTAGACTTTATTTATTTTACAACGATTGCGAAGCAAGTCTTAGTAACTTATATTAATTAATCACTCTTGTTGGCGCAGATGAAAGCGTATATGTGGTCATTCGTGTGGAAGGAAACCAGAGTACCCGGAGAAAACCCACCTGTCCGATCTGGCGACCATTGCCCTATCACGACTTCCACTGCAATTGCATCAACATTTTCAGTTGCCACTTTTTAACTTCTGGCAAAATGTTGATATTATCCGAAACTCAATACGGCCCAATTAATGGTCTCGGTGCTAAAATATATTTATTTTATGCTAATTGATGAAATGCAGTGTTCTATCAGTGAGATATAATCCATATCACTCACTGCATATCACTCACTGTATTTTGCCGGACTACTTTTTTTATTACCTCCCTTCCCAATACAATATTCTTCACCGTGTAACACGTGTCATTTAATTTTCACTGTTTACCTGCCTTCAATAACACTATTTACCTGTATTATTGTTTTTGTTATGAAACAAATCAAAAGCGAAATACAACTGACAATGTCTCGAAGTTTGTCACTGCAAATTGTAACAATAAATCCAATACATGTTTTCATGTATTTTTCCTTCATTTTCTTCATTTTGTGTTTGTTTTTCACCAATTAGCATACAATAAAAAGAAAATTTGTTTGTTTTGAGTGAAAACATTTGAAATGTTCTCACTTCTCAGTGAGATATATTCCATATTCACTCAAAACAAACAAATATCCACTATTTATTTGATGGACCGGGCAAAATATATCGACGCCTGTTCCCAGGCTAGAGCACAGGCATTCGGCACGTTTGGTGGTACTAGTATATATATTTAAGTACAGGGATTCTACTCTGTGGGATGTCAGATTTCGCATCGATCAGTAAAATGGCCCTATCTGAGACAATTTTGTACAAAGCTGTCCAAATATAACGCCTATCCCGAGTCTTTATATTGTTCTTCAAATAAAACACAACTTTAAGCTGCGTGCATGTATACTTTGCAAACAATTGCCACAGACATTGGCCATAGCAGGTCACATTTCCATACTAGGACACGGGTTCTGTCAGCAACAACAAAAAATCTTCGACGGGAGAGTTTTAACTGTGAATAACATTATCAATACAATTTGTTTACACTAACGTGTAGGTTTATTCGGCAAAAATGTACGTCAAAAAGAGATTTCGTAGAATTTTCAATTTGTTTTGAAAATTTCTAAAGCGGCGCAATTCGCATTGAAACGAGCATTGAAACGAGCGTTCTGATTGGATTATGATTATTCTTCCTATATAAAAAAACACCTTGTTACATTCTAATAATCCAATCAGAACGCTCGTTTCAACGCGAATTGCGCCGCTATAGAAATTTTCAAAACAAATTGAAAATGCTACGAAATCTCTAGTTCGTATTATGGGAGATTAGATACATTGATTGTTCATACGACCTTTCCTTTTAGTGTTGGAGAAAGCTGTACATTCAGAAATACATCTCCAGAACAGACTTGGCTATAAGTTGTGAACATGTGGCACCTTGTTAATAAAATGTAGTCTTGGAACAGGCGTCGATATATGTTGCATGGTCAGTCAAACACCGAAACTATTAATTGTTTCTGATAATTTCAACATTTTGCCAGAAGTGAAAAATCGACAGACTGGAACCCAGGCTAAATAAAATGCACTATTTTACAGATACAGCGTTATCAAGCAGACTGGAACCCAGGCTAAATAAAATGCACTATTTTACAGATACAGCGTTATCAAACAGACTAGCATCATTTATGTTTTCTTCAATATATTTCACCTCATTAGTATATCTTTATCTATGTAGTCAATGTTGATTTCTATTTGTATGTATGCTCTATATGTGTATGCATTTATACATTCGGGTAGGATATCAATAGCCTGGGTTCCAGTCTGTCGATTGTTCACTAAATTTACTTCTGCAAGATACGATCGCTAAATATACAAACGAATTTTTTCCGGGAATCACCGAACAAGCACGGTTATACCCGATCATTGATATTATCAGAAACACAATACGGCCCAATTAATGGTCTCGGTGTTAAACTATATTGATTTGACTGACCAGGCAAAATATATTAACACCTGTTCCCAGGCTACGGTGTAGTCACTGATCATTCTGCACATATAACTAAACATATGCTAGGTTGGCATGTTCCCTTGTAGCACTGTGGTAGGGATGCATCATAATATTGGATTAGTCCCTAATCATGTCTACGTCCCCACGAGGGGTTTGAAATAAAAGGAAGATACAATGTAGATATAATCGGATGTGGAGATTGGGGGCTACACTGGCCACCAATGTTAGCAGGCACATTGTGTCAATTGGTAACCCAATTAACCAGGCTGCATCATTTTCTATCGTAAAACACTTTTCAACCCAAAATAGAAAGACTGTTTAAAGCGACACTACATCAGTGAAAACACAAAGTTCTACAGAATGCATTTTCCTATTATATGGTATAATTATTTTCAAAATATTTGCCTCAAATACTGAGTATTTCAACTAATAAACAAAGGTCGTATACGCGGTTTATTGACATAACAAAATAATGTAAACATCAATGCGTAATACAACTAGTGTATCCTGAATAACACGATTTATGGTAGATATTTACCGTTATATTTCACATTTGTGCTTATATATTTGTAGACTATTCTTAGTTAAAGTATCTCTAAACGACATTATCTCGCGTTTAGTATTGACTCCGATGACATAACAAACGTCAAGTCAGGAGCATGGATGACCGTTATATAAAATCATACGTTCAATCAACAAAAACACTGTTTATTGATTCAATGTTAGTGTTGGAATGTATTCAGAAAAAATTGTAGTAGCAATGCCTTTATACGTGAATAACTGCGGTTTATTAGCTTTTTGCGATGTAATGTCGCTTTAAGTGAATGATAGAATATTTCATATTACGTCACTCATGATAAGAATTCTTTCAATGTGCATTCGGTGAAACATAATTGGACCATACACAGAAACAAATAAATAGTCTCATAGTATTACACTTTTATTGGCATATGTTGAAATTTTAATTTGCCATGATTAGTTAATTATCTGAACGCACCAATCAGTGTTATGCACCATATTTTAAAGATGCTGTGTACAAGATTTTGCAATATACCACAACTCGACTCAATACAACTCTAGATGGCAAATCGACAACTTACAATGGTATTTACCTAAAACGAAACATATGCATGCAAAGAAATATGGAATATGAACAAATTAAATATAAACTATAAAAACAACAAATTAAATATAAACTATAAAAACAACAAATTAAATATAAACTATAAAAACAACAAATTAAATATAAACTATAAAAACAACAAATTAAATATAAACTATAAAAACAACAAATTAAATATAAACTATAAAAACAACAAATTAAATATAAACTATAAAAACAACAAATTAAATATAAACTATAAAAACAACAAATTAAATATAAACTATAAAAACAACAAATTAAATATAAACTATAAAAACAACAAATTAAATATAAACTATAAAAACAACAAATTAAATATAAACTATAAAAACAACAAATTAAATATAAACTATAAAAACAACAAATTAAATATAAACTATAAAAACAACAAATTAAATATAAACTATACAATCAACAAATTAAATATAAACTATAAATCAACAAATATAACACAGTATAGCATATTTCTACCAAAATGACGAACAAAAATCGACAGAAAAACAACGTGTACATAATTATATTCAATCACAGTTAATCTAATTGTTATATTCTTAAATTCATTGATGTATTAACATATTTCGCTAAATTTAATTGCGATTGTTTTGAATTGTTCGGTATAATACTTTTAAGTTTGTTATGATTTTCACTGAGACATTTTTAGGATTTTAGACAGTTTATTTGCGATTGCACGTTACTATGTTTATATGGACTTGTGTGTAAATGTTGTGTTTTTCACTTGGAGGACTCTGAGGTGAAGTTATTTTGAATGTGTGCATTTATACACGTTTGCTTTACACCTGTCGTCTTCATGTGTTGCTATTTATAGACTATACCTGTACTCTATCACTTACCGGCCTTTCTTTACCTGGAGGACAAGTATATATCGTCCATATAATTGGCGATTCGTCACGCTTGGTTCGGCAGCACACATAGTATGGCGACTAATTATAGCGGATCTGGTTGCGATAATAGTGAGGCTGCAGAGTACGTTGAAGCAATAATGTCTTCACAACAGGCTACACGAGTAACCACACCTGTACAAAGTGGGCGGAAACGTAATGCCTCAGAGCCATGTAATACAGATTCAACAGTGAAAAAAGCACGTGTAACGGCAAAAGCTAAACGTAACCTTAATCAGTCAGTGCCGTCCGAGTCAGTTCTATCAGTCGAACACTTGATTGCCAGGCTCACTGCAGACATACATATGCAGTTTAGTGCTATGAATGAACGTATGGATAAATTAGAATCCAGTTTAGAGCAGAGGATTTCAAACAAGGTAGCTCAAATAATCGACAAGAGGGTAAATACAGAACTTAGTCGTATATGCAAGGATGTTGACAGTCGATTGGAATCCTTTAAAGAGGAAATAAAGTCCGACATCTCCGCTGACCTTCATGATATTAATGACAAAGTGAGGGTACTATCCAATGGCGTACTAGTCAACTCGGGTCAAACGGATGTGAGCCTCAACATTGTTATTAGAGGTCTTCCAGAATCTTCAAATGAAAACACCAGTGTTAAAGTGAACTCACTTATCCGGGACGGTCTTAAGGTTGGTGATGTAACCTTTAGTAAGGTTGAAAGGAAGAAATCATCATCATCAAAACCTGGTATTGTGATTGTTAAATTTAAGTCACACGATGACAAACGAAAAGTAATGGTGAAAAAGTCTAACCTGGGTGATAGTCGTCAATACAAGGATGTTTTCATTCACCATGACCAATCACATATTGACAGACTTATGGCTAATAACTTTCGCACCATCTTAAGTGCCATGAAACAACATGAGTTTACGGTTAGAGGCTCTCGTGTTGTACGAATAAATAGCGATAGACCACGTGAGCAAATGAATCATCGGTCATCGGATCGGGAACGTGACTCTTACTCAGGTAGTGATCGAGGGCCAAGTTACGGTGGAAACCGTGGTGGTAATCGCGACGGTTGGAACAGAGTAGACAGTCGTGACAGGCACTACAATAGAAGGAATGGAGGTGGACGGCGTGGTGGTCGTAATTAATATAAAGCCGGTTTTTGGAATGTTCGTGGCTTTAATATGAATTCTGATTCTGATAATTTTTTATTAAGATCTTCTTGTATTTTACAGTATAACTTTGATATATTAGCTTTAGCTGAAACTCATTTAATAGATGATAATGTTTTAACTGTTGAAGGTTACCGCTGGTTCGGTCATAACCGGAAACATATTCATAGAAATGCCAGGTCAGGTTCTGGTGGTGTTGGATTTTTAATTAAAGATACACTATGTGATATTTTTGATATTTCTATTTTGAGTGATTCACATGAAGGTATCTTTTGGCTCAAAATGGTTCACAAGTTTGAGCAGTTCACCTTGATGCCATGTGTCTGTTACTTGCCACCAGAACATTCATCTCGCTATTTTAACGTAAACACCTTTTATGATTGCCTTTTGACAGATATCTATGCTTTTCAGAATGATGGTATGATATATGTATGTGGGGATTTCAACAGTCGATGTGGGGGATTGGACGACTTTATTGCGGGCGTAGATAATATACCGCCTCGTAATATTATAGATTTCACAACTAACTTTTATGGAGAACTGTTCGTTGATTTCTTGATAAACACAAATATGTGTATGCTTAATGGTAGAGGTTCTTCGAATAATTTTACCTCCGTGTCTGTTAAGGGGTCGTCTGTTGTTGATTACTGTATTGCTACTCATGATAATTTATGTAACATGATTGATTTTGAGGTTGTTTTAACATCACAACTGATAAATACATCTGGTGATATCCGGGTCTTAGCACCAACTTGTATACCAGATCATTCATTGCTGTCATGGAATATTGTTAGTGATACCAGTTCATATCATACGAAAGATATTTCAAATGAGGGTACGTCTTATGATAGATTTGATCTTAGTAATGTAAATAATTATTTCATGAATAGTCCTTCTGCTGTGTTACAGATAAATAACGTCATTCAAAAACTAGAACAAGGTTTTCGTTCGCAGAATGATATTGATCTCGTATATGAGGACTGGTGTAATGTAGTGAAACAAAACATGTATAACGACATTCCTTTCAAAACTATAAAGAGTGGGTGCAGGAATAAAAAGCGTAAACCTGGTAAATCTTGGTGGAGTGAACATTTAACTAACTTATGGTCTAATCTATGCATTTTGGAAGGTAGATGGTTAAATTGTTCCCATCGTAATGCTAAATTAAAATTCAAAACTGAATATGTTCAAGCACGTAATTTTTTGATCGGGAAGTACAAAAGGCTAAACGATTGTATTGGTATTCCATGCAAAACGAACTTCTAAGAGACTGTAATGTGGACCAGACTAAGTTCTGGAAGTCGATTGGGAAAATTGGCGTAGGTAATTGTAAGAGTAAGCAAATACCGATGAAAGTTACATTAGAAGATGGGTCTACTTCTACTTGTGTCGATGATGTTCTATTTAAGTGGAAGAATGATTTCAGTTCTTTATTTAACAAAGACAGTGTAAGTGAGCCCGTGGCTACTGAAAATAGTAATAATATTGATGGTGTACCATTTAATGAACATATTTCTTTGTTAGAGGTCAAAAAGGCCGTAGATAAGGTCAAACGTGGTAAAGCTTGTGGAGTAGACGAACTTCCATCGGAAGTATTAAAAAATGATGCCACTATATTGTTTCTGCATGCCTTATATAATATATGCTTTGAGAATGGTATTACTCCATCATTATGGAATAGATGTATTATTAATCCAATTCCAAAGTCTACAACAGCTGATCCTACAGACCCCATATCTTATAGAGGCATTTCTCTAGCTTGTACAACATACAAGATATACTGTAATATATTGAATGATAGATTGAGTTCTTGGGTTGAAGACAATGGCATTTTGGCAGATGAACAGAATGGTTTCCGTAAGAAGAGAAGCACTTCCGATCAAATTTCGTCTTTAGTTAATTTAGTTGAAACACGAAAGAAACTTAAGCAATGTACTTATGCAGCTTTTATAGACTTCCGTAAAGCTTACGATTTCATTAATCGTTCTAAATTATGGACAAGATTAAATGATATAGGTATTTCTGGTAAAATGGTTCTAGCCATAAAGTCACTCTATTCATCTGTCGCCTCTTGTGTTAGAATTAACTCATTTAAAACAGACTGGTTTAATGTTCATTGTGGATCGAGACAAGGCTGTGTGTTATCACCCTTGTTTAATTTATATATCAATGACCTAGCTGTATATCTTAAGTCCTTTGATATTGGTATTAATATAGATAATGAAAAGGTTTGCATACTCCTATATGCTGATGACATTGTTTTACTAGCTAAAGATGAATATGACTTACACATTTTGCTAAATGCTCTGAACGATTGGTGTTGTCTTAAGGACATGTCAATTAATGCCGATAAGAGTAAGATAGTGCATTTCCGTCCAGATAGCCGGGCGAGGTGTGAGCATATATTTAAATGTGGAAATGAACAGTTATCCGTTGTTGACAGATATACATACCTCGGTGTTGTTCTTCAGGAACACCTAGATTTTAATGTTACAGCTAAGATGGTTGCTCAGAGTGCAAGTCGTGCGTTAGGATTATTGATAGCTAAATGTAAAATTTCGGGAGTGGTACCGTATAATGTATTCACCAAGCTATACGACACTGTTGTTTGGCCTGTAATTGCTTATGGTGCCTCAATATGGGGGTATAAATCCTTTCCTTGTATAAATGCTGTCCAAAACCGTGCTATGCGGTTTTATCT
The DNA here is from genome assembly GCA_014843695.1 of Archivesica marissinica. Lineage (NCBI taxonomy): Eukaryota > Metazoa > Mollusca > Bivalvia > Venerida > Vesicomyidae > Archivesica > Archivesica marissinica. The sequence continues at coordinate 57,232,246 of CM026404.1, read as the reverse complement.
TGGTGTCGGCAAGTATACACCCAATGCAGCCGTTTCCGGTGAAATGGGTTGGCAACCTCCCATTGTCGTCAATGGAAAACAGTTTCTACGTTTTGGGTACGAATTTCCAATACAAATAACTCGAGATTGAACAAACGAATTGCACTTTGGGCAAACGGGAAATCTGCTTCCTGTAAAAACTGGTTCTATTTTGTTAAGAAACATTTTACGGATATTGATTTTGCAGAATTTTGTAACTTATCTGCTCCAATTTCTAAGCCTCATTGTGTCGAATGTGTGGACAAATTTGGTATGAACAAATATATAACAGATTGGCATGCCTCTATAAATAGCATTCATGGTACTACTGGACGAGGTCGTAACAAATTAAGAACGTATTGTAAGTTTAAGCATGTATTTGAACCTGAGGAATATTGTAAAATGATTTTACCTACACGACACAGGTCGGCATTTAGTAAATTTAGATGCGGTGTTGCACCAATCCGTATAGAAACCGGAAGGTATGAGAATTTAAGATTAGACAATCGTAAATGTCCTTTTTGTAATGTGATAGAAGATGAACATCACGTTTTATTGGAATGTGCCATATATAATGATCTAAGAACTTTACTATTGCAGAAGGCAATATTAGCTGACCATAATTTCTGTAATATGACAAAACGTGATAAATTTCTATTTCTATTCAGTAATCAATCAGTGATAAGACTTTGTGCCAAAACCTGTTTTAATATACTACAGCGTCGTTACTTTTACCTTTGTAAATAATGCCCTTTTTTGTGTTAATTACTATATATCTATTATTTTTACATACTACAAGAAGCAGCTGCTAATTAGGTCATTCTCGATCTGATCCTGGGTGATAACTGATTTTGTAAAATATTTCTTAATAACGCACTAGTGCTTGTTTTTCGATTTAGTGTGTTATACCATTTTGTTTTATTTCGTATTTAAATATAAATTAGCAACTGTTTCTTGGCTTTAGAATGTAAATAAGCATTAACTAATAGTAGTGTGGGATTTTATAATGTGATATGTTTTGTTGCAATATGTCTCTTATAATTCTATTCAGAATGGCTATGTACTTTTAATCTGATTATTTACATTTGTGTTTGCATTACATGTATGTACATAAAGATTAAAACCTACTTATGCATCTCTGTAGTGTCATAAAAGAAACATAGTTCCTAAAAACTGTGTACGTATTTCTCGATATCTCTAGCACAATAACAGGAAATGAAAAACTCGATTTGTCTTTGGTTACAAAATATACAGTTTTTGTGTGTGTTTTACCTTTATTTATCGTCGCTACCGGTTACCCATATGAACGACGCCTCCTGCAGAGATTAGTCATTTTAGATTTTGGAGGATAGTGCAATGATACAGACAGAAACCCATTCCAGAGTCTCCTCTGGTTCTTTTACGTGCACGGTGTAAAGCACCGACACGATACCTCGGTTTAACGTCCCATCTGAAAGTCTGTTAATTTTATTAGGGTCAGACGGGGGATCGAACCTGTGATCCCTGGATTACAGTTTTTATTCTCTGCTAGCATTATTAAATCGTCCAGCTTCCATTTCTAAAGCTTAGTCTAAAGCGTGTCAATGATATACGTAGTGATTCACTGTTTTAAAGCACAACCCTTTCCCTCATAGAAGCACCTCTTGACGCCATTACTAATACGACCTACATTGACAACCCTTTCCCTCATAGAAGCACCTCTTGACGCCATTACCAATACGACATACATTGACAACCCTTTCCCTCATAGAAGCACCTCTTGACGACATTACCAACATGACATACATTGGCAATTTAGTAGCCAAACCAATGTTCATAATAAAGGCCAGAATCTTATGTAGTCCCAGTAATATCTATGGAGGTGGGATAGATATGGCGACTGCTTATCCACTGCATGATAGCTAAATGGCTGTCATTTGTATGGAGATATAATAGTATATTAATCTAAATCTCTATGAAGGAATGGGTTAAATGGCTGTCGTTTGTATGGAGATATAATAGTATATTAAGCTAAATCTCTATGAAGGAATGGGTTAACAAATAAAGTTCAAAACAAAACTTATATTGGAGTTTACTACCGACGTTTGCTTCTGCTCTCCATGTGTGCATTTACAGTCAAACCTGTCTTAAGCAGCCAGCCAAGAGAATCACAGATAGTGACTGCTTAGCACAACTGGTTGTTTAATAGACGTCAAATATGTAAAACAATTAACATATTGGGAATCTGGAACTGGCTGCTTAATACATGTTGGCTGCTTAATGGAGGTGAAACAAACACAGGGTTGACTGTACTAATCTCTAGCAAATAGCATGGGATTTATATTATGTTTATAAAAGCTGTCGTTTATTGTAATATCAGGACTATAATCTAGTAGAACCTGCTCCAGGTAATGCGAAAAATAATGATTGTAATAGGAATATTATGTCTCCAGGTAATAAGAAATAATGAAAATGTAACCTGAATACTTTGGAGTTTCATGTTTATAAACTAGAGGAAACAGAAAACGCACACCTACATTATATACTAGAGGAAACAGAAAACGCACACCTACATTATATACTAGAGCACATAGAAAACGCACACCTACATCGTATACTAGAGGACATAGAAAACGCACACCTACATTATATACTAGAGGAAACAGAAAACGCACACCTACATTATATACTAGAGGACATAGAAAACGCACACCTACATTATATACTAGAGGACATAGAAAACGCACACCTACATTATATACTAGAGGACATAGAAAACGCACACCTACATTATATACTAGAGGACATAGAAAACGCACACCTACATTATATACTAGAGGACATAGAAAACGCACACCTACATTATATACTAGAGGACATAGAAAACGCACACCTACATTATATACTAGAGGAAACAGAAAACGCACACCTACATTATATACTAGAGGACATAGAAAACGCACACCTACATTATATACTAGAGGACATAGAAAACGCACACCTACATTATAAACTAGAGGACATAGAAAACTTCGGATAAGTGTGTTTTACACGAAAAACAAAAACTATATAAATACATAATAATTTATATGCATTTTCTTAACGTTGTTCAGTTTGTGTTTTGTAATAAAGATGTGATATATCTGTGATGGAATCCTTCGTATTTCGGTTTTATGTAATAATAATCATATAATGTAGGTGCGCGTTTACCTCTAGTATATATGTTACTCAGTCAAAAACGATTTGCATATGGCCATTTAACAATTACAATATGAAGCATGCATGGCCAACACAAGAAATATAATTACATTCAACACCATAAATACATTATAGGAAACTATTTACAAAACAGTCAAATTTTCAGATACGAATTTTAAAAGCTTCATTAATAAACTTTGATATATTAAATGATTGTTTTTTTTTGCCTGAAGACATCATGGCATTAAACATATTTACTATATGTTACCTAAATATTTATTACGGAACAGAACAGACGTTTATTAAGACGTATAAATACAGAACATAGTCATAATTATTTACAGCTCAGACCGTGTCTCATTTATATGAAACAGTTAGCAGTTTCTTACGGAGGTTGGTGCACCAAGTACTGGTTAACCGCTGGAGCCTGCCCAGGAAAGCTGTTGTTAGGTAAACTGCCCGTCGCTCAAATGGGAAACCAATAGCAACGTTAAATAAACTTAATTATGTTATATTTACATATCGTACATATTATTTACACGTGGTCAATGTAATACAAAGCACATTTCACGTGGTATTTGGTGTGATTTGCTAATGGTTGTTCCACAGTTCACAACTGAAAAATGGGAGTGCTGTAACGGGGAGGGCTGTAAATAATGTTGTTATAACTTGTAGCCCAACCCATTTGCGTTTTCCCCTTGACAAAACAAATGTATCGTATACTGCAATCATATAATTACATATTAATCTCTGATTTGTTCTTAGTATTGTATGTATATATGTAATGTATTGTATGAAAAAGTGCAATAAAATATTATTAAAAAAACAAACTGAAAAATGCTTTGGGTAGTACTGTTGAAATGTATAATTTTGACACTGTTATCGGGTTTATTCCGGTACTATACTCACGCGAAAAAGAAAGCGTGCACTTGATTAGAGGGGGAATTTTATACTTATATAGATCTATAGAAGCAAAATATAGGCAAATTTGGTATCAAAATGTGCAAAAATGTATTGGCTACACAATGTTTTACTATTAATTGAAAATTGATAATTATCAGAACATTGTTTTACGTGTGAATATAAGTATAAAAGTGTCCCTCTAACCAAGTGCACACTTTCTTTTTCGTGTGAGTATATTGCGACCTATGGAGAACAGTGTAGCACGTGTACTCTGTTGCACGTCGTCGACGTTTTCCTGTTTCCTGCTTGATTAAATGGTGTCCTGCATAATTGCAAGATTCTTGTATATGCTATTATTCAATATTTAATACAATACACATTTTGCTTTTTTTAAATCTCTGATCTTCATTGTGTATAAGCATGGAGTGTCGCATTTTCAATTCAATTCAATTTAATATATTTATTGCATTAAATATGATAACATATTTATAGCAAACAATACATAAACAAAGTACATGTACAATGGAAAGGCATGGACACATTTTCAGAAGGGCATACTAGATGGTTGTGATGTCTAAAATTGTTAATTTCTTGCTATATTTGCGTAATTTATAAATTTTGATAGGTTTTGAACAAGTTTCCTATTAGTCTCTGTAAGTAAGGTAATACACATTTGTTCGGTAGGCCAAGTGTAATAGTAGCGTTTGATATTTTTTCCTTAAATCTCTAAATGTAGGGCAAATAAGAAGAAAATGATACTCACTTTCGGTCATTCTATAATTACAATATATACAGGTTCGTTCATTCCGCGGTAATTTTGTGTAGCGCCCTTTTAGAAGGGTTGTACTAGCCTGGGCTCCAGTCTGTCGATTTTTCACTAATTTACTTCTGGCAAAATGAGTTGATATTATCAGAAACTCAATGCGGCCCAATTAAAATATGTTATATATGTATATGACCAGCCAAAATATATCAACGCCTGTTCTCGTGCTACGGTTGTACGCATAGCGCCATTTGTTGGCGTACGGCATCATTTTATATCAATTAGTTCGGAGAGACCAGATTTGCTTCAGTAGGGAAACAAACGCAAGATGTCATTAATTTCCAACCCGTGCCCGGAGTTATCTAGAGCGTTGAGCAGTTCATCCTGGAAGACGGTGTAAAGGAACGGAGCACGAATGCTACCTCGTCTTGTTCCGTGTTGTATTGGAAAGCTCTGTGATAAGTGACCATAGGAGAGTACGCGGCTGGACCATCTCGTAGCATATATTGAATATTCGTAGAGTTTTACCATTTATACCAAGTTCATATAACTTGAAGAGAACGTCAGAGATACACGTGCGATCAAACATGTGTTCAGGACATTATGTCTTTAACACTAGGATAACTGTTCACATGACAGACGGATATGTAGGCCAGTGGTTAACACGTTGGAATGGTAATCTAGGGATCGCATTTCGATCCCCTTCTGACCGTAATAAAATTAACAGTCTTTCAGATGGGACTTTAAACCGAGGTATCGTGTCGGTGCTATACACCGTGCACGTAAAAGAACAAGTAGAGACTCTGGAAGGTGTCTCTGTATCATTGCACTATCCTCCAAAAATCTAAAATGACTAATCTCTTCAGGAGGCGTCGCTCATATGGCAACCGGTAGAGGCGATCAATAAACGTAAAACATACGCTATATTTACATTTTTGAAAACCATGTTGGAATTTGTGTGCGCTTTTAAAGAAAAGACTCTTTTCAATTCTGTTCAGTAACAGTTTTTGAAAAGTTATAAAAACGACGGAAAGCATGGAAATAGCTATACTTGTTGAGTCTGTTTTAGAATTTCCATTGCATTTATGCAGCGTAATAGTTACATTGCCAAGTATACAGTTAAATAATGTAACTCGGTTGTTCGCAAGCATATTGTCACCATATGTTAGGTGTTCATATGTGATGTTATTGGAGGATAGCATGGGAACAGGCGCCGATATATTTTGCCTGGTCAGTCGAATAAGTATAGTTTAACACCGAGAATATTAATTGGGCCGGATTGAGTTTCTAATCTTTTCAACGCCTGGGGAAAAGTGGGGGATTACCCGTGTAATTATTGACTCGCATTAATCCTATTAATAGGCCTATTAGCACGTGCCTTAATTAACTAGGCCGTATTGTGTTTCTGATAATTTTATTTTATTCTTTATTTCAGTCACATCAATGTACAGCTGCATATAACAAACACAAAATATGGTTTACATATTAAAAAGTACATTGCCACTCAATTCAGAGTTACAAGAGACTATTTATCTATACATCATTCATCTTATAACATATTGCACTACTATAGTATATACATGTACATGTGATAACTACATGTGCCAGATAAAGCTGAAAAGCAGTCGCTAATTGAAATTTAAAATCTTATTAAGATGAAATGGGATGAAAATACTGAACGCAAAATAAGCACTACTGCGCAAACTAAACACATGTTTTAAAAGATCAAATACCAATTCCAATCATATTGGGACTAGTCTAATTAACAAATGATGTTCATGTGTAATAAAATATGAAGACGACATATAAAACACACAATATGCATTATTTACAAAGATAAGAGGTACGTCGCTGTAAAATACTAAAACAGGTTTTGGCAGTTAATCTAATAATGGGTGCATTTGTGAATATGAACTTAAGTTGTTTTTGACTAGACATATTAACAAAACCAGGTTGTATAAGTTGAGCTCTATCAAATAATAGTTATCTTATATCATCATATAGGTTACATTCAAGAATAACATGTGACTCATCTTCAACTGTGTTACAGAATGTACATGTTCTGTATTCTACTGGTAAGTTTTCGTATCTGCCAGTTTCAAGCCTTATTTGTGTTACGCCACATCTAAACTTACTAAATGCAGCCCGATGCGATCTAGATATAATACTTTTACAATAGCTTTCAGTTAAAATTGTTGTTTAAATGTACAGTAAGTCCTTAGCTTATTCCTACCTCTCCTAGATGTACTATCTGTTCTACTGATCGACTGGAGCCATTCCAGTTTATATTTAGATATAAATACATTTTCAACCTTCGAAACAATAGTCTGTTTAGGTATGACATTATCCAGAGTTCAATATTGATATAATTCAGCTTCTGTAAGTGTTTTTCTAACATTTTAAAACCAATTACTACATTTAATGTTTGTTAAGGAGTTTGCCCAGACTGCCTTTTCTCGATTGATTCGGTCCGAATTCATATGAGATGAGATAAACGAGACCAAAGACGGGCAATAGATTTTAACTTAACGAACATATGGCGGTTGCCAAGCCATTTCACCGACAACGGCTGTGTTTGGAAAGTATTTGTCAATTCCTAGAAAGAACCGCATGGCACGATTTTGAACCGCATTGTTGCAATAGTAGTGTTTATATCCCCAAATTGCTTCACCGTAACGGGCTAAACAACGGAGTAGGATAGTTTGGTAAATATATTATATGGAATGCCAACAGCGGATTTACATTTAGCTATAAGAAGAGCGAGCGCGCGACTAGCAACTCTGAGCAACCATTTTAGCAGTTAAATCTAAATGCAACACATTACCAAGATTAAATATCTATCAACTATTTGTAGCTCGACAGCTCCGCATGTAAACGAGATATTTGTTACCGGAGACGAGTAGATTCCTGACGAAACTGAACTATTTTACTATTAATACACATATCATTTAAATTGCACTTTCAAAGCACTTAATAATACTTGCAGATCATTTGAAAAGCTAAAAGTACATTGTCATCTGCATATAATAATAAACAAATGGTATCATCACCGTAGGTAACACCTACTCCAAGAGATTTCAGACACAAAGCTAAGTCATGTATATACAGATTAAATAGCAAAGAGAAAGAATACATCCCTGGTGTAAACTGCAATTAACATCAAATCAATCCGCGTTAAATTGATTTACCCTTACACAAGATGACACGGATGAGTAAAGTGATTTAATGGCCACGAACATTTTACCAGTAATGCCAGTATCAAAAAGTCTTTTTCATAATTTATCCCGGTTAATGTAATCGTACGCTTTACGAAAATCAATAAAAGCGGAGAATGTGGCAAGTTTACGTATTTTCCTAGTTTCAATGATACTAGTCAAAGAAGAAACATAGGCTATGGTATTGCGTTTTTCGCGAACACCATTTTGCTCATCCGAAATGTTTCTGTTCGATTCTGCCCATGCACTAAGACGTTCGTTCAAAATGCTAAAGTATACTGTATACATTGTTCTTTGCTAAAGCAATTCCCCTATAAGACAAAGGATCTCTGGGATCAGATTTAGACGATTTTGGAATTGTATTGATGATACATTCCCCCCATATAGATGGAATTGTACCGTTATTAACACATATGTTAAATAAAGCATGCAAAAACAAGACAGAAGTATCATAATTTTAGAGCCTCCGAAGGTATATCATCAACTCCATTTACTTTATCAATAGCTTTAACCTCTAATACAGTGATTTCATCATTAACATGTAGCTGATTAGTATCTTGGGTAAAATCTAACACATGCATTTCTGTGTCATTAGTATATGTATTGTTGAATAAGGAATTAAAATCAGATTTCCATTTATTTAAGACAGTGTCTAAACTCGGAGAGGTTGAACCATCATTAAGAACAACTTCCATTGGAATTCTATTACTCTTATTATAGACTACACCAATCTTGCCAATGGATTTCCAAAATCTATCTTGATTAACATTACATTCATTTAACAAATTACTCTGAAATGACGCTTTGCGCTTTGGAATTCCCTGTCAAAATACTTTCTGGCATAGACAAAATCAGATTTATATAGTAGTTTATCGTTCCTATTAATACAGCTTAACCAAATTTTCTCCGCATTGCACACACTTGACCACAAATCTGTTAATTGAGTATTCCACCATGGCTTTCCAGGTCGGTGCTTCTTATTGTGACCACCAGTAACAATCTTTGTATAGGGTATGCCATCATACATCCTGTTTTTAACAATATTGCACCAATCCTGATAATTATACAGAATCAACATCATTCTGTGTAATTTGTAAATAGCAATTTTAACCTGTCTTAGAACCTCGTCACTACTAAAAAAAGAACCATTTATACAATTTATCGTCAAATTTATCATATGAACAATGTACTTCAGGTTTGCTAGTATCAGTATTAGTAACAACTGTTAACTATATGCCAGGTAATGAACCTTTAACATACACTGTGGTATAGTCGTTTTGCATACAAGTTCTACCATTTAGCATACACATGTTTGAATTAATCAGAAACTCAATCATAATTAGTTCACTTGTTATGTTATGTTATGTTATATTTCGGGTTTTACGCCTGCATCAGCACCATTTTTGGGCTATATCGCCAGCGGGCAGTTTACCTAACAACACCTTTCCTGCGCAGGCTCCAGCGGTTAACCAGTACTTGGGTACACCATCCTCCGTAAGAAACTGCCAACTTTTTCATATAAATGAAACACGGTCTGAGCGGGGCTCGAACCCGTGACCATCAGTGATGATAGGTTACAGTGGTATACAAGTCAGCGACCTTAACCACTCGACCACGTAGGCGGACAATAATTAGTTCACTATAATTATGCATTGGTAGTAAACTCTATAATATCACGTGCAGGGATACCATCAACACCAACAATAAAATCCTGCACTTCACCACAACGACTGCTAAAACCTCGGATATAAGAAGCATACCGTCATTCTGGTAAGTGTAAGCATCCGTTAACAGGCTGTCATAAAAACAATTCACATCGAAATACCGAGACGAATTCTGTGATGGGAGGTAACACACACATGGAAGCAATGAAACATCTTCATACCTATGAGTCATCTGTAACCATAGAATACCTTCACAGAAATCATTTAAAACAGTAATATCAAATAATTCACACACCTCTTGTTTTACTAAGAAAACCTACACCACCAGAACCCATTCTGGCGTGGAGTGTAACTGTGTTTAACCCAAACCAACGATATCCATTTACCTCTAACACACTATTTTTTAAGAGATGAGTCTCTGCAATAGCTAAAATATCTAAATGTTGTGTTAAAATACAAGAGTGACTTAAACTATAATTATCAGAGTTCTGATCCTGGTTCCACCCCCTGACATTCCAAAACCCGGAACTAAGTTAAAACTTACGTATATTCCTGTGTTGGCTATTTCGTCTACCGCCACCATTTCTGCCATTATCGTAACTTCCATGTCCGGATGAACGACCTGATTGTCTATCACTGCCTCTACCATAACTGTTGGAATTGTCAGATGAACGATTAGAAGTAGGGTATCTGTTATCATCCGTAACACGTGACTGGTCAGTGTTATTTGTATGCACCACGCGTAAACCCCTCATGGGTAAGTTGATGATAATGTCATTTTGCCAGAAGTTAAAAAGTGAAAAATCGACAGACTGGAACCCAGGCTAATTGGAGGTCACACTTTTCTCATTTGGCATGGTGGCAATAATGTCCAACAGTTGTTCAAGTGCTACATGGCGTGATATAACACTGGATTCCGGAGATTCATGTGCAATACGGTAGGCGTTTAGCTCAGTTTCAACAGTTTGCTTAAATGTATCATCAAATTCATTATCGTACGCGAATGAGTAACGGTCTTGGAAATATTTATACCATCCATGTAGGCTTCTTTCAGGGTCGCCTTCAATTTTATTGTCAAATTTCATTTCATTACCAGAGGAGGAATTTTCTATTTTCTGGAAAATATAATCTTGAAAAATCCTTTCTAATCTATTTGAGTTTCAACACTCAATCTAAACCATACTGTATCCGCTTATTGAATGTCTTGGAGCCACTCCCCACATACATCTCAGATGAATAATGCTATTAACGCACATGAACACATATTATTAAATATAACTTACTCTGACTCGTCTGGGAGATTTGTAGTAAATGTAGAATGTGATGACATGCGTTTATCAATTCAAATTATAATACCAGACACTCCTGTACACCACCCGTCATAATGTAAGTGCTACTTCAAAGATAGTGAAAGTTGACATACAGTCTGTGATCTTTGCGACAGGCCAGATATTTCTGACCTGCATTTAATCTTACAAAGAGCTTGTCTTCGGCACAGCTGGGGACATTGTTGCTACCCAGAGAGCAGCCAGTTCACCGGATAGTGTTGACATGCTACGGTTGTTTGAAGATGAATGCTAACTAAGCTAATCACTAAGTAAATTGACTACATGTATGCAGTGTGCTGTTGTATCTGTTACACTGTTAATGCTATTGCCAACGGTGAACCAGACAACACCACTTGCACTAACTAATTAGTAATTAAACTGTACGCATTGTTTAATTAGTATTCATATAATGGTCAGTAGCACAGTGGTTACCACGTTGGACTGCGAATACAGTGCTCGCAGGTGTGATCACCGGTCTGACGCTGATAATATTAACAAGTCATTCAGATGCTCGGATTCTTTACACCGTGCACGTAAACCGTAAAATAACCGGAGGAGGCTCGCGATTGGGTTTCTTTCTGTATCATGTCACTATCCCTCAACATATAACATGACTAATCTAGTCAGGCGGCTCATAGCTCATATGTGCAACTTGTAGCATGGGTTACTGTCGATGTTTCACTATTTTACTTCTGGCATACTATCGTGTCAGAATATGTCGTCAGAAACTCTGACTCGGATATTATAACCACTAAGGTGTAATATCCTTGTCCCACACCGGTGCATATTATCTTGGGAAGAGCCGCCTCTAATGTTGTAAAGTTTAAACTTTATTTATTTTACGATTGCGAAGCAAGTTTTAACAACATATATTAATCACTCTCGTTGGCGCGTAAATGTGATAAATCGTGTGCGAGGAAACCGGAGTGCCCGGAGAAAACCCACCAGTCCGATCTGGCGACCACCGTACCATCTCACATACTTCCCGGTCCGAGGATCGAATCCGGGCCCGGAGAAAACCCACTGACTAGTCCGATCCGGCGACCACCGTACAATCTCACATACTTCCCGGTCCGAGGATCGAACCCAGGTTGCATTGGTGGGAAGTGAGCGATAATCGGACAGCCTAATGTTGTAAGAAATTGTGGCTCGACCCATTTTTGCTTTCTTTGCATATATTGTATGTAGATTCTGTGTCATAGAGCAAAATAAAATATAATTAAACAAGCATATGAAGGATACTCTTAATCCCATTAAGATCACCTAAAATAATTATAAAATATATTAATTGACTTATTAAATTTTTTGGAGCGACACAGTGAAGAATTTCAAGTTCTGTGCGCTACGTCTTAACAAAACAATAATTCTTAACAATACTTGACACAATTGTGTGTGCGAATTATTTGTGCATATAAAGATGATCCCATGACTGTGAGTGCGTGCTTGGTCATGTGATATGGTTCGATAGACATATTTGTAGTCCAGCGGTAACACGCTGGACTGGTAATCCAGGGATCGCAAGTTCGATCCCCCGTCTGACCCTAATAAAATTAGCAGTCTTTCAGATGGGACGTTAAACCGAGGTCTCGTGTCGGTGCTTTACGCCGTGCACGTAAAAGAACCAGAGGAGACTCTGGAATGGGTCTCTGTCTGTATCATTGCACTATCCTCCAAAATCTAAAATGACTAATCTCTTCAGGAGGCGTCGCTCATATGGGCAACCGGTAGCGACGATAAATAAACGTAAAACACACACAGATAGGTATATCTATCTATCTGCCGCTAATGTCGAACCCCTCGCGAGGACGTAGACATGTTGCGCGTCAAAAACCGCAAAGAAGTCAAAAGTATGAGTAGTTAAAAGTATAATTTAAGAAGGTAATGAAAATATGTTGTTGTAAAAGTTTAAAAGCAGCTGCGCAGAACAACTAGGGACTGGGCAGACTGCCGTATTGAATTGCTCTATGGTAGGGAGATGGACAATGTCAGGAGGGAGGTGGTTCCAATGGTAGATTGTTCTTGGAAAAAAGGAAAACTTGTAGTAATCTGTAGTTGCTGTAATTAACCTATAGCTTAAGGAATGGTAATGGCGAGCAGGACGGGAGAGGGGAACTAGGTAATTTTCAATGGGAATAGCAACAAGATCATTATGAATTTTATACATAAGGGATAACCTATTGTCAATACGCCGTTGATCTAGTCTGCGTAGATTTAGGGAATGTAGCATGTCTGTAACACTAGAGGTACGATAAAAGTCAGCCTTTATCCAACGGGCTGCTCGTTAGGTCGTTAGTTCTACGCTTGGCTTAGATCGTTCGCAAGCAATTTCGCTATTCAAATTCGAATTGATTCGGGAATGAGATCGATGAACGGGTTTTCATATTGATTTAAATGTTAAAATCGAATTGATTTCAGATTCGTTATCGTTATGCGTACCAGTATATCGTAAAACCAAGTACGAATATGTTATCATTTGGAAAATATTATTTGAATCTACAATCAAAGATAGTTAATTAAATATATTAAATTTCCCTGAGGTACATTGGATACAGTTTTCCATTGTTAGTAAAATATATGAAACACCCCTGATGTACATTGGATATTTTAACAGAGTTTTTTTTTTTACTTTTTTACATTATCATTTTTACTTTTTTACATTATCATTAATGATTTTTTACCTCTGGTTTTTACCCTGGTCCCGTGTATCTCGGTCTGCGCCGAGGCTATGTTTCACTATATGTACGTAGTACAGTCAACGAGATTTGAAAACATTTGTTTTATACTTGTAATTAACCTCGTCATTACATTGAATAAACGATCGCAATTCTTGTCCATTGCATACAGAGTTTGAGTTTTTATGTGGTTTAGTTAAGACAGAAACATGGGCCCGAGGTTATGCAACTGCTCTAATCTGAAGCTCAGACTCGAGCTACTGATTGGTTCGCTTAGTTGCTCTACATTTCAGACTCAACCAATCAAATTACTTGAGCTCGAGATTGAGATCTGAGAAACATCTTATTACCTGGGAGCATGGTAACACTGCTGCCTTATAATTTGATTAATTAATTAATAGCGATGGTGATTGAGTATCAATCTCAGCATGCATATCGCCCAGAGTGCTGCATCGATTTAGACTGAGCAGTCATCTCGCATCCTCTGCCTATCTATCTGTTCACGCAATGCTATTTTATTACTGGATATTGGGTTCACAAGAGCGGGCGTAGAATTACCCGAAGGTGTTGAAGTGGCATTAGAATATTCTAGTGTGTGGTGTGGTGTGGTGTGGTGTGATGGTGTGGTGGTGCGTTGTGGTGTGTGTGTGGTGTGTGCGTGCGTGTGTGTGCAACACCATAACTTAATCGGTGAATTTGATCTAAATACAAAACGACATAAGCATATTGAATTATAATCATTACAGCACTCTACCGAATAAAAAGTTCGTGTATCCATTAAGCATTATGTCTTGAACATAGTTAAAGACCTGCATGTCTTCATTTCAAATGGTAGACTATTCCATATTTTTGGACCAGACTATTCTAAAGATTTCCTGTACATTTCACATCTATGTCTTGGAATATAGAGATACACATTTGAAACACATCTCAATGTCATATCTGAAGTATATATATCTTAATTGAAACTTTTCATTCAAATAATTACAGACGGATCTGTAGTCCAGTGGTAACACGCTGGACTGGTAATCCAGGGATCGCAGGTTCGATCTCCCGTCTGACGCTAATAATATTAACAGTCTTTCAGATGGGACGTGCTTTACACCGTGCACGTAAAAGAACCAGAGGAGACTCTGGAATGGGTCTATGTCTGTATCATTGCACTATCCTCCAAAATCTAAAATGACTAATCTCTTCAGGAGGCGTCGCTCATATGGGCAGCCGGTAGCGACGATAAATAAACGTAAAACACACACTTATTCAAATAATCCCGGAAAAAGCGTATGCATAATTTTGTATATAAAAACTGGGTCTCACATATCAAATATATTGTGAAAACGATTTCATCAAACATTTGGTTATTAGGTAAGATACGGCATATTATCAATCTGAACTACAGAATACTTTATAACAAGGAATATATCCAACCACAGTTTGATTGTTGTTGCATGGGGAACACCACACAACAAAATAACGACACACTGTTAAGATTGCAGCGACGGGCATGTAAATACATTCTGGGCCAAGATTATACCGTCTCCGTGGCCTAGTGGATAAATAATGATGCACTGTTAAGATTGCAGCGATGGGCATGTAAATACATTCTGGGCCAAGATTATACCGTCTCCGTGGCCTAGTGGATAAATAATGATGCACTGTTAAGATTGCAGCGATGGGCATGTAAATACATTCTGGGCCAAGATTATACCGTCTCCGTGGCCTAGTGGATAAATAATGATGCACTGTTAAGATTGCAGCGATGGGCATGTAAATACATTCTGGGCCAAGATTATATTCCTTTGCGTGAATCAGTGTCTGAAATTAATATAATGACGTTTGACCAACAGATTATTATTAAAAAAGCAGAAACAATGTACAAAATTACAATGTATGCACAATCTTGTACAGGATTATATGAATGAACAATTTCAATTAAGACATTGCAATACAGTTACTTCACCTATGACATTGAGATAGTTTTTAAAGTTTGTTCTTTATATTCCTCCTAGACATAGATGTAAAAGGAGAATAAGTTAATTTAATAATATGTTATTGTATTTCCCCCCATACATTACATTACAATTTTACACACAATGAAATACGTGGAAAAAACAATTTGAAAATAAATATTAGGATTAATTATTATTGCTGTATACTATTTAATCTGGGGGGAAAAGGCAAATGGGTTGAGCTACAAGTTATTACAACATTATTTACGGTCCTCCCCATCACTTCAAACTAAATTAACAATGTTGGATGAACAATTTCTGTTATGTATGATTTGATGTAGAAAAATACCAGATATAAACAGTTAAACTTCGTGATAAATGTGTGTTAACTATTATAACATATAAGGATTATTAATGAAAAAGAATTGAAACAAGAAGAACTATTACATATAAATATAAATATGTAATAGAAGGGCGATTGAAAACTCACTCTGCATAATACACACTTGGATAGTGTATTGAGTGAATGTATATAAATTATAAAGTGCATACTTTAGTAATTAAATGCAAACATGTTAACAATAACATGAAACCCTGTCGAGCATAATATTATATACAACATTCCTGCTGGAACATCCGCGAATCATATGTGAACCAATTATTTGTTGGGAGAATTTCAATGAAAGCTTGGAAATAATTCCCTGAAAACAATTAGACAATTTTAATACTTACACTACGAATACATAGCAGTAATTCTTATCACATAAATTCCCATTCGTCCAGAAATAAAGCTCAGTGCTGTATCAAGAATGTACATAGTACATGCACCCTATAGGAGGATTAGGTCGGAACTAATTAGGTCACCCTCTATACATGCACCCTATATGAGGATTAGGTCGGAACTAATTAGGTCACCCTCTATACATGCACCCTATAGGAGGATTAGGTCAGAACTAATTAGGTCACCCTCTATACATGTACCCTATAGGAGGATTAGGTCAGAACTAATTAGGTCACCCTCTATACATGCACCCTATAGGAGGATTAGATCAGAACTAATTAGGTCACGCTCTATACATGCACCCTATAGGAGGATTAGGTCAGAACTAATTAGGTCACCCTCAATACGTGCACCCTATAGGAGGATTAAGTCAGAACTAATTAGGCCACCCTATATACATGCACCCTATAGGAGGATTAGATCAGAACTAATTAGGTCACCCTCTGTACATGCACCATATTGGAGGATTAGGTCAGAACTAATTAGGTCACCCTCTATACATGCACCCTATAGGAGGATTAGGTCAGAAGTAATTAGGTCACCCTCTATGCATGCACACTATAGGAGGATTAGATCAGAACTAATTAGGTCACCCTCTATACATGCACCATATAGGAGGATTAGATCAGAACTAATTAGGTCACCCTCTATACATGCACCCTATAGGAGGATTATATCAGAACTAATTAGGTCACCCTCTATACATGCACCCCATAGGAGGATTAGGTCAGAACTAATTAGGTCACCCTCTATACATGCATCCTATAGGAGGATTAGATCAGAACTAATTAGGTCACCCTCTATGCATGCACCCTATAGGAGGATTAGGTCAGAACTAATTAGGTCACCCTCTATACATGCACCCCATAGGAGGATTAGGTCAGAACTAATTAGGTCACCCTCTATACATGTACCCTATAGGAGGATTAGGTCAGAACTAATTAGGTCACCCTCTATACATGCACCCATAGGAGGATTAGGTCAGAACTAATTAGGTCACCCTCTATGCATGCACCCTATAGGAGGATTAGGTCAGAACTAATTAGGTCACCCTCTATACATGCACCCTATAGGAGGATTAGGTCAGAACTAATGAGGTCACCCTCTATACATGTACCCTATAGGAGGATTAGGTCAGAACTAATTAGGTCACCCTCTATACATGCACCCTATAGGAGGATTAGATCAGAACTAATTAGGTCACGCTCTATACATGCACCCTATAGGAGGATTAGGTCAGAACTAATTAGGTCACCCTCTATACATGCACCCCATAGGAGGATTAGGTCAGAACTAATTAGGTCGCCCTCTATACATGCATCCTATAGGAGGATTAGATCAGAACTAATTAGGTCACCCTCTATGCATGCACCCTATAGGAGGATTAGGTCAGAACTAATTAGGTCACCCTCTATACATGCACCCCATAGGAGGATTAGGTCAGAACTAATTAGGTCACCCTCTATACATGTACCCTATAGGAGGATTAGGTCAGAACTAATTAGGTCACCCTCTATACATGCACCCATAGGAGGATTAGGTCAGAACTAATTAGGTCACCCTCTATGCATGCACCCTATAGGAGGATTAGGTCAGAACTAATTAGGTCACCCTCTATACATGCACCCCATAGGAGGATTAGGTCAGAACTAATTAGGTCACCCTCTATACATGCATCCTATAGGAGGATTAGGTCAGAAGTAATTAGGTCACCCTCTATACATGCACCCTATAGGAGGATTAGGTCAGAACTAATTAGGTCACCCTCTATACATGCACCCTATAGGAGGATTATGTCAGAACTAATTAGGTCACCCTCTATACATGCACCCTATAGGAGGATTAGGTCACAACTAATTAGGTCACCCTCTATACATGTACCCTATAGGAGGATTAGGTCGGAACTAATTAGGTCACCCTCTATACATGTACCCTATAGGAGGATTAGGTCGGAACTAATTAGGTCACCCTCTATACATGCACCCTATGGGAGGATTAGGTCAGAACTAATTAGGTTACCCTCTATACATGCACCCTATAGGAGGATTAGGTCAGAACTAATTAGGTCACCCTCTATGCATGCACCCTATAGGAGGATTAGGTCAGAACTAATTAGGTCACCCTCTATACATGCACCCTATAGGAGGATTAGTTCAGAACTAATTAGGTCACCCTCTGTACATGTACCTTATAGGAGGATTAGATCAGAACTAATTAGGTCACCCTCTATACATGCACCATATAGGAGGATTAGATCAGAACTAATTAGGTCACCCTTTGTACATGCACCCTATAGGAGGATTAGGTCAGAACTAATTAGGTCACCCTCTATACATGCACCCTATAGGAGGATTAGGTCAGAAGTAATTAGGTCACCCTCTATACATGCACCTATAGGAGGATTAGATCAGAACTAATTAGGTCACCCTCTATACATGCACCCTATAGGAGGATTAGGTCAAACTAATTAGGTCACCCTCTATACATGCACCCTATAGGAGGATTAGGTCAGAACTAATTAGGTCACCCTCTATACATGCACCCTATAGGAGGATTATGTCAGAACTAATTAGGTCACCCTCTATACATGCACCCTATAGGAGGATTAGGTCACAACTAATTAGGTCACCCTCTATACATGTACCCTATAGGAGGATTAGGTCGGAACTAATTAGGTCACCCTCTATACATGCACCCATAGGAGGATTAGGTCAGAACTAATTAGGTCACCCTCTATGCATGCACCCTATAGGAGGATTAGGTCAGAACTAATTAGGTCACCCTCTATACATGCACCCCATAGGAGGATTAGGTCAGAACTAATTAGGTCACCCTCTATACATGCATCCTATAGGAGGATTAGGTCAGAAGTAATTAGGTCACCCTCTATACATGCACCCTATAGGAGGATTAGGTCAGAACTAATTAGGTCACCCTCTATACATGCACCCTATAGGAGGATTATGTCAGAACTAATTAGGTCACCCTCTATACATGCACCCTATAGGAGGATTAGGTCACAACTAATTAGGTCACCCTCTATACATGTACCCTATAGGAGGATTAGGTCGGAACTAATTAGGTCACCCTCTATACATGTACCCTATAGGAGGATTAGGTCGGAACTAATTAGGTCACCCTCTATACATGCACCCTATGGGAGGATTAGGTCAGAACTAATTAGGTTACCCTCTATACATGCACCCTATAGGAGGATTAGGTCAGAACTAATTAGGTCACCCTCTATGCATGCACCCTATAGGAGGATTAGGTCAGAACTAATTAGGTCACCCTCTATACATGCACCCTATAGGAGGATTAGTTCAGAACTAATTAGGTCACCCTCTGTACATGTACCTTATAGGAGGATTAGATCAGAACTAATTAGGTCACCCTCTATACATGCACCATATAGGAGGATTAGATCAGAACTAATTAGGTCACCCTTTGTACATGCACCCTATAGGAGGATTAGGTCAGAACTAATTAGGTCACCCTCTATACATGCACCCTATAGGAGGATTAGGTCAGAAGTAATTAGGTCACCCTCTATACATGCACACTATAGGAGGATTAGATCAGAACTAATTAGGTCACCCTCTATACATGCACCCTATAGGAGGATTAGGTCAGAACTAATTAGGTCACCCTCTATACATGCACCCTATAGGAGGATTAGGTCAGAACTAATTAGGTCACCCTCTATACATGCACCCTATAGGAGGATTATGTCAGAACTAATTAGGTCACCCTCTATACATGCACCCTATAGGAGGATTAGGTCACAACTAATTAGGTCACCCTCTATACATGTACCCTATAGGAGGATTAGGTCGGAACTAATTAGGTCACCCTCTATACATGTACCCTATAGGAGGATTAGGTCGGAACTAATTAGGTCACCCTCTATACATGCACCCTATGGGAGGATTAGGTCAGAACTAATTAGGTTACCCTCTATACATGCACCCTATAGGAGGATTAGGTCAGAACTAATTAGGTCACCCTCTATGCATGCACCCTATAGGAGGATTAGGTCAGAACTAATTAGGTCACCCTCTATACATGCACCCTATAGGAGGATTAGGTCAGAACTAATTAGGTCACCCTCTGTACATGTACCTTATAGGAGGATTAGATCAGAACTAATAAGGTCACCCTCTATACATGCACCATATAGGAGGATTAGATCAGAACTAATTAGGTCACCCTCTGTACATGCACCCTATAGGAGGATTAGGTCAGAACTAATTAGGTCACCCTCTATACATGCACCCTATAGGAGGATTAGGTCAGAAGTAATTAGGTCACCCTCTATACATGCACACTATAGGAGGATTAGATCAGAACTAATTAGGTCACCCTCTATACATGCACCCTATAGGAGGATTAGGTCAGAACTAATTAGGTCACCCTTTATAAATAACGAAATATATATATATCTCTAGAACATAGGCCGACATACAAAAGGCTGTAACGAAATGCGTCATACTGCATAATCAACATATTACGTAAAAGATACAATTATTAATTAATGGAATATTTGTAGTTGATACTGCTAATTGTTCTACGGCTCATCGATTAACTACATTTAGTAGGTTTTAATCTTTATTATTGTCTCAGCTATGTACATATACAACTAATAAAACATAACATGAGCAATATACAACAGTACATAGCCATTAATTGAAGATTATCTTTGTAATATTACCAATGATGACTTCAGAAAACATTTTTCTAGATTAAGATTGTCTTCTCACAACTTAGATATTGAATTTGGTCGGTATAGAGGTATTGAAAGAGAAAACAGATTGTGTAAGTTATGTAGTCAACATGCAGTTGAATCAGAATATCATTTTATGCTATGTTGTGAAACATCTAGAACAGTAAGAAAAACATATTTTAACAATATTTCATGGCCTTGTGTACAGAAAATGTTCACGCTAATGTCGACAAAAAATAAACATTTGCAAGTAAAACTATCTAAATATATTAAAGAATGTATGTATATATTATGAACATGAAATACTATTTATCTATCTTCCTCTAATGTCGAACCCCTCGCGGGGGTGTAGAAATGTCCCTAAAAGACTTAGCTAACAGAGGTATGAATCAACATATCAAGTAATTTAATTAAAAAAGACAACGTGGGACAAATGTAGACGATGCATTCCGAATGTAAACAAGTGCGGGTGGTACGTTCTGGTTGTAAACAAGTGCGTGAACGTCGACTCGGAAAGTCCTACTTTCGGTTTCGAGTTTGTTTTATCGCAAAAAAACACTGTTTACCAAATGAACATAAGCATACAAAGTATAATGTTAGAATGTGTAGCAGCATTGCTACCCATACATAAAAATTGAATTTTTCAAATATCTTTTATTTCATACGATGCTGCTTTAAAGAATGTATGTTAATAAGGAAAAATGCCCTGGACATTTTAATTGTTTCTTATACATGTTTAATATATTTAATATGCATTACCATATGTATTTATATTTGTCTGTGCCATAGTGTTTTTGTTTGTAAATGGCCAAACTTGTTTGCTGATTATGCCAATAAAGTTGAATTGCATTAAAATTGAATTACAGGAGACATAATTTATATTATCACATAGGCATACAAACAGGATCACATTGATATTACAAGTTGAATAAGAAAAGAAAAGGGGGAAAGTAAGAAAACAAACCGTAATATACACGCTAACACTGAGTAGTAGCAACTTGTCATATTAGAACGTTATTGAAACAATTCAAATTAAATTGTGAAGTTCAAAATCAGCACTAGCACGCAACTAAAAATGTTTTAAGAGATCAGTTATCAATCAGATCGAGTATGAACTAATGAGAGACATCGGTCAGTTACTGCCCCTGAATACTCTCTAAAAGTAGATAGGTCCGTCCTATTAAGTGTTTTCCTCTGTTTTTATCGTTGTTTCCTTTGTACAACATGCTAGCAATTTTATTCCACTAACGCTTCTTAAGAGTTTTTTAAATTACTATATCTCGACAGGTTTCGTACAGTATATGCAATGGGTATTTATTTGTAAAAGAATGTTTTCAGTTAATTAACACGATTTGGATATAATCACATGTATCATACCGCAACATCTGGTTAGGGAACAACAGTAAACACAAAGGATTCTAACTAAAATGACCTATTTACATTTTGGAATAAATCAGACTTTATCTGCAAAGGGAGGTAATAGAAAATTAGAGATGAGATGTCTCTCATTAGCAACTACTTCTCAGGATAGTATTTCACAATGCTGACTTGTATACATGTGAAAACATCACGGTGTCTAAGAGAAATTCAGATACAGTTCACAAATAACAAATTACAACATACACATATGCACATACTTCAACAGGAAACAAAACTATACCAAAACATCGCATACCACAACTCGAATCGTCCCAAGCCATAACACAACCGTTACAATGGGCATACACACCAACACGCAATTTACAATAGTATAATGTAAATTTGTTTATAATTTCTACAATGCTTAAATAAAAGTGTAGTAACTACAGTTCACTTAGGGTGCCAGTATATACGCTCAGCCGGACACCGGTTTTTAGCGAGGAGGTAATTTTCAATAATGCATAACGCACACAACAGAAGCCTGATGTTGACCAATCACAGCCGTCCTTGTCACGTGTGTTGCTTTCATCCGGATACTTCGCCATCTTTTTCTTGGGGGCAGACTTTTTCTATCTGCAATCTTCTGGATTTATAAGTATACACATCAAGTAATATATGTCACTACGTCGCTATCTTCACTCATCGCTTTCAGTCCGAGCAGTTTCTTGAATGCCCTTCTGTACTGTTTGTTCTTCCAGGCATAGACAATCGGATTCACTACGGAGTTCAATACGCCAAGAAACACGAGGAAATTTGCAATCTGTACCTTTTCTTTGGTGATATTCTCAACCTCCAACATTGTTAGTTCAATAATACAAAAGGGCAGCCACGCGATGTGGAACAACAGCACAACAATGGATACAACGGTGTTCATCTGTTTAGCTCCCTGTGTCATTTGACCGAGTTGGAAAGGAAATGCCTCGTTCTGGATTTGTCGCATGTGCTTTCTCACGATTAAAAATATCCGAACGTAGATACAAAACATGCACAATCCGAATAGAAGAGTACTAAGATGGATGCAAGCTCTGTAATATTTGTCCATAACAAATTCATACAAACAAAATGGAGCAGTCTCCCAGTTGTTCACAGTAAACATTGGTAAAAGTACGCATACGTCGATAGCCCAAATGGCAATTACAAGCCCATAGGCGATGTCTTTGGTCATGATATTCGGGTACCGCAGTGGGAATGCTATTGCAATGTATCTATCCACAACTGTACACACCAGTGAAAAGGTTGATGCATTACATGCAAACAATATTATTCCATATCTAAGCAAACACGCACATTTATTCCTTTCAATATCCGGGAAGAAAAAGAAAGCTATTTGGAATGGATGCTGAAGACCAGTGATTAGATCGGCAAATGCCAGATTCGCCACAAATATTCCCGTAATATTTTGTAATGTTTGAAATCTCAGAATCGCGGTGAGAACTAGTAGATTGCCCGCCATGATAAACAGCATGGCTATTATCATTAATGTTATTGTAACTACGGCAAACAAAGGCAAACCTTGCTCCATCTCCGAATCCAGAATGGTAATATTTACGCTCCCGGTAGCGTTTGTTCCGTTGTCCGACATTTTTATACTATATAGTTATATTAATCACGTGTACATA
Source organism: Archivesica marissinica (assembly GCA_014843695.1). Lineage (NCBI taxonomy): Eukaryota > Metazoa > Mollusca > Bivalvia > Venerida > Vesicomyidae > Archivesica > Archivesica marissinica. Next base: position 57,208,015 of record CM026404.1, on the reverse strand, counting down.
TTTATGCCGATGTAATTTCCTTATATTAATCAAGTGTACATATTTATGCAGATGTAATTTCCTTATATTAATCAAGTGTACATATTTATGCCGATGTAATTTCCTTATATTAATCAAGTGTACATATTTATGCAGATGTAATTTCCTTATATTAATCAAGTGTACATATTTATTCAGATGTAATTTCCTTATATTAATCAAGTGTACATATTTATGCAGATGTAATTTCCTTATATTAATCAAGTGTACATATGTATGCAGATGTAATTTCCGAATAATAATCAAATGTTCATAATTATGCAGATGTAATTTCCAAAGCACTGTCATATAACTTGGATTTACTGAAATTAAAAATTGAATTTAATATCCGCACACTTGTTTGTTTACTGGTCTAATTGAAGAAAGTATATCAATAAAGTTCGTGTTAAAAATTGAAATTTTATAAATTATCTTTCAGTTTTGCTTACTAGTTTGGAGACACAATCTTATAAAGATATTAAATTCGTATCACATGTTTTCCCGGCAAATTTAGTAATTGTATTTCATGCGAGAACACTTCCAGGTGCCTGCGCTCCATGTATAGAGAATTGCCATCAATCTTGTGTTTTATAGAACGTATCACTGTATGGAGTACGTAATGATGTAGTCAGTGTCGACAAAGTGCGAATCGAGATTCCATTGTTAGAGGTTCAATCGCGTGTTGTTAGAGAATTGTGGAAACATTATGGGATCAAAACGCACTAATGAATTTTAAAAAAAGAAGATCTAGCTACGCATCAATCTTTCATCTCTATTTTTCCAATACCTATATTTGAAATGTACAATAAATCTTTAGAATACTCTCGTCCAAAGATATGGAATATTCTACCATTTGAAATTAAGACATCCAGCGATGTTCATATAACCGCTGGAAATGAAGTGCAAAATAATAATATGTATAAATGTGTATGTAATTCACTCACCGTATGATACAGGTATATAGTCAATGTACATTGACGTATGTATGTTTATAATGTTTTGCTCTCCGAATTTGGAGGAAATAAAAGTATCTATCTATCTATTGTTTATGTTGTTTTGTATTTGGATAAACCTACCTGGTGGCTTGATGCTGTTGTTTAACTAGATTATACAACACTGTACATGCATATTGCATTTCGTGCCGTAACTATGGATACAACTATTATATCTACATTTATGTCATAGCGTTAAACATTTTAGAGGGCATTAAGAAGGATTAGTGCAGAACTAATTGGGTCACCCTCGCAGAACTAATTGGGTCACCCTCGCAGAACTAATTGGGTCACCCTCGCAGAAACTAATTGGGTCACCCTCGCAGAACTAATTGGGTCACCCTCGCAGAACTAATTGGGTCACCCTCGCAGAACTAATTGGGTCACCCTCGCAGAACTAATTGTGTCACCCTCGCAGAATTAATTGGGTCACCCTCGCAGAACTAATTGTGTCACCCTCGCATAACTAATTGGGTCACCCTCGCATAACTAATTGGGTCACCCTCTATAACTATAGTCTTTAGGGAGAAGGACTATATAAGTGTTTTCGACTGTCCGATTAGCGTAGTCGTTAGCGCGCTCGCTTCTCACCAATGCAACCCGGTTCGATCCTCGGACCGGGCAGTATGTGAGATGGTCGCCAGATCGGGCAGGTTTTCTCCGGTACTCCGGTTTCCTCCCATATGAATGACCACATTTACGCTTTCATCCGCGCTAACGAGAGTGATTAATATAAGTTGTTAGAATTTGCTTCGCAATCGTTGTAAAATAAATAAAGTTTAAACTTTTTTCTCGTTCTAACCGCTTTCAGTCTATTGCTGTTTATACAAATATATTTTAGCTCGATTGTGAAACAAGTTCTTACAACTTATATTAATCACTCTCGAGACCTCATTCCTGATGGAATACATCGCCACGAGGGAGAGAGAAGAGGCAATGTGGAACTTAGATGCCTTGCCTAAGGGCACAATCGTAACGGCTCCAGCGGGGCTCGAACTCCGGAACTTTCGCACCTGAAGCGAACGCGCATTCACTGCGCTATCACGACTTCCACCTTCGTATAGACAAGTCAGTAGTCCCGTGGTTAACATGTTGAACTGCGAATCCAGGGGTCTCAGGTACGACCCCCCTTCTGACCCTAATAATATTAGGATTTGTTCAGATGGGACTTTCTATTGCTGTTAATTTATAATTTTGAGTATTTTATATATATTGAGTCGTCTCCATTTTTTTACAGGAAGAAGATATGACGTGGGGCATAAAACAGAAAGTAGATTAATTGTGAAAATTTATGTGTTTGAGATATTTTGAGTTTTTCACAGAATTATAACGAATATTCGAAGATCTTTTTGGCCGAATATTCGAATACCAAACTCGCTATTCGTTGCCACCCCTAATTTATATCTAAAATGTTAATTCTATTATGTACATGTAACATACTGAAATAAATACTGTTTTAACTAAATATAGAAATATATCTACGAGCTTTGGATAATATTCGAGTATTTAAGATAATCTGCTTATTAATCTTTACTAATACCACATATACACGTGCGTTCAGTGTTTAAATGCAACATTACACACAACAACAGCTATATCAACATGAGATTCGTGGTCCGGAGTTCAAGCCCCGCTGGAGCCGTTACGAGTGTGCCCTTAGGCAAGGCATTTAAATTCCACATTGCCTCTTCTCTCTCCCTCGTGGCGATGTACTCCATCAGGAATGAGGTCTCGAGAGTGATCAATATAAGTTGAAAGAACTTGTTTCGCAATCGAACTAAAATAAATTTGTATAAACTAAGATTCGTAGCAGTAGGAGTTGGTCCCTTCATTGTACATGAAACCATCCAGTGCATCTCATAGAAATGATATTACATTCTCCACCACACCATAATTTATTATATACAAACCTCATTTGTTTATAATAATGACTATGACAGACGGATCTATAGCCCAGTGGTAACGCTGGACTGGTAATCCCTGGATCGCAGGTTCGATCCCCCGTCTGACCCTAATAAAATTAACAGTCTTTCAGATGGGACGTTAAACCAAGGTCTCGTGTCGGTGCTTTACACCGTGCACGTAAAAGAACCAGAGAAGACTCTGGAATGGGTCTCTCTCTGTATCATTGCACTATCCTCCAAAATCTAAAAATGACTAATATCTTCAGGAGGCGTCGCTCATATGGGCAACCGGTAGCGACGATAAATAAACGTAAAAAAAATAAAAAAGGACTATGCACATACTATATTAAGTAATGCATAACGTTGATACTCTCATGGTATGTACTTATCTGTATATAAATATTATGTTAATAATACATGTACTATGAAATTATGAGGAATAAAAAACAATAAAATAAAAAACAGAAGAAATATTACATTCTTAACAATACTGACTCTTATTTAACCCTTTAGACTTTTAAATGAAATCATTATTTAGCATTGTATAAATCTCGTCTGCTTGTCAAATTATTATATATATTATTACTATAAATCGTCGAACTTTCATTACGATTATGAATGACGTCACTTATATATTTTAGTTTAACATATCTGTATTGTAATGATGCTAACAACCTGGCTTACCTGTAATGCGAACAATGTATCGAATGTATTGTAATGATGCTAACAACCTGGCTTACCTGTAATGCGAACATTGTATCGAATGTTTGTTTATAACCGCCATTACTATGTGGAGAAACCATCGTATAGACCGGTCAGTAGTCCAGTGGTTAACACGTTGAACTGCGAATCCAGGGATCTCAGGTAACATCCCCGGTCTGACCCTAATAATATTAGCATTGTTTCAGATGGGACTTTAAACCGAGGTATTGTGTCGGTGCTTTCAACCATGCACGTAAAGGAACCATATGTGACTCTGGAATTGGTCTCTGTCTGTATCATTGCACTATCCTCCAACATTTAAAAGGACTAATCTCGTCAGGAGGTTCTCTCATATAGGTAGCGACGATAAATAAACGTAAAAAACAAAACCACAGTACCAAAAAACGCAATTTACAATAGTATAATGTAAATTTGTTTATAATTTCTACAATGCTTAAAGTGTAGTAACTACTGTTCGCACGGGGTGTCAGTATATACGCTCAGCCGGACACCGGTTTTTAGCGAGGAGGTCATTTTGCATAACGTGCACTACAGAAGCCTGATGTTAACCAATCACAGTCGTCCTTGTCACGTGTGTGGCTTCATCCGGGAACGTCGCCATCTTTTTCGTGGTGGCAGAATTTTTCTCTCCGCAATCTTCTGGAATTGTGAGTATACCTTGTATCATTAATTATTATTTCCAGTTGTATTTGCTTTGATTTAACTTGTTGCCTAAACATCCATAACTGGAGCGTGTTGAAACATGCCGTAGGCGTTGCAAAACGCATGCGAAATATATTGCTTTGTTTACAACGCCGAGTTTGCCGCCATTTCACGAAGACAAAGGAAAAGAGGATCAGATTTCCCGGTCATTGACACCTGCATATGTCTCACAGTGATAACATATATTAACATGTCTGACGCAGTACACACTGTCTTGTATTAGGCCACTCGTTCATACGTCGGTTCCGTGACTGGACACAAGTTAACGACAAGCTCAATTTTAACTTTGACAAGCAACGGTTACCGGTGTATCTCCACGGCATAGGGCCTATGTATTAAACAGTGTTCCCGCCCGAGGTAAATCACTGTGGAATGAGATAGACATGGTCTCCAATTTGTCACCGAGTATCGTTATTTTGGATATTGGCAGTAATGATATGTGCTTACCTTCCGTTGATGCTTACAGTTTGTATGCTGCTATTATGCAATATGCTAGTCATTGCCTTGCTCTCAGTGTTAGTCAATGTGTCATTACAGAAATTCTGCCACGCCGGGTTACTAGTAACTACAACCAACTGGTAACAGAGACTAACCACTACTTACAGTCAAACTGCGATGAACATCCACAGCTTGTATTCTGGCGGCATTCATATAATAACTTCAACTCTCGATTTCTTTCACAGTATGTTGCAGCCGATGGCGTTCACATTGCCGACTGTGGTATGGCAAAGTATTTCCGATCCATACGTGGAGCTATCATGTCCGCCGAGAACCGCATTTAAATAGCTTACATTTCTTCATTATATATTTCAGCTACTCTCCTTTTACAGAACTATCGCATTCCTATTGACATCTACACTACCGGATCCGTCCCTGCCTCCACAGACTAATGTAAAGTATTTTTACTTACGGTTACACAACCTAATCAATGAGCAAACTAAGTATAGCATGCACTGTCAGCTCACATAGTCTGAAGTCCGACATTTATTGTCGGCCTATTTAGTCCGGATCTTACTGCCGGCTAAGCGTCTGGGCGTTGTTACCAGCTCGCATATTCTTGAGTCTGGGCTTTGTTACCAGCTCGCATATTCTTGAGTCTGGGCTTTGTTACCAGCTCGCATATTCTTGAGTCTGGGCTTTGTTACCAGCTCGCATATTGAGTCTGGGCTTTATTACCAGCTCGCATTTTACTGAGTCTGGGCTTTATTACCAGCTCGCATACATTTTGAGTCTAGGCTTTATTACCAGCTCGCATACATTTTGAGTCTAGGCTTTATTACCAGCTCGCATACATTTTTGAGTCTAGGCTTTATTACCAGCTCGCATACATTTTTGAGTCTGGGTTTTATTACCAGCTCGCATACCTTTTGAGTCTAGGCTTTATTACCAGCTCGCATTCTACTGAGCCTGGGCTTTATTACCAGCTCGCATACATTTTGAGTCTGGGCTTTATTACCAGCTCGCATACATTTTGAGTCTGGGCTTTGTTACCAGCTCGCATTTTACTGAGTCTGGGCTTTATTACTAGCTCGCGTATCATTGAGTCTAGGCTTTATTACCAGCTCGCATTCTATTGAGTCTGGGCTTTGTTACCTGCTAGCAACTTACTGAGTCTAGGCTTTATTACCAGCTCGCGTATTATTGAGCCTGACCTTTAATGTCGGCTCCTTTAGTCTGACCTCCACTGTCGGCTAACATAAATTTCGAATCTGACCTTTAGTGGTGGCTCATAAGTCTGGCCACGACCTGTCGCCTGATAATTGTTGTATTACGGTGGTATTAGCATGCGTGGTCTATCCCCATGCTTCACTACATGGTTGGTGTACATCTATATAATATGTTAGCAAGCAAGTTACCCATCCATAAGTACTAACACAGTCATTTGCTACTATAGTGGAATATGACATGCACTACCAGATACCATGCATATAGGCTTCATGTTCTGAGTAGGCTTAGCAATTGTGCCACCATTTGCACCAGGACACCTATTTATGTAAAACCATTGAGACAAACATATAGGCTCCCATATTCATTTCAGCAGAATGCCAGAACAAGAGGGTAACAAAGCGGAAGGCTAGCACACCTCAGCCCACAGACACCAGTCCAGACTCTCCTCCCTCTTCAAGCTTGGCCAAAGTCCTTTCAGCTGCCATATCTGCAGACCCCATACTGCGGCAGCAACTCGCTTCGGCGCTACAGCCTACAACTCCAACTGAACCGACAGCATTTACAAGCCAGCAACATCAACCCACCTGTAATAATCTTTTATTTGGTTAACCTGTTTGTTCTCCTGCTGCATCTGTTATATGTCCCGCTTCTATTTAAGCTATGTCTGTACCCATGGGTGACGCGCCATGGGTGGAGGACTGTGGCTCGGTGAGCGTGGAGGACCTGTGCGATTCAGTGTTTAATGTGGATCATAGCTCTCCGCTTCCGGTGCCCTCCGAGCCTGTGTCCTCCAGCCTGGGCGTGTTCACCTATGGTGCAACTACTGTCCCAGAGAGGCTAAAGACCGCTATTTGGTCTAGACAGTTTGTTGATATGGCCAAACTTTACTTCGGAACTACAACCGACACACTGACCACCGTGCAGACCATGTCATCAGCCACCGTCACACCCGTTCAAAAGGCGGCTGAGCGCCAAATCTCATCCATTCTCCTCTGGTCGAAGGCATTCCAACTCTATGCCTCTATCGTTACGGTCAAATACCCATCTGAGGCCTCCCAAATGTTTCAGTATATGTCACTGATCCAGTTCCTATCTCAACATTCCCCCAACTGGCAGTTGTACGACCAGAAATCCCGTACCCAACGTGCAACTAGGGACATTCCGTGGGTCCCTGTTCATACAGAAACATACTTGTACTGCTGCATAGAGACACCCACACAGATTAAGCCCTTTCGTCAGCAGTCCTGGCGGTTTCCACAACACCACATTTTCCAAACAAACCCTATTCCGCCTCAACCAATATATACCGTAGAAAGGGCTTCTGCTGGGGGTATCAAGACACAGTGTCCTGCACCAAGCAGCAGTGCAAAAACTTGCACAGATGTGGCGGCTGCAACGGTAGTCATGGCGCATCACACTGCTCCACACAATGGCCAAGGCCCCAGCAGAAGACCCCTACAAGCACACAGCCCCATGCCACTCGGCAAAATCCCCAAGGAGTCAAACCCGTGTCTGCCCAAACCAACCCTCGTTCTTCCAACAACAGTTAATCCGCAAGTTCTCGCGCCCTATCTAGAATGCTACAACAATTCTAAGCTATCTTTCCTAGTCATTGGTTTTACTCTCGGTTTCCCCATGGGAGTTGTCGGTCATATTACCCCTTCACTATCGGTTAACCATCCTTCGGTGTTCACACGTTTACAATTTATTACCAACTACCTTGCAAAGGAAACCCAACTGGGACGTATCAAAGGATCATATTCCTCACCCCCATTAGACTCGTTCGTCAGCAGTCCACTTGGAATAGTACCGAAGAAGACTCCAAATGAATTCAGAGTCATTCATGATTTATCTTTCAGCCGGGCACATGCTTCTGTGAACGACTTGATTCCAGAATGCAATTCCACAGTTTCTTTAGAGACATTCGATATAGTGGCAAATTTGATACTAGCTGTTGGTGAAAGCTGCTACATTGCAAAAGCTGATCTAAAGGATAGCTTTCGCATCCTTCCAATATCTCCCACTGATTACCACAAGCTGGGGTTCAGCTTCAACAATCAATTTTATTTTGACAGGGTACTGCCCATAGGTGCTTCCAGTTCAGTTAAGCTTTTCGAAGACGGTCCTACGAACAACTTCAGCTGTTGTGCATGGCATCTCCATCGACACAAACACTCTCCGGGCAACCTTACCCCCGGACAAAGTCAATGCCTTGCGATCTCTTCTACAATCTAGCAAGAAGCGTAAGAAAATGAAATTGAAAGATCTTCAAAGCCTGATCGGTCACCTGAATTTTGCATGTACGGTAATAAAACCAGGCCGCTGTTTTCTACGTCGATTACACGACCTGACAAAGGGCAAGCATAACCCACATCACTTTCTAAAATTTACTAACGCCATTCGCTCCGATCTCGAGGTTTGGTCTCAGTTCATAGACTCTTACAATGGATGTACACTCCTTACAAGGGACCGCTTTATATCCTCTGTCACATTACATCTACATACTGATGCTGCATCAACAAAAGGGTTTGGGTGCACTTTTTCTAGCCATTGGGCTTATGGTCCATTTTCAAGTGACGTCAATGAACATCACATTAACATACTGGAGCGTTACCCTATAACACTAGCAGTTGAACTGTGGGATCAGCATTGGGAAAAGAGGTATGTGTGCATATCATTCTTTCATGTATAGGCAAACAACACAATATTGCCGTTTGGCCATTTACAATATCATTAATGATTATGAATATTACCAAGACACATTACACAATGACATACAGATACATATATACCGTCTCCGTTCAACGGTTGTCGCGTGGCTAATGTCGCTGATTTGTATACCACTGTGACCTATCATAACTGACGGTCACTGATTCGAGCCCCACTCAGATCGTGTCTGTTTATATGTAAATTCGTCTTACCCGTATGTCCGAAATATAGACAACTACTTAAAGATTTTATGAAACCATATTATTGTAGATGGCCAAATATATACAAATTCGAAAACTTAATATCAAATAAATCAGTAAGGAATGTTCACAATCTCGCGTCGGTCATATGGGCAACCGGTAGCGACGATAAATAAACGTAAAACACAGTCACATACATTTCATTGACATTTATGGTAGTTTAAGAGGATAACCCGATTGTATACAGGTAATGACGGTGTGGTTAAAGGGAAGTGATGATTTTGTCATCAGCTTAAGAGATATTTTCAATTTTGATATTTTTGTCTGATAAAATCAGAGAGTTATATGCTAACCTAATTAACATGACGCGAGCTGTCAATCAACCCAGCCAGCGATAATCTGATAAGCCAATCAGCGATCGATAAAGCGACACACCTTCAGCAACTGTAAGCCTTATTACACAGCCGCCAGTTTCCTCGACAACTTGACAGACGGATCTGTAGCCCAGTGGTAACACGCTGGACTGGTAATCCAGGGATCGCAGGTTCGACCCCCCGTCTGACCCTAATAAAATTAACAATCTTTCAGATGGGACGTGAAACCGAGGTCTTGTGTCAGTGCTTTCCCCCGTGTACGTAAAAGAACCAGGGGAGACTCTGGAATGGGTCTCTGTCTGTATCATTGCACTATCCTCCAAAAATCTAAAATGACTAATCTCTTCAGGAGGCGTCGCTCATATGGGCAACCGGTAGCGACGATAAATAAACGTAAAACACACACTCGACAACTTGTGGCGATCATCGGTGTCTAAATAATTCTGATCACGTGACTAGTGGGAGGAGCCATATACTCATCGACGTCATGTTAATTAGGAAAACATTTGAATGTGAGCACATATTGAGTTTCTGACCATGTGTTATTGTGTATACATAAACCATCGGTTGACAGCGTCACGGTACATCGTACTTTCTGTCTGTGACAGTCAGACCTCTTAGTGTAGCATACGTGTTTCCATTTGATAATTGGTGATGTTTCATTTATCCAAGATTGAGGGAAACTTGTTGACATAGCTATATATATCCATAATGAGCGAAAACATCTCTGAAAACTGAAGAGTGATTACCGCATAGCAACCGACACAGACAGGGAATGTATCATTAGACAAAGAAGTACAGTCTACACCCGTTATGTCGAATTCCGCCGGACCGAACAAAATACTTCGACATAACCGAAGTTTGACTTAACGAAATTCGATATAGACAGAGACAGTTATATATAGTGTCTGAAATGGGACATTGATCCGACTTCGAGATAACCGGAAAATTCGACATATCCGACTTTGACATGGCGGATGTAGACTGTATATATAATGTGGAGTCATATGGTGTCTGTTACAGTTCTTTTATTTAATTTCTACTGGACTTGTATATTTACACAGTCATGCAAAACTGCCAAGGTTGTCCATGGCAGTTAGTCATATTATATAAATATGTATTTGTTATACAGAACAATCGGTTGTTCTGGCTTTATGTTCCATTTTTCTGTTTTTATAGAACAATTTTTCAACAAAACATTCATCGAGAACATGAAAACAAAATGGCGGCATAATAAATAAAATCACATTGAAATTAAACGGTAAAGTCCGAGTAGCGTGATTTTGTTCCGAATGAGGCTATTCAGAGGCGAGACATTGTCATGAGATATTGAAAAATGACACCGGTTCGGATATTGCAAATTGTGCATGGGGTAGTCACGTTAGGTATACCAAAAATAAGTAACAGTATATGAACTTCAACTTCAACGAGATATTCCTTGAAGCGACACTACATCGGTGAAAACACAAATGTCTGCATAATGGAATTTGCTACTATATGATATAATTTTCCACAAATATTTGCCTAAAAACCCCGTGTATTTCAACAAATAAACAAACATCGTATACGCGGTTTGTTGACATAACAAAATAATGTAATATGGGTCGACATTCATGCGTAATACAAAGCGTTTATCCTGAATAACACGGGTACATATTTACCGTGATATCTCACATGTGTGCCTATTTAATACATTACAATACAATACGTTTATTGCATAAAACAGTATACTTGTTTGTAGCAATTAAGTAAAAGCAGACATGAAACTGTACAAAAGAGCACACTCACAAGTTCAAATATATGTGCAAAAAATGCATTAGTTTCGTTGCTTATTTGCAAAATATATATATTTGGAAAGACCAATGGTGATGTTTTTTTATTTGCATGACAAAAGATTAATACATTTCTGTACAGTCGGCCAAGTATGGTAGTATGGTAGTATCTTTTAATGAATTTCGATCTTAGGTTTGAGTAATGTGGGCAAATTAATATGAAGTGGTACTCATTTTCCACAATTCTAGAATTGCAATATAAACATAATATTTCCTTTCATGGTAGGTGTATGTAGCGACCATATATATATATATATGCATATTTATATGTAGACTAATCTTAGTTAAATTACCTCTAAACGAAAGTATCGCGTGTTTAGATTGACTTCAGTGACAACAAACATCAATTCAGGAGCGTGGATGACCGTTATATGAAATCCTACTTCCTCTCTTGAAAGTTTGTATACAACAAAAACACTGTTTATTGATTCAAAGTTAGTGTTCGAATGTTATACGTGAAAAATGCATTTTATTTGCATTTTGCGATGTAATGTCGCTTTAACGCCACTAACGACATATACTGAGGAGGAAGTGTCACATGGTGCATGCTTTTTGTGAGATTTGAAAGTAGGTCGGATGTGCCTTTAATCCCCAATCCCCACCCATTCCCCAATACAAACAAATAAATCAAATCAGTCCTGCACATCATGACAACTAGTTGTTCATCATTTGTTTTATGAAATATCACGCAAAGTACATGCACTTATTGCAATTGTCTTTATCCACAATTCACATGGCATGTGTCAATTTACTAATACATTATTCTGTCAGCATTATCGGATAGCTTCATTTATTAATCATTTTATCTGTATCTATAACATGTTTCTCGGAACTACATTATGTTAAGCAGCCATTTAAGGAACTAACAGACAGTGACTGCTTAACACAGGTGACATTAATGGATAGCTTCATTTATTAATCATTGTATCTGTATCTATAACATGTTTCTCGAAACTACATTATGTTAAGCAGCCATTCAAGGAACTAACAGACAGTGGCTGCTTAACACAGATGACTGCTTAATAGAGGTCAACTATATAATAAAACAACGTATTGGGAATCTGGTAACTGGCTGCTTAATACAGGTTGACTCCTTAATAGATGTGATCACTAACAAAGGTTCGGCTGTATACAGAACAGCAGCTGGAAAACACCTACCGGAAAATCTGTCGCTTACTCATATTAGCCAGATATAGATTATACGATCGATCAAATATACTGGTAGCGCCGTTATATAAACGTAAATAAAAACATTAACAGGACTGGACTGGTAATCCAGGGATCGCAGGTTCGATCCACAGTCTGACCCTAATACTATTAACAGTCTTTCAGATAGACTTTAAACCGAGGTCTCGTGTCGGTGCTATACACCGTGCACGTAAAAGAACCAGAGGAGACTGGAATGGGTCTCTGTCTGTATCATTGCACTATTCTCCAAAATCTAAAATGGCTAATCTCTTTAGGAGGCGTCGCTCATATGGGCAACCGGAAACGACGATACATAAACGTAAAACACACACGTAACAAGAAAAACTATTACATATGTAATAGAAGGACGATTGAAAACTCACTCTGCATAATACACATACGAATAGTGTATTGAGGATAAAAGTGAATAATTTAGTAATTAAATGCAAACATGTTGACAATAACATGAAACCCTGTCTAGCATAATAGTATATACAACATCCATGCTGGAGCACCCGCGAATCATATGGGAAACAATTATTTGTTGGAGAATTTCAACTACGTAAATAGATTGACCTGGCCATTCCTGGATTCCAGCTCAAGCCTGCATTTCTATGCGCACACCATTGAAAGCTTGGAAATAGTTCCCTGAAAACAATAGGACAACTTTAATACCTATTCTACGAATACATAGCAGTAATTCTTATCACATACATTCCCATTCGTCCAAAAAAATATACGGTCCGCCTCCGTGGTTGAGTAATTAAGGTCGCTGACTATAACCTATCATCACTGATGGTCACGGGTTCGAGTCCCGCTCAGATATATGAACAAGTTGGCAGTTTTATACGTAGGTTGGTGCACCAAGTACTGGTTAACCACTGAAGCCTACCTAGCCCCTGCTCTGTGGCTCTAGTTACCTCCCCTGACGTTCATCCATAAGGAATGTTAATGGCGTGATAATAACGTTCACATGTTGGACTAGAGCCTGCCCAGGAATGGTGTTAGGTAAACTGCCCGTCGCTCAATTGGATAACCGGTAACGGCGTTAAATAAACTTAAGCGCAACACACTCACACACGCGCGTACCAACAGACACACATAAATATACATTTAGACAAGGCTAGAGCCTGCCCAGGAATGGTGTTAGGTAAACTGCCCATCGCTCAATTGGACAACCGGTAGCGACGTTAAATATACTTAAACGCAGCACACCCACACACGCACATATAAATATACATTTAGACAAGGCTAGAGCCTGACCAGGAATGGTGTTGTTAGGTAAACTGCCCGTCGCTCAATTGGATAACCGGTAACGACGTTAAATAAACGTAAGCGCAACACACTCACACACGCGCGTACCAACAGACACACATAAATATACATTTAGACAAGGCTAGAGCCTGACTAGGAATGGTGTTGTTAGGTAAACTGCCCGTCGCTCAATTGGACAACCGGTGGCGACGTTAAATAAACTTACGTTAACCAAACTTAAACGCAGCACACCCACACACCAACATACACACATAAATATACATTTAGACAAGGAGAAATGTATCTTCAACTGGTCTTCCTCAGATAAAGTAATGAACAAGCCTGTAAATCATTCTCAGAATATTGATAATAGAAGTAACGGAGCTAATGAGTTTATTGTTAGTCGAGGTTAGGTCATTCAAAAATAATGAGGCTGTAAATTGTAATAATACGCTGTCTCGATTTCCAACAAATTATTTCCGCTCTCTTTAAAGATGTTTATCCATAGTCTGTGCTTAACAGCACGTGCGTTCTCCTTAAATATACGTATGTCATATATAACATTGGCCCCAGTCATACGAAACAATTATCTGTCGCAATACAATATAATTATATAATTACAGAGACAATTTTATTTGGTCGGATTCTGTTTCAAAGCAGATTTTAAATACTACTTACCAATATAATGACCGTGTTTTTTTACTCTGTAATTATTACGATGTGAATCGTGCAGAGGCGTAACTTGGCTGGAATTGATGAGTAGGCCAACTTAAGACGGTCGGGGGTTCGGCCCCAGGAAAACTAGTTATGGCGTATATAATTTAATCCTGGCCTCCCGATTTTTGTTGCAGATTTGGCATTTTTATTTTTTCGATTTTTCTGGGAAAAGTGTAGGCGTGTATGGGTTTAACGGTACATCAGCACATTTCAGCCTCTATAATGCCGGGTGAATGGGTGCGTGTATGGGTTTAACGGTACATCAGCACATTTCAGCCTCTATAATGCCGGGTGAATGGGTGCGTGTATGGGTTTAACGGTACATCAGCACATTGTAGCCTCTATAATGCGGGGTGAATGGGTGCGTGTATGGGTTTAACGGTACATCAGCATATTTCAGGCTATATAGTGCCGGGTGAATGGGTGCGTGTATGGGTTTAACGGTACATCAGCACATTTCAGCTTCTATAATGCGGGGTGAATGGGTGCGTGTATGGGTTTAACGGTACATCAGCACATGTCAGGCTATATAGTGCCGGGTGAATGGGTGCGTGTATGGGTTTAACGGTACATCAGCAATGTCAGGCTATATAGTGCCGGGTGAATGGGTGCGTGTATGGGTTTAACGGTACATCAGCACATTTCAGGCTATATAGTGCCGGGTGAATGGGTGGGGTTTACGGTACATCAGCACATTTCAGCCTCTATAATGCGGGGTGAATGGGTGCGTGTATGGGTTTAACGGTACATCAGCACATGTCAGGCTATATAGTGCGGGTGAATGGGTGCGTGTATGGGTTTAACGGTACATCAGCATATTTCAGGCTATATAGTGCCGGGTGAATGGGTGCGTGTATGGGTTTAACGGTACATCAGCACATTTCAGCCTCTATAATGCCGGGTGAATGGGTGCGTGTATGGGTTTAACGGTACATCAGCACATTTCAGCTTCTATAATGCGGGGTGAATGGGTGCGTGTATGGGTTTAACGGTACATCAGCATATTTCAGGCTATATAGTGCCGGGTGAATGGGTGCGTGTATGGGTTTAACGGTACATCAGCACATTTCAGCTTCTATAATGCGGGGTGAATGGGTGCGTGTATGGGTTTACGGTAATCAGCAATGTCAGGCTATATAGTGCCGGGTGAATGGGTGCGTGATGGGTTTAACGGTACATCAGCACATGTCAGGCTATATAGTGCGGGTGAATGGGTGCGTGTATGGGTTTAACGGTACATCAGCACATTCAGGCTATATAGTGCCGGGTGAATGGGTGCGTGTATGGGTTTACGGTACATCAGCACATTTCAGCTTCTATAATGCGGGGTGAATGGGTGCGTGTATGGGTTTAACGGTACATCAGCACATGTCAGGCTATATAGTGCCGGGTGAATGGGTGCGTGTATGGGTTTAACGGTACATCAGCACATTTCAGGCTATATAGTGCCGGGTGAATGGGTGCGTGTATGGGTTTAACGGTACATCAGCACATTTCAGCCTCTATAATGCCGGGTGAATGGGTGCGTGTATGGATTTAACGGTACATCAGCACATTTCAGCTTCTATAATGCGGGGTGAATGGGTGCGTGTATGGGTTTAACGGTACATCAGCATATTTCAGGCTATATAGTGCCGGGTGAATGGGTGCGTGTATGGGTTTAACGGTACATCAGCACATTTCAGCTTCTATAATGCGGGGTGAATGGGTGCGTGTATGGGTTTAACGGTACATCAGCACATGTCAGGCTATATAGTGCCGGGTGAATGGGTGCGTGTATGGGTTTAACGGTACATCAGCACATGTCAGGCTATATAGTGCCGGGTGAATGGGTGCGTGTATGGGTTTAACGGTACATCAGCACATTTCAGGCTATATAGTGCCGGGTGAATGGGTGCGTGTATGGGTTTAACGGTACATCAGCACATTTCAGCCTCTATAATGCCGGGTGAATGGGTGCGTGTATGGACTTAACGGTACATCAGCACATTTCAGCTTCTATAATGCGGGGTGAATGGGTGCGTGTATGGGTTTAACGGTACATCAGCACATGTCAGGCTATATAGTGCCGGGTGAATGGGTGCGTGTATGGGTTTAACGGTACATCAGCTCATGTCAGGCTATATAGTGCCGGGTGAATGGGTGCGTGTATGGGTTTAACGGTACATCAGCACATTTCAGGCTATATAGTGCCGGGTGAATGGGTGCGTGTATGGGTTTAACGGTACATCAGCACATTTCAGCTTCTATAATGCCGGGTGAATGGGTGCGTGTATGGGTTTAACGGTACATCAGCACATTTCAGCCTATATAATGCCGGGTGAATGGGTGCGTGTATGGGTTTAACGGTACA